>JACEFZ010015164.1:50000-369601 GCA_014155875.1 Cepaea nemoralis
CCCAATTCAGTGAAATGTGGGATAAATTTGTGGTAGAACCCACACAACGAGAGAAAAGATCGCACATCCTTCTTCGTTTTTGGCCTTGGTGCATTTCTGATTTTCTCCAGGTTCTTCTCTTCTGGGACAATGTGTCCTGGAGTGATGGTGTGACCTAGAAATTCCAGAGTCTGGTAACCAATCATGCACTTGGTTGGACGAGCAGTAAGCCCTGCTTCCTTGAGTCTATTAAACACTCTCTCCAAGGATTGTAAGTGGTCATCCAAGCTGTCACTGGAAATCAGAATATCATCCATGAATGAGATGATGGATGGATCCTGTAACGGATCTAGTAAAGTCCTCATCATGCGTGTAAACACACTAGGTGCATTGCTGAGTCCAAAGGGCATGACCTTGAATTCGTAGTGTCCACTGGGTGTACTGAAAGCCAACAGTGGTCGAATCTCCGGTTTGACTGGTATCTGATAGTAACCCCGACTCAGATCCACCTTTGAAAAGTACCGAGCCTTATGGAGCCTAGCGAATAACTGAGTTGGATTCGGCAAAGGTTCCACCTGAAATTGTGTGTGACTGTTCAGAAGTCGGTAATCTATACACAACCGGTGTTCTCCACTTGGTTTCCGTAACAAAACTACCCCTGCATTGTATGGGGATGTGGATGGTGCAATCACGTCATCCTCCAGCAGTTTCTGTATTTCCTCCTCCAGGGCCTTTTCTTTAGAGAATGGCACTGGGTAAACCTTTTGGCGAACAGGCTCCTGTGTGGTCAAAGTCATCTCGAACTCAACCAACCTCGTTCGTCCTGGTTTATCAGTCAGTATCTCCTTATGAGACTTGAGAACCTGGGTTATCCTTTCCCTCTCCTGGGAGGTCAGATCAGGGTTCACTTGCACATCCCTATAGGTTTCCTGGTGTACCAAGGGATATTCCCTGCCCTCGTTGGTTCCCACTTCTGTCTCCACTGCAACTGCCATTGCCATGAGGTGAGCTGCCTTGTCTCCGGGTCTCTCTTCGTATTTCCGCAAGAGATTGATATGGAAAATCTTCGACTTTCCCCGGATCCGGATCTGATAGTTGGTTCTGGATATCACCCTTTCCACGGGAAATGGTCCTTGCCAACCTATCTCCAGTTTGTTGTTTCCCGTTGGGAGTAGCAACAAGACTTTATCTCCCACCTCTAGAGATCTTTCTTTAGACCTACGGTTGTAGTAAGCCGCATGTCTTTTCCTGGCCTTTTTCAAGTTTTGATTTGCCAGAGTCCATCCCTTGTGGAGTTTTTCTTTCAGTTCCTCCACGTATTTATAGGATGAGATCACTTCTTCTGACGTCCCCTCTTCAGTCCAACTCCTCAACATGGCTTCCAACGGTCCTTTGATTGGACGACCAAACAGCAACGTAGCGGGTGGTAGTCCTGTTGAGCCATGAGGAACTTCCCGATAGGCAAAGAGTGCTGCTGGGATATATTCATCCCACCTATCAGGTTTTTCCTGCGCTAGTTTCCTGAGCATTGTCATCAACGTGCCGTTGAAACGCTCTACTTGTCCATTGGCTTGAGGGTGGTAAGGGCTGGTATGTATGTGGTTAGAGTGAAACACCCTAAATACCTCCTCCATGAGTTTTCCACAAAACTGAGATCCATTGTCCGTCAGAATTTGATCCGGAAAGCCTAATCTGGTAAAGGCCTCCATCAGTGCGTCCGCCACTCGTTTCGAGTCAATCGTGGTCAACGGTATAGCCTCACCCCACATTGTACAGCAATCCACCATTGTGAGTATATACATGTTCCTCTTCCTAGTCCTGGGAAGTGGACCCACGATATCGATGGCTACCCTCTCGAAAGGAGAGTTCATGATGGGCATCTCACCCAACACCACCGGTGCTGTCCAGTGTTTTCGGTGCCACCCTCTGGCACTCAGGGCATGACTTCACATACCGACGCACATCATCTGTCATTCCCGGCCAATAGTAGTGGCAGGAAATCCGCTGCATGGTGGCGGCCATACCCATGTGTCCACTAAAGGAGATGGTATGCCCCATATGAAGAATCTGGGACCGGTGAGCTTTCGGGACGACCAACTGACCGTATAGGTTGTCTCCCCTTCCTGCTCTCCTGTAGAGTATCCTATTCTTCATGTAGTACTGCCCCCGTCCTGGTGGATCAGCACTTTTCTGCAGCTTTCTGTAGCAAGGACGTAAAGTATCATCCTCACTCTGGGCAGTTCGTAGCTCCCCCGGCATTGGGTTAGTCACAATTGCTTCTGCCTCTTCCGTTTTCGTCTGAGAGCGAGTCTGCATTGCTCCCATATGGATTGGCTCCCTGGGCATTCCCAGAAAGACATACCGGCAACCTAGGATTACTGGAAAAATGGGATCGGTCAATACAGCGGCCTTGATGGTGCCGGTGACGTACCTTGACCGAATCTCCACATTAGCAATGGGCAACTTCATGATCACAGCACTCTTCTGTGCAGGCTGTATCTCCATGGTTTCACCTGTGAATTGTTCTGGATGTACCAGATCCGCAGAAATCACGGCCTCCCCGTCCAGTCCTGTGTCGTATAAACACTCCACTTGACGGCCGTTAACCTCTACCAATTCCACTACAGGTGGTTTTTCCTGGTCTGGAGTCTCTTCCTCGGCCTCGACCTGTTCGGTGGGCTCCACCTTAGGTTTCCCGGGGCACACGACGAATTGAGTGTCTCCTGACTTTCCCCTGCAGTCAATAGCATTGTGCGTATTCGACTTGCATTGGTTGCACCATTTCCCTGTCCTAGATTTTCTAGTGCCGGACTTGAGTGAGCTCTCCTGGTGGCGAGCTTCCTTGTTGACCTTGGCATTTTCTGTGACAACCTCCTTGGAAGTCACTTGACATGCTGCGAAGTGAGGGTTCTTAGCCTTCGATTTGCAGTCCCTCGTATTGTGAGAGGGTGACTTACAAATTGAACACCACTTCTCCGACCACGGTCGTTTTGGTGTAGAGCTTGAAGTGCTCTTGCTTCCCTCCTTCTTCTTCTCTGAACTATCCTCTGATTTTTGCACATAAGGTTCCCACTTTTTGGTTCCTGAGTTTTTGGCTTTCTTCTTGTCATGTTTCTCTTGACTTTTGGTGTTGGTGGAAAGGTTTTCCCCTGCCTCCCCATGTACCTCGACGAACCGTTTTGTCACGAGGTCAATACGTTCCGCTCCTTGTTCTCCCAAGAACGTCCTGAGAGGTTTAGACATTTGCTTCTTCAGCTGGTCGACCACCATGAGTTCTTCCAGACTCTCATAGTCATGTGCAAACCCAGCCAAATCCATCCACTTATGGAGATAAGATTTTAGACGCAAACTGTAGGCGGCAAACAACTCCCCCGGTTCTCGTTTCGCTGCTCGAAATTTTTTCCGGTAGGTATGTGACGTAACCTCGAATCGTTTCAGCAGAGCCGTCTTTAACTCGTCATAATTGTTCTCATGTCCTGGTGGCAGGCGAGAATAAACCTCGTAGCCGGTCCCGCGTAAACCCTGGGATAGCTTAAGATTCCATTTGTTACGCTCCAGACCCATAGCAACTGACATAGCCTCGAAGCGTTGAAGGTACTGGTCAATCTTCTCTTTGTCCTCCTCGTAGACCGCTAAAGGAAACTTCATAGCATGGTACCCATGTCCACCTACTGGTGTTGAGCCTGGGATGGAGGAACCTCCAACTGCTCCCTCAGTCTCTCCCTTAGATTGACTCTTCAACTCGAGTTCCCTCATCCGGTACTCGTGCTCCCTTTTCTGAGCTTCTTGTTCAGCCTCCAATTTCCTAGCTGCTTGCTCAGCTTCAAATTTCCTAGCTGCTTGCTCAGCTTCAAATTTCTTAGCTGCTTGCTCAGCTTCCAATTTCTTAGCTGCTTGCTCAGCTTCAAATTTCTTAGCTGCTTGCTGAGCTTCCAATTTCTTAGCTTCTTGTTCCAACTCCATCCTTCTCAATTCCAATTCGGCCTTTCGATCTTCCCTTTCTGCTTGACGATACTCTCTCTCCACTTCCTGTATGTAATCCGTTAGAGCAGACCCCGACAATCCCATGTCTTCCCCCTTTGCCCTTAATTCTAACGTGGTTAGTTTAGGGGTGGCCATTATACAGAGAGGTAAGCTAGCAGGTCTAGTACAATATAACTGCAAATTACTATACAGATATATGAACAAGTACTATAAATCTAGATATTACCACACACAGCACATTCACTCAGTGACAAGAGTAGAATCAGGACCACAGACCTATGCAGACGTGTGAAGTGTGAACAGGTAAGATATTAGTCCTAACCCCTATCCACATTCACTCTAGCTGGATTCTCCAATATGATATCTCCCTCTTATAACTAAGGATCCCGTGTCAAAAGACCCCGTTGTCAGAAGATCCCACTGTCAAAGGTTCCTTTTATGAGAGATCCCGCTGTCCAGGGATTCCGTTTACGAGAGATCCCGCTGTCCAAAGATCCCGGACGAGCCCCCAATAATGTCGTGTCCTCCTTTAAAGTGTCGTCCCTGGAGTGAAGAGAGTCGACACCCACATTATAATATTTTTTTTCCTTCCTATCAATATCCTGGAGAATCCACCAGCTTCCGTCCAACACACTCCATCAGCCCGTGGACACCTTTTCCTATCACTCTCTCACTGTCGTACTATGCCCCCTCTCATATTTTCCCAACGCAACATACTCAACAACTCTTGCTTCTAAAAATTAATAAAGATTAATTTATTAAAAGAAAAGTGTAACGTATATGAGACGTGTATGCGAAGAAAATGTGTGTCGTGTATTATAACATAAATGTATGTGTCAGCCTTCAAAGTTCAGGATCATAGTGTACACATCATGGCAAGGATCACACGACATCATTCAGAGTCAGTACGATAAACCTCACCGAAGTCATATCCTTCTCTCCAGACATGTCCTCCTCCAGGAACTCTGATGACCATGAGATCTGAATCCCATGTAAATATAATCCGTGGAAAAAAAACTATTATAGTTCCTAACACAACTGTTCCTAATAGTTTATAGAAACTCCGGCTTCATAATTCCGGCGCAGTGAAACAAACATGGAACACTGTCCTATGAACAAGACTTTTTGTCTCTTGCTAAATGTTCGCTAGTTCTCACTATTAAACAGTCAATGTATCTAGAATAAAATGGCTTGCTTTATTCACTAGATATAGTCTTAAAGTTCTGATTTCCTTGATACGTGGAACAACTACACTTCAATGTTTGGTTTCATCTACTGTGAACATCAGTCCCTACTGATCTAGTTCCACATGGGCTGAACCTCCATCACTTCAGGTGTGTTAACGATTGGTATTCACTCATGTAGGATACATATACCATTAGACTCCACCGAGCAATGTGTATTAACTTCTTCCGTTGCGAAAGTTGCTGGCCCATCTCTCTACATCATAATTTATCCGGGATCGGATGTTACATTGGGTCCGGGTTCTTCATTCCAACCAGAGGAACCTGTAAAATAAATCATATAACCGGTGATAGCCTCCCCGTCACTGATCTCTATTAGATGATCGTGGGCCATCGGCCTCGCTCAGAAAATATAATGAACCTATCAGGGACAGATGAACTGACCACATAGGTTATCATCAGGTCAAGACAAGAAAAAAAAATTAGCAAACAGAATGCGGAACCCTCCCACACCAGGGAGCACCCACTGCAATATCTCAATTATCCCTCCTTACTCAATCCTCAATTAGTAAAGCTTATCAACACTTCACTAATCTATTAACCACTAACAGAGCCAAGTAACACTTCCCTACTCTAGTTAGTTTTCCACTAACAGTGCTAATCATCACACTTGGTTTTAACAAGGCTACAGCATATATTAATTAGAACGAATATTATAATAGGTTATATCTTACGGCACTGCAGTTTACACTAAATTACATCTAATGGTAGCCATACAGGCTCGTGTAAACTAAATCAAATATCTCCTTCACACGTTAGATGTTCTAACTGCTGCAGTGACAAGCATGTCTGCCTAGATCCACATTTTTAAGTTCCCCTAGTTGGTCCCAACTCGGGTTTTTATGGCAACTCCTAAAGTTGATCACGTGACATTTTCCTTTATGCCCACACAGGTGGCATATTGGGCACCCTCCCTTGTCAGGGATCCATCCTCCCTGGCTCCATTAATGTTAGATTTGTCATCACTGGTTTTGACATCCAAAACAATCTAGAGAGTTACTGTACAGTTCCAACAAAGGGTTTCGATACCAAGCTGCCAATCATGGTTTTCCAAACAACCTTACATTGTGCACGTGACGTTGTTGAGGTCCTGCAGGTGTTCCACTGTTTCCAATAACAAGCCCTCAACTTTCTGTCATGTGGTGACAATCAAATCCGCCATTCCATTTGATGTCGGGAAATACCAAATGACAATCTGACCGTTTTTTCCCTAGTCGGGCACTTCCGACCTGTTGATAAACTGTCAATCTTCTGTTCAGTGGTGCCAATCCCAGCCGCCATTTCGCCTGATGTCCGGAACTATAAATGACAGACAGGGCGGTTCCATGTGATTCTATCTGTTATTGAACTGTCAACGCGGTGTCTGATTCAGCGCACTCACTTCCCAATGTTTACTATTTGCTGCCCCGATGTAACTCGTGCAGCTGTATTTACTCTGTTAGTTAAAATCGCTGTGGCCTAGAAAATATTCCGTTAATCAAACTTCTGTATTTTCATTATCTGGTTAACTCATGGCGATCTCGTGACAGTGCACACAGGCTGCCGATAGCATCCTTGTATGAGTGCTCCTGGTTTCCAACGGACTAGGGATTTTTTATGTAAGCACAGGTCACTGAATTCCAACTGCATGGGATTTATAACGTGCACTACAACATGTTCAAGGGCCGCTGATTTACAACTGCCGAAGGATTTGTAACGTGAACCGCGCTGCTGGTTTCCAGCTGTCGGGAGAGTTGTAAAGTGAGCCAGGCCGCTGGTTTCTAATTATCGAGGCAGTTGTAACATGAGCCGGGCCGCTAGTTTCTAGCTGTCGACGGAGCTGTAACATGAGCCAGGCCGCTCGTTTCTAACTGTCTAGGGAGTTGTAACGTGTGCCAGGCCGCTGGTTTCTAATTATCGAGGGAGTTGTGACGTGAGGCAGGCCAATGGTTTCCAGCTGTCGAGGGAGTTGTTACATGAGCCGCGCCGCTAGTTTCTAGCTGTCGGGGTAGCTGTAACGTGAGCCGGACTGCTGGCTTCCCACTATCACGAGAGTGGTAAAGGGTCAGGGAGTCAGGCAGACTGTAGTAGCTAGAACACGGCCAGGTCCAAGACTTTGAAGCACCGGGGCATTTGCGCACACTGGTTGTGTGGCTCATGTTCCTAGGATCGCCATATGCCTCTCCGCAAATTCAAAATTTCAGTACCGGTTTTGCAACCCGCTAACCTCCGCGTAGAGGAGAAGACGAACACTGCAACACAGTGCTTGTGTAGATGGTATTTTGTAGAGTCGGAGGAAACGTCTCTTTACCAACCTCGGTCGGATAGAGGTAAGCCCTTGTTTCTACACCAACCTCGGTCGGATAGAGGTAAGCTCTTGTTTCTACACCAACCTCGATCGGATAGAGGTAAGCCCTTGTCTCTACACCAACCTCGGTCAAAGAGAGGTACACCCTTATCTCTACACCAACCTCGGTCGGATAGAGGTAAGCCCTTGTTTCTACACCAACCTTGGTCGGATAGAGGTAAGCCCTTGTTTCTACACCAACCTTGGTCGGATAGAGGTAAGCCCTTGTTTCTAAACCAACCTCGGTCGGATAGAGGTAAGCCCTTGTTTCTAAACCAACCTCGGTCGGATAGAGGTAAGCCCTTGTTTCTAACCAACCTCGGTCGGATAGAGGTAAGCCCTTGTTTCTACACCAACCTCGGTCGGATAGAGGTAAGCCCTTGTTTCTACACCAACATCGGTCGGATAGAGGTAAGCCCTTGTTTCTACACCAACCTCGTTTGAATAGAGGTAAGCCCTTGTTTCTACACCAACCTTGGTCGGATAGAGGTAAGCGATTGTCTCTACACCAACCTCGGTCGGATAGAGGTAGGCCCTCGTCTCTACACCAACCTCGGTCAAAGAGAGGTACACCCTTGTCTCTACACCAACCTCGGTCGGATATAGGTAAGCCCTCGTTGGAGGAAACATCTCTACACCAACCTCGGTCGGATAGAGGTAAGCCCTTGTTTCTACACCAACCTCAGTCAGATAGAAGTAAGCCATTGTCTCTACACCAACCTCGGTCGGATAGAGGTAAGCCCTTGTCTCTACACCAACCTCGGTCGGATAGAGGTAGGCCCTCGTCTCTACACCAACCTCGGTCAAAGAGAGGTACACTCTTGTCGGAGAAAATGTCTCTACACCAACCTCGGTCAGGTAGAGGTAAGCCCTTGTCGGAGAAAATCTTTCTACAACAACCTCGGTTGGATATAGGCAAGCCCTTGTCGGAGGAAATGTATCTATGCCAACCTCGGCCCGATAGAGGTATGCCCTTGTCGAAGGAAATGTCTCTATACCAACCTCGGTCGGATAGAGGTAAGCCCTTGTCGGAGGAAATGTATATACACCAACCTCGGTCGGATAGAGGTAAGCCCTTGTCGGAAGAAATGTCTTTACATCAACCTCGGTCGGATAAAGGTAAGCCCTTGTTTCTACACCAACCTCGGTCGGATAGAGGTGGCCATTGACACTACACCACCCTCGGTCGGAGAGAGGTAAGCACTTGTCGGAGGAAATGTCTCTACACGAACCACGGTCGGATAGAGGTAAGCCCTTGTTGGAGAAAATGTCTCTACACCAACCTCGGTCGGACAGAGGTAAGCCCTTGTCGGAGAAAATGTCTCTACACCAACCTCGGTCGGATATAGGTAAGCCCTTGTCTCTACACCAATCTCGGTCGGATAGAGGTAAGTCATTGTCTCTACACAAACCTCGGTCGGATAGAGTTAAGCCCTTGTCTCTACACCAACCTCAGTCGGACAGAGGTAGGCCCTCGTCTCTACACCTACCTCGGTCTGAGAGAGGTAAGCCCTTGTTGGAGGAAATGTCTCTACACCAACCTCGGCAGGATAGAGGTAAGCCCTTGTCTCTACACTAACCTCGGTCGGATAGAGGTAGGCCCTTGTATCTACACCAACCTCGGTCTGAGACAGGTAAGCCCTTGTTGGAAGAAATGTCTCTACACCAATCTCGGTCAGATAGAGGTAAACTCTTGTAGGAGGAAATGTCTCCACACCAACCTCGGTCAGAAAAAGATAAGCCCTTGTCAGAGGAAATGTCTCACATCAACCTAGTCAGACAGAGGTAAGCCCTTGTCGGAGGAAATGTCTCTACACCAACGTCGGTCGGTTAGAGGTAAGCCCTTGTCAGAGGAAATGTCTCTATACCAATCTCGGTTGGATAGAGGTAAGCCCTTGTCAGAGGAAATGTCTCTATACCAATCTCGGTCGGATAGAGGTAAGCCCTTGCCAGAGGAAATGTCTCTATACCAATCTCGGTCGGATAGAGGTAAGCCCTTGTCAGAGGAAATGTCTCTATACCAATCTCAGTCGGATAGAGGTAAGCCCTTGTCAGAGGAAATGTCTCTACACCAATCTCGGTCGGATAGAGGTAAACCCTTGTCGGAGGAAAAGTCTCTATACCAATCTCGGTCGGATAGAGGTAAGCCCTTGTCATCAGAGTTTTGATGAACTGAACATCAGCAACACGGACTTACACACTCACATGAACAGACAAATGCAGTGGCAATCTGGGAAGGGATCTCTAAATGGACAGGCAACTGAAATTGACGTGAGAAATTAAAATATCGAGGTCTGAAATTTGATAGTAGCCTGCCATACATGTAGTAGAACAAACTATTATTAAATTCAAACTACTACTACTAATATTAGTAATAGTAGTAGTAGCAGTAGCAGCAGCATCACCAGTAGTAGTAGTAGTCGTAGTAGTAGTAGTAGTAGTAGTAGTAGTAGTAGTAGTAGTAGTAGTAGTAGTAGTAGTAGTAGTAGTAGTAGTAGTAGTAGTAGTAGTAGTAGTAGTAGTAGTAGTAGTAAGAAGTGGTGGTGGTAGTGGTGGTGATGGTGGTGGTGGTGTGATGGTGGTACTTGTTATTCTTGCTCTTCTACTTTCTCCTCCGTTTCTCCTCTATCTTCCTCAACGTCTGCTTCTGAAGTATCTTCTTCTTCTACGTTTTCTTCTTCTTCTTAATTTGTTCCCTTCCTCTTCTTTTCTGTCCTTATCTTATGTTTCAGTTGCATCACTAATGCAGTCCATAAGAGCATACCGATTTTTACTGTTAGTCTAAATACGGCATGGTCTTCTTAGTTATTCTTGAACCATGCAGAATATAACTATGCAGAATACAATAGGCAAGCTGCTGGAGAAGTTAATTGCCAGAAAAATATCAAGCCAGCTAGAGGGCAATGTGTTTTCCCACCTACCCTGGGTGGGTACCGTCCAAAATGAGAAACCTGGACCAATGCAGCAGTTTTTGCCCTTGATGTATATAAAGGTTTCCACTCAGGCATTGAAACCTTTGCAGCAGCGATTAATCTTGAGGACGTGTACAACAGAGTACCATTGGATTTTTAATGCTTCAGCTTCTTGAACTCAATATAAGTTCATTCCTCCTTAGTTGGATCGCTGCAGCCATCTTCCAACGGAAAGCAATTGGATTTCGGAACAAACAATATATCCTGGCCTACCACAGGGATCACCATTATCTCCGGTACTGTTCAACGCCTACACTGTGAGAATCACCAGCGAGCAGATCAATGGACCGGGGAGGACACTGTCATATGCCGACGATGTTTTAGTGTATCGTCAGGGGAAGGATAGGAACCAGGTTGCTGTGGAACTACAAACCGAACTCAATCGCGTAAGTACTTTGTGTGTTGAAGCTGGGGCAATGGTCAACCCAACAAAGGCAACAGTGACATGGTTCTTGTTGAATAATCATATTGTCAACACTCCAAAATCAACTGTTAATCTGTGTTCAGAGGCTGTGGAAAGAACACAAGCAATGAATTACCTGGGGATACGTTTTGATCGAAGCCTTGCTTATAATGAGCGCATAGACCAGGTGATAACAAAGGCCAAGCGGGGTTTGGCTGTGATGCGGGTGATGGCGGCAGCAAACTGTGAGCAGCGCCATCTATGTCTTCTATTCGAGGGGCTGATCATGTCTGTTTTGGAGTATGCAATGGCAATCCTGACTCTCAGCCGTAAGCAGACAGAAAGGATGGAAAGGATACAGAATGAAGCTGTGCGCATTATTCTTGGATGTACAAGAGATACAGCATGCAGGGCGATGCGCTACCTTCTTGATTTTCCAACCATTGAAGACAGAATACAAATTTGCAGAGCACGCGCTTACCTCAGAGTTAACGCAAACATACAACATCCACTGCATAATGAAATTACGAAGGTGAAGGGCAGCAAATTAAAGAGAGGACGGTCGTGGATGGGTCAAGCCGAAGACATTCTTCAACAGGTGTGTTCACTTGAGGACTTAGAACCTGGCGAGGAGTGGTTACAAGTGCCAACAGATTTCTGTATGTCCTTTTCAGTTTGCATCCAACTAGACAGAAAATGCAGACAAGAAAATCCGGCTGCATTGGAGGCGGAAGTACAAGCGTTGATTTTCGAGAATTCGCTAGACGGGGATGCTGTCATTTACACAGATGGGTCGGTCGTCCAATATGTGAGAAGCTCATGGGCCTTTACGGCTCAGGCCGGAGGGAGAATTGTGAAGGAGGACTCTGGTGCTTTTGCTGAGACCACAGGTAGCCTGACTATGGGAGTCATGGCAGTGAGTAAATCAATAACATGGCTCGAGACACAGACATTCACTAGGGCATGTTTCCTTAGCGACTCAATGAGCATGCTCAAGAGGATAGAGAGGGGGTGGATCCGAAGAGAATGTTTGCTGTCTCTGGAGCGGTCTCGGCTGGCAATGATTAGTTTCATCTTCGTGCCAGGGCATGCGGGAGTACAAGAAAATGAGTGGGCTGTATAACAGAGTGTCTCTGTTAAGAGGTTTAAATGGGCGTGCAAGGGGAAAGGGTTTAGCATTCAATGCACACGTGAGCACCCCGCTGAAATGTAACTAGGGACGCTCACGCGCTGACGTAGGGGCAGCGGATAGATGAGTTACCATCGAGCAATCCTGGGGAGAGGTCGTGTGAAAGTCGTCATCTAGAATGTCAATTGGACTAGACCGTTGTTGTTTATCTACAATGTATTCAGAGTGGATTGTTATCCCGAACCTGTAATAGTGAATTCACTCCAATAAACGCTATCGACTGAGACTGCTGGAGTTGTGTTATCTCTGATGCCATCGTCCTCATTACCTCGCTGTACTGTTACAGGAGACAAGCTCGCAAGTAAGGCTGCTGTGGAGGCTGGACGAGCCATGGACCAGGCTGACATTCTGAATTCTCTACGAGAAGTAAGACTTTTGCGAGAACCAAGTGATGACTGTGAATCTACAACCATGGCCAGACTGCGAGAACAGCAAATTAAAAGAGGGGTGGCCAAACAAGAACACTACGCAGGAATCCAAAGAAGATTGATAAACCAACACAGAACTGGTGTCGTTAGCCGCTTCACGCTGCGGGATTTGCTGAAGAGGGGATCCGAGCACTTATGGACTGAATGGTTCGATGTACAATGAGTATGATCTGTTGATTAACTAACTAACTAACTAACTAGCAACTGAAGGTAACAGCTCGGTCTTCCAGTCATAATGCGTATTACTGACAGTTATGCTCGACTGATGACACTGCAGAGCGGGTTGTCACTGGAACATTGGAACTTCAACACTTTGTTCCACATTGTCACCTCGAAATTGATGCAGTAATTCCAATGTGAGACTTCTCACATAACCTATACCGTGCGTAAACCACCTCATTCTACTCCATACTCTCTCTCTCTCTCTCTCTCTCTCTCTCTCTCTCTCTCTCTCTCTCTCTCTCTCTCTCTCTCTCTCTCTCTCTCACACACACACACAAACACACACACACACACACACAATCACTCACTCTGTCTGCTTGCCAGTCTGTATGTCAATCACTCTCTCCAATCATACACAACGATGCATTTCTAATGATGAAAGCCTTCAATAACGTTAGAACGATGTTACCACACAGGGCACGAGTTGCAGTGAATCTCAAGTACACAAATAAAATTCCACAGAGACAGAAATCTGAATGGTTAGTTAGTTTGATAGTTAGTCGAGGTTCCGACTTCACAGCGACGGGTCGTCCCCATTATGCTCCATTCCTGTGCCAGTGAATATCACACAACATGCTCCCCACTGTCCAATGTGAAAAGTGGAATAGACAGGAGTCTCGGCAATCCAACAGCCCGCACAGGTACACTGCATAATGCCGCCGCCAGAATGCCAACACAAAATTCATCCACGAAACCACAGTTCATCTTTGATGGACTCGGCAGTCACCAGAAAGACTTCATTGACCCGGGTTTTCTCACATGGCTCGGTCTTTTACCGCAGGGCGACCCGCCAAAAGTGTCGCATAAAACACGAACTCCATAGCTTTAGCGCCGACTCCCAGGAGTCTCCTGAAAAATGCACTCGTGAACCGAAAAGGCAAATCAGTCAATTCAGCAACAGCCGGTAGCCATTGTTCCGAACATGCAGGTCACTGTGCAGGACAGATGTAAAAGCATTCCACGCGAATTTCACAGCTCACAGTGTCGCCCACGCACTCACTCAGTAGCAGGGCGACGGAACCATCTGAATGGTCTGGATGCGAGTGAGTGCACACGATAATGTGCAGAGACAGAACTTGATGTATGTAATGTGAGGGTAACTTCTCCCCCCCCCCCACAAAAAAAATAATGTAAAGGGCCTTTGAACGGGCATTTAGGCGCATAGGATATATGGTGGTAGACCTATGGGGGAGATGTATGTAAGACAGTATACTCTGTGCAGTCGCAATCCTATATAAGTTATGAGCGTGGCAAGGCCACGTGGGTGTGTCTGCAATGTATCAGAAAGCCTGTCTGGTGTGGAGGTGCCATTTATCTTTACTTAATACCATGATACATATTCCCATATTCCCCAACTTGAGAAATTAACATTTATAGGCTCATTTATTACCCGGGTTTAGTTAAGGTGTCTTGCGAGTGAGGTATAAACATTACCCTGTATTGTTTCTTCTAAATGTCTGTTTCTCTCTACAGTCACAGCCCACCTTATTGTACAAACCTTCAATCACATTACGGTAATGTTACAATCAGAGAAATGATCAACATACCCGCTAGCACTACAACTAGCCAGTATTATATAACGTAACAATCAGAGAAATGACCAACCGTTCGGACTACAATTAGCCAGTATTAGATAACGTAATAATCAGAGAAATCACCAACCGTTCGGACTGCAACTAGCCATCCACGACTTCCCTCTTCTTAACCTGCTGCCCTTTACCTTCTACATCTCGCTATGGAGTGGATATTGTGTGTTTGCGTTGACTCTGAGATAGGCACGTGCCTGGCACATTTGTATTCTGTCCCTCCTGGTTGGAAAATCAAGAAGGTAGCGCATCGCCCTGCATGCTGTATCTCTTGTACATCCAAGAATGATGCGCATGGCTTCGTTCCGTATCCTGTCCATCCTTTCTACCTGCTTATGGCTGGGAGTCATGATTGCCATCGCATACTCCAGAACAGAAAGGTCCAACGCCTCGTAAAGAAGACATAGATGGCGCTGCTCACAGTTTGCCGCCGCCATCGCCCACATCGCAGCCAAATCCCGCTTGGCCTTTGTTATCACCTGGTCTATGTGCTCAGTATAAGCTAGGCTTCGATCATATCGTATCCCCAGGTAATTCATTGCCTGCGTTCTTTCCACCGTTTCTGAGCCCAGATTTACAGTTGGCGTTAGGTTGTTGACATTAAGGTTATTTAAAGAGAACCATGTCACGGTTGCCTTTGTTGGGTTGACCACTGACCCAGCTTCAACATGCCAAGTGCTTATATGATTGAGTTCGGTTTGTATAGTCTGTTTATTTTTTTCTGCCCCAATTTAAAATTCCATATCTCTGACTCTGACCAACTGAGGGAAAATTATGAGATTTAGCATATAACCTTATCATTATGTCCACCCAACAACAAATAAAATTTGTTCTGGAGATTGTACAGCAGATTTCAATGTTTGTTTATATGCGGTATATAATTTACGGCTCAGAGATAGAGTCCATAATTTTAAAAGAATTACAGCTTCACCAAGACACATCCGCGCTTTTTTAAAAATTGTCTCGTGGTTTCCGTTTTGCCACAAACTGTGCGCAGTTAAATTGGATTGTTCGGAGGTGCCTTCAGTGTGGGTTCTTTCATGAAACGTGATTATATAAATAAATATATAATTAAATCTTACCATTAATATAATATTAATAGTTAATATTTGAATGTGTGAATATTGTTCAATGGGATTGAATGTGAAATTGTGTGCACTTCAAAGCATCGCTATGAAGTTGTACACATATTTTTGTCAAGAAGCTGATCGCAGGAAACTGTTTCATACTGTTACAAATCCCGAAAAAAGAACAGTGCATGCATTGGGTTTGAGTAAACGGTCATTTCGTCGATGGGTGCAAGAATCTGGAATGAAACCAACACGCGATAAGCAAACAGTAGGTAGAAAGGCAATTGTAGACAGCTTTGACAAGATGCTATCAAGCGAGTTATTATAAAAATGATTGATGCCAAAGAAACAGTGACTGTAAAACAACTGAGGGTTTGGTTGAGAAAGAACAACAACATAGAGCTATCCAAAACAACTTTGTGGAAAATCATAAGAACATTAGGCTTCACTTTTAGAAAGTACAAGGGAGGTAGAAATATCCTTTGCGAGCAACCGCATTTAGGAGCCACGAGAAGCAGATACCTACGTGAAATAAGGGAAATGCGCAAAGAAAATTATGACATAGTTATTTGGATGAGACGTGGATCAATGGAGCATCCACATAAATGACAAGGAATGGCAATCAGTGGATGGAAAGATATGTTATGTGCCCAGTAGTAAAGGACAGCGTTTGGTCATAGCCTATGCTGGTAGTACTCATAATGGCTTACTACAGAATGCTGGGCTCGTGTTCATATCAAAGCATACAGACAATAGGTATTATCATAATGAGATGAATGGTAATGTAGTTAGAGATTGGCTCGAGAATACAGTACGTCCATCCCTTGATAGACCGTCTTGTCTAATCATGGACAATGCATCGTATCACAATGTTGTTGCCCAAGAAGACAAAATACCTACAGCATCGAGCACAAAGGAAGCAATAAAGATATGGCTCCGAAGGGAAAATATACCATTTCTAGAAACATATTTCAAGCTACAGTTGTGTCCCTTGTAAAACAGGCGCAAAAAAATCAAGAAATGTCAAATCGACAAGTTGATAGAAGAGCATGACCATAGGTGCTTGAGACTTCCGGCGTATCATTCTCATTTAAACCCTATAGAACTTGTGTGGGCTAAAATTAAAGGACAGGTGCCAGCTGCCAATACTACATTCAAATTGTCTGACGTCAAGATACTAACCCAGTCCACGCTATTAAATATTGATACAAGTTACTGGAAAAAATGTGAGCACCATGTGTTGAAAGAGGAAGAGGACTATTGGAGAAAGGATGGATTGAATTTTATGCAACCGAGAGCAATCATCAACCTACTGTAATCGTCCGACACAGATTAAGGTCTGAGCAGATCGCAGACCTTAATCTGCGTGCACACTTACTGGAATATTTTGCTCCAACTATTCAGGCGAATTGCAGGCCCTAAACATTAATGCATCAGCATAATGTCAATGGCAACAGTTTGTATTCCGCAAGCCCTCAGCGGTGACATACAACTGTATTAAAAACACACACACACTAAACTCATTGAATACCAACAGAAGAGTAATATTGCGGTGGAAACTGACATATTGTGGCATAACAAGAAACGTGAGAGCAAACACGTTGTCAAATTAGGGGACAACACACGTGCATACGAATCAATCTATAAACTTCATTGAAAAGAGGACCAACAGCTTGGTCGTTAAGAAGAAAGCCCACTGTCACAAAAATGCCTGGAGGATGCGACCAGGAGATGCGGGATTTGCCAGACTCACACCCATCTCTCGGCCTACAGCAACTTTCTCGGCCTACAGTAACTTTTCGGTCAAAGGGAGATAATCTAGGTAATATTACCCCTAAGGGAGTGAAGGATTATGCCCTTGGACTCTGGAAAGTTCAAAAGATGATGATACCGGATTTCGTGTTTTAACTGCACAGTCGCAGTAACCCGACTAGAACAGAGGGAGAAGATTGGTGTTCTGGCCAGCTGGCAATAACGTCTGTCTGGCTACAGTAACAGGAAGAAATTGGACCAGTGTCAGTGTACAGTTTGAAGACTGTAGACATTAAGTCCCCAAGTTGGACGAGGTTCCATACTTCTAACTGCTTGACAGAATAAAAAGGTAAGAATGCTACCATTCTTAAATCGGTTCGTGTCGAAAACCTAATCATCCGATGTTGCATAGTGCGTGCAGCCATGTTCACCCGTAGGTCAGGGGCGAGCCTGTAATTTTCTCCTACCGGAACAGGCTTGTTGACGTGACCCAATTACGGGCCTGTGACAAACAATCTGAACTGCTGTAAAAAGTGCAGGTATGGACTGCATAGTGTCGCCTGCCAAGAAATTGTTGGGGGAGACCTAGGATTGGCCTGAATGTTGGCAATATGAGTACACTCCTTGGCCGCCTTTGAACTCCGGCGTAGTCGACAAAACCGGAAGTCGGTGACGGCGTAACTAAAAGCTATCTTGTAAGATATCGGGCGAATCGGCCGGACAAGACGAATCTCGTGGGAACGTCCTCTATCGAATCGGAGGTCATTTGAACGATCTCGCGTGTGTCGAATTTCACATCTTTTGGTGGGGCGACCACTGGTTTTTCTTTGCCTTCCTCATACACTTTATGTTCTAAGTCTCCTTAACGGACTATCATCATAATCTATAGTGGGTTCCTGTGAGGAGGACATGGAGGGGCAAGAAGGAGGAATGATACCACAGACATGTTCTGATGGTTACAGGGGTGATGAACTGGGGAAAGCAGGACTACCTGGGAAGAGCTAGAAGGGGGTTTTGCCAACGGCCCTCCTTCAGGGCCATCTTGCCTATGGGTACTGTAAACCCTCTAACTCTGTATGTCATTAGAAGACTTCTCTGGGGAACTGGGGCACACACTCATGACCACTCACCGTGGGTTCACTCTTTCACCAGTCCAGGGAAACAGATGGTCTATTCGGCTGCTTGTCGGACCCCACACCTTATTCTTCCTCTGATCCTGAGGCATGGCCTTAATTGAACCACAACCCATTGTAGGGAGGTGATTCACTATCTGAGTACCAAGATACAGGTGTATCCCCATATGGTAGGTCATGGCCATGTGAATCTAACCGAGGGTTGTCTTTGTCATTTTGCCAGGGTCTGCCTTCCTGGGAGGAGTGATAGACAGTCGTCCAAATTCATAGACATATGTCAGCGTCAGCAGTCTGGACAAACCAGTCAACATAAGGTGATCCTACTGCCTATCCCCCGGTCAATCATCTATACCCTCAGGGTACTTTCAGGATGAGTTGTCTATCAGTTTATAACAAAGACGTCGGGGCAAGTATGGTGTGTATGTAATCGTCAAGCTGTTCCACTCATTATCTACCCGACTGCTATTCAACTTGGTGTGAAATCAAACAACACTGGGTCCACTCAATTATGTTCTATTGTGACTCAAGCCATGGACACTGTTCTGTTGAAAATATAACTAAGGACATTGGACTACTATGAACATTAACGAACATTATAGATTAACATCATACCTATGATGGAGGTATTTGCCTAATAGGATGTGGACAAGAACAATGAGTATCTTATAGACACATGCTCTGGTGTTCCACTGTCATTATCCTGACTTGCTGTCAACTCTGAGGAGGTGATATCTGGTTGAAGACTGAGGACCTAGCAGCGAGAGGCTACAAGCTAAGTAACATTCATATGTGGTGTGACGCTCTAGCATCTGTACAAGGATACATCCTTCTAATGGCAGCCTCCACTAAATCTGTCTTGTAGCGAGTAGCTCACAACAGACAGATCTGCACTACATCCACATTATCTTCACTCTTTTGTACAATACACTTTTATTGTTGAGTTTGTAGATGCCAGAGTTGCGTCATTTGTTCAGGACGATGTTTGAAAGGGTAACATCCCTTGGTCGGTATGTGAGAGAGATAGGTATCCGAAGACTGGTGGGGTCGTAGACTGAAATTGTCCCAGTCCCAGATCTGAAGTCATCCCGATATATATATATATATATATATATATATATATATATATATATATATATATATATATATATATATATATATATATATATATATATATATATATATATATAAGTTCGATAGCCTGTTCCCTTCACCCCAGGGAAGCTGTTGACACCCACTACAGAGACACTGACAACTATTTTCATAGTGCAAAACAGGTAATCATGTTCCGTCTCTGAACGGTAAACAGCAGAGTAGACAATATTTCACGAAGACTCATAACGGGTCTGTCACCCATGTGTACGTGTGAAAAAACTACACAGACAGTTGAACAGATCCTTAAAAATGGAAACATGATGACTAAATTGCGGTATCATTTCTGGTCACTCCATACGCATATTAATGCACAGCTATTTGGAAGCTTTTACTAACTCAATATAAAAAGCTAACATGAATACTTGTGTACACATTATTAACCAGCAGGTGAAGAAACAAGAAGGAAATGAAAAATAAGGTAAGAAATATATTCCTTCTACTTTCCTGTCAATTTACACATTATTTACCCCATGCCTATGTAAATTCTCTGTCTTTACTAATATTACACATTGCACCACTCTCGGGATTCTCCGTGGTGAAGTGGTCAAGCCGTCTGACTCGGGCTCCGAAGGTTGTATGTTCGATTCCGCGCCGCATCCTTAATTTCACGAGTGCATTTTTTCGGAGACTCCCGAGGGTCGTCGCTGGAGCTACGGAGTTCGTGCTTTGTGCGACGCTTTCCACGCTGCGGACAGAGACTGACCCATATGGGATAAAAAAAACCAGTGCAATGCAGTCGATCCTGTCGACTTTTAAGCTACTTCTTTTACTGCACCCACTCCCAAACGAATCCGGATACACCTTGTATCGTCATCTTAATTGGCAAGGCATTCGTTACTGTACAAACAAGTTTGTTAGCGAGACATCACTAGTTTTTCATCAATACATCAAAGAAATGTCGCCGCTTTCGATGATTTAAGTTGCTTTTGGACCAATCAAAGCAGTGGCGTCACTGGGGTTGGTGTCACCCAGTGCGGTAAACTCTTGGTGTCACCCCTCTAGACTTTCACCATGGTCTTCTTCCGAGTGTTCCTGTACCATATATAATCGCATATAGTATTGTTTGTAAAATAAGTCAAAAAGTTAATAAGGACATAAGAAAGAAAACAAATTGAACAATATAACTTCAATACTTCAGGTAAAACATAAATAAAGAACTTCGACAAACTCGGACAAAGTTAAATTTTTGTTATTTTGCTATGTCTGCTTTGTCAAATTTGCAATTTTTTTTATTTTGATGTCACCCCTTGATGGTGTCACCCGGTGCGGCCCGCACCCCCCGCACCCCCCTAGTGACGCCCCTGTATCAAAGACATGTTCCTTGGGTGGGAGTTAATATAAGACGGCAGGAAAAAATTCATAACGATGCAACAGTTTTCAAAATAATTGATCGAGAATGACGGCATTTATTTCTGGTCATACTATAGTTCTACAGCTACCTGATCTCTGTCCTTACCCTGACGATACACGAAAACATCGTCTGCATACTGCCACATAGTATTTACACATGATAATGATGGTTAGACATGATCGGGAAAACCCGAGAAGTAAAAGCACGCATAGGCACGAGTGCGCGCCAACGTAAACAAGGGAGTGATGTTGTTTGACAACACAGACGGGGAAATGGACATGAAAGGAGAAGTGATATGTTGAAGGCTGTGGCATAAATTGGAGTGGCTTGGAGCTAGTATCTAGTACGAATCCAGTGAGGGACCAAGAAAGAACATGGATATGTATCCTACGTGTGAAGGAAATGAAGACACGAGCTAGACGAGAGGAGAAACAACGAAAGGACAGAATGGTCATCCTCAAGGTGATACTTAGTGTGATCTGAATCACGACAATGGGGTTTAATTAGGCAGGTCAGTAATATACGTATCTCAGTATTTTGTGATCATATAGCTCGGGTGCTGACCTGGTAAGAACAGGCACTTCCGACAGAATCACCGGCAGATATAGTTGACTTTGTAACTCATTAAACGACATTGAACTTGTCAGCCATTAGTCCGGATTCAATCTATCACGGTTCACAAGGTTGATCATTGTTCCTGTTGCTCCATATTGAGCCGACATTCGTTTTTACCAGCATGTTCGTTGCATATTGTTATCCGAGATATTTGAGGAAGCAACAGCTTGCTGGCAATACGACAAAGTCCTCCCCGGTCCTATGATTTGCTCGCTGGTGATTCTCAAAGTGTAGGTGTTGAACAGCACCGGAGATAAGGGTGATGCCTGTGGTAGGCCAGGATAAATTGTTGTTAGTTCTGAAATCCAACTGCCACATTCCGTTGGAAGAGGGCAGCAGCGATCCAGCTAAGGAGGAAAGGACTTATCTTGAGTTAAGAAGCTGAAGTATTAAGAAATCCACTGGTACTCTGTTGTACGCGTCCTCAAGATCAATCACTGCAGCAAAGGTTTAAATGCCTGAGTGGAAATCTTCATATACATCATGGGCAAAAACCAGTGCATTGGTCCAGGTTTCTCTTCTTGGGCGGTACCCTCCCAAGGTAGGTGGGAAAACACCTTGCCTCTCCAACTGGCTTGATATTTTTCTGGCAGTTAACTTCTCCAGCAGCTTGCCTATTGTGATCTGCATGGTTAATACTCGATCTCCCTGAATTTTGGTGTGGGCTTTGCCAGGCTTCGGCAAGGGAATCAGCTGTGTAATCACTCCTCCTTGATGCTAGCTCTCCCTATAATGTTGTTGCAAATGCCTACTAGTTTCTCTAGTTCGTTGTCGGTACACTTATTGATGGTGTCATATCTTTTGCAATCTGGCCCTGGAGCGCTGTATTTTTTTTTTTTTTTTTGTCTAAGCACAGCCTTGATTACTTTCACTGTCACTGTGTCTTCATCCGAAATGTTCTGGGCCTTGCACTTATCTGAGGTAACCACCTTGGCAAGACTTCGGCCTCTCATGTCTGTCAGGTTGCATTGATCTAGATAGCGTTCGAAGAGGGCTTTGCCCTTGTTCTCGTCAGTCCTCTGCCAGATAAGGTCAGCACTTTGGAAGTCAGGAACAATCTTATTCTTGACTACCCTACTAATGCTTTTATATAGTCGCCAGAACAATTTCAGTGACGTGTCCGTGCTTACTCTTTGACATACCTCTGCTCAGTTTTCACTTTTAACCACCTTAACCAGTTTTTTTTTAAGTAGCTTACTTTTGTGCGCATCTCTCTTTCTAAGTGCATGCAGGGACTAGGATGGGCACCTCTGTCCATCCTGGCATTTTGCCATTTCCTTACAGCACTATGCTTATCCACCGAGGCCTCCTCCACCTCAAAAATCCACCAAGGTGGCTGCGCTCAGCTTTTTCTCATGCCGTGAAGCTTTCTGCGCTTGTCGAGCCTTATTTTACTCACCACATCTTGCCCTGTACTGTCATACTGAAAAGTATTGACCGTTGACTCGTGCTGCCTGGTTCTGCCTTTCTCAACGAATATGCTGAAAGGGTGGTGGTCGCTGCCGTGGTACCCTAGGACACTCCATCTGCACACTGTAATGAGTGAAGGAGAAACCAGCGCCAGATCAATAACACTGTCCTCATCACCTGGACGGATTGCTGTCCTGGTGACACAGCCACTGTTGATACAAACCATGTCAATGGATCCAAGTGCAGTCTCGAGCTCCTCCCCCTGTGTGTTTGAGGAAATGTTTCCCCATGATCTGCCTTTAGCGTTGAAATCGCCACAGAAAATGACATTTTTTTCATGACCTAATATGTCACTTAAGCACAGCCACTTCTGGGAATCCACACTCGCGTTGCGGGCATAAAAATTAACCAACACGAATGGTAGACCGGATTGACCTCTAACCGCCTGTATTTTTATTTCGTCACTGTCCCAACTGGACATGTCTAGCTCTGAGGCAACCATACTGTCGCGATTGAGGATCGCCATTCTCAGATGTTGCCTGTTGTAGAAACATTTAAAGCCGGCAATTTGGAGTAACTGATCACTCAGTCTCGCTTCCTGAAGCGCCACAATGTCGTTCCTGTATACCAGGTTTTCCAGAATAGGGCCCCGTTGTTTTACACTGGCACAGTTCCAATAAATAATACGAGTATTCTGAGGCCCAGACGGTCACACTTGAGTCTAAAACGCCGTGCTTCACCACGTCTGCCTTGCCGCTTGCGGCCTCGCGGCCTTGCTAAACGCTGTTCCGCCATGTTAAAACACCGAACACCACAGAAACACACAAGCTGCGAAAATTCACTCGAGGATTGTTTCGATCAATGCCGAACTCCGTAGCATCGGCGAAGATCTTGAGAAGAAACTCGTGGTTTTAGATCCTGGCACACAAATTACACGCAGGAAATATCCATCTCCTACGCAAAAAAGGAACGGTCACAAAACAACTCGACCGTCCGTCACCATATTGACCGGAAGTTCTAACAATCAGAGAAATGACCAAGAAACCTGTTTGGTGTACAGCACGCCAATATTAGATAACGTAACATTCAGAAAAATGATCAACCGTTTCGAAGTACATCTAGCCAGTATTAGATACCTGTATTAATGGACATTCTTTCATTGCCTGTATTTTTGTCCTTCAATCTCTACAAATCTGTGTCGGTCTTTTCCTCTGTAATAACCTAGTGTTCATCACTTTCTGACCTGCTGCTAAGGCGGTGATAACCGGGTACATGTCTGGTGTTTTCTTGGAACAGCTAAAAGTGATGGCAGCCAGTCTACTCGTCTGTTGATTTGTGTCCTGTCGTGGGTTTTAAGAGAGGTGGCTGTTTATACTGGTTGCTCTGTTCTTCAGTCAATATTGCTATGGCATTGAAATCCGACTTCTCTCTCTCTCTCTCTCTCTCTCTCTCTCTCTCTCTCTCTCTCTCTCTCTCTCTCTCTCTCTCTCTCTCTCTCTCTCTCTCTCTCTCTCTGGCCGTGTGATGTATGTATGTGTTTCCCCCCCCCCCCACCCCCTACATTCCCCAGCGGCAATGGAACCCGGGTCCTGAAATACATAATGACAAATGTTGGTTCTCCTTCCTATGCGCAGCGAGTGGGTGCTGTTTCAGGGTTGTGGGAACGCAGATTATCAAATATTCTTGTTCTTCCTCCATCTCGGGGTGTGCAGGACGCTTACAAGGGTATGTTAAAGCCCATTTTGTTGTAAACAGTGGAGGTTGCATTTCACTCAATCGGCTAGGGAAGCACACAGTCACAATAATAACAGATATGTAGAAGGCCATGGATGCATCAACAAACATGCATGTAGTACCTTTACACTACATGAGCACACACAAATGTGTGTACAACACGCACGTGCAGCCATGAGTTCAGTAGTTGTACTGACTATGGCTCCATAGGTCACACACAGATGTGTGTACAACACACATGTGTGTACAACACACACATACAGCCATGAGTTCAGTAGTTGTACTGACTGTGGCTCCATAGGTCACACACAGATGTGTGTACAACACACACATACAGCCATGAGTTCAGTAGTTGTACTGACTGTGGCTCCATAGGTCACACACAGATGTGTGTACAACACACACATACAGCCATGAGTTCAGTAGTTGTACTGACTGTGGCTCCAT
The DNA here is from genome assembly GCA_014155875.1 of Cepaea nemoralis. Classification (NCBI taxonomy): domain Eukaryota; kingdom Metazoa; phylum Mollusca; class Gastropoda; order Stylommatophora; family Helicidae; genus Cepaea; species Cepaea nemoralis. The sequence goes on from JACEFZ010015164.1 coordinate 74,998, forward strand.
AGGTCACACACAGATGTGTGTACAACACACACATACAGCCATGAGTTCAGTAGTTGTACTGACTGTGGCTCCATAGGTCACACACAGATGTGTGTACAACACACACATACAGCCATGAGTTCAGTAGTTGTACTGACTGTGGCTCCATAGGTCACACACAGATGTGTGTACAACACACACATACAGCCATGAGTTCAGTAGTTGTACTGACTGTGGCTCCATAGGTCACACACAGATGTGTGTACAACACACACATACAGCCATGAGTTCAGTAGAGGTCACACACAGATGTGTGTACAACACACACACATACAGCCATGAGTTCAGTAGTTGTACTGACTGTGGCTCCATAGGTCACACACGTGTCAGTGTGAAGGTGATAGACTCCTCATGTCGCTTTACAAGTAGAATGAACATGTTATAAAAGATCTGCGACAGACGAGGTTTAGTCAGGTATGGATCATCAAGGAATCACTAGAACCTAGTCAAACTGAATGTATAGTGAACGCTCAAGTCACAAACTGTTGGAGATCGCCTACGACAATACTCACTGCGGAGAATAATCCACACGCAAAAATAGGTCCAGTGCACTAAAAGTAATAGTACGTGTATGTCACTACGCTTGAATTCACAGCGAGCGAACGCAAAACCAAAACAAACTGTGGAAATGACACTCGATGATGATGATACACAGGTTAAATTATGTGCATTCATTTTGTGGTAAGCACACACACACACACATTACTCACCCAGCCCTGGCAATGATGATACACAGGTGAAATTATGTGCACTCATTTTGTGGTAAGCACACACACATTACTCACCCAGCCCTGGCAATGATGATACACAGGTGAAATTATGTGCACTCATTTTGTGGTAAGCACACACACATTACTCACCCAGCCTTGGCAATGATGATACACAGGTGAAATTATGTGCATTCATTTTGAGGTAAGCACACACACATTACTCACCCAGCCCTGGCAATGATGATACACAGGTGAAATTATGTGCACTCATTTTATGGTAAGCACACATACATTACTCACACAGCCCTGGCAATGATGATACACAGGTAAAATTATGTGCACTCATTTTGTGGTAAGCACACACACATTACTCACCCAGCCCTGGCAATGATGATACACAGGTGAAATTATGTGCACTCATTTTGTGGTAAGCACACACACATTACTCACCCAGCCTTGGCAATCAGTAGGTAGCAGACTATGGACATGCCACTTTTCTATGGTCAAAAATGTGTCTTTGGTGGTCGGGTGTCTATTAAAATGTCTATATAGCTTGTGTATTCAGAGACGGAAGTTCCCATGCCCCGTTTTGTTCTATACCATATGACACTTCTATAATTGTCCTTCTACTGTAGTAGCGCGAAGCCAGAAACGGTGGGTCCTATGTCTATGTCGTGTGAATGCTGGTTATGCTATGTCCACACTTCTGGGTCTCCTAAACTTAGTTGCATTGTTGTCGTGCATTCCCTGACAGGCCCATTAGCAAAGCATTGTGTTATCTCCCATTAGCCCTTGTTGTGGTCTTGTCGGCGACCGTGACCTTTGTGCACGGGAATGCCCCGTCATCCACATATATGTATCCCTTCCCGTTCAGTTGTTTCCCCCTGTCAACGCCATGACACCTCCATGTTCATGTCGTGTTGTTCAAGACTCATACGTTTAGCCTACGAACTAAAACACAATGACAGAGCTTATAAGCACCGAGAAATCTGATGGATAGTGGGGAAAACACAATATGTAGAGACTCAATCCTATACAGCAATGTTTCCCAACCTTTTTTGTGCCATGCCCCACTTAAGCCTTTCTAAAATTCATATTGCCCCCCTCCTCCGCCCTACGCCCCCCCCCCCTCTCAACTTAATATTCAAAAATTGAAATGTTCACTAAAGAAACTTGAATGATAGGTTTTAGGAAGAAATCACTAGGTAATTATTGAGCAAACACAGTAAGTAAATTTTCAAAACATATAATGGAGAACTGAAATTCAAGTACAAAATAATTGTAATGAAAGATTTTTCTATATTATTTTAATTATTAGTAATTATTTATTATTTAAATTTAGTGAGATCTTTGCGCTTGATGCTTGCTGCAAAGAGATCTTATGTCAGGTTCCAATTTAGTTAACTTCAGTCTCAAGTCTCCCCGTTTTGTTATATTCAGCCGATTTCTTCCATTTTCGAATTGCCCCCCTTAACAGTCAAATTGCCCCCTGTGGGGCGTGAGCCCCACGTTGGGAAACACTGCTATACAGTATATATGATCAGTAGAGACGCAATCCTAAATCTGAGATGTATATAAGACAGAAATATAATCTACAGAGGCGCAATCTTAAATCTGAGAGGTGTACTATCACCAGATATGTTCTATTAGACACGGTTGTGTACTATCACCAGATATGTTCTATTAGACACGGTTGTGTACTATCACCAGATATGTTCTATTAGACACGGTTGTGTACTATCACCAGATATGTTCTATTAGACACGGTTGTGTACTATCACCAGATATGTTCTATTAGACACGGTTGTGTACTATCACCAGATATGTTCTATTAGACACGGTTGTGTACTATCACCAGATATGTTCTATTAGACACGGTTGTGTACTATCACCAGATATGTTCTATTAGACACGGTTGTGTACTATCACCAGATATGTTCTATTAGACACGGTTGTGTACTATCACCAGATATGTTCTATTAGACACGGTTGTGTACTATCACCAGATATGTTCTATTAGACACGGTTGTGTACTATCACCAGATATGTTCTATTAGACACGGTTGTGTACTATCACCAGATATGTTCTATTAGACACGGTTGTGTACTATCACCAGATATGTTCTATTAGACACGGTTGTGTACTATCACCAGATATGTTCTATTAGAGACGGTTGTGTACTATCACCTGATCTGTGCTATTAAACACGGTTGTGTACTATCACCTGATCTGTTCTGTTTTGACTGCTGAAAATGGAATACAGTTACAAGAAATGACAGGTACAATTGCAACAGAAAGTCAAAACACAAGACTGGGTCTGAATACCAGAAAAAAAGTAATAGTGAATGCACAGGAAAAAATGGCTTCTCAAATGCAACATGACAGTAAATGGAACTAGTCGGAAACAAGATGTATTAAAGAAGTTAAATGTAGAGTAGCTGAAGTCAAAGCAACATTTCACATGATGAACAATATTATATATCTTTGTTAATGGAGGTTAGAAAAAGAGTTCTGAAGAGCTATATAGAGCCAATTGCGATGTACCTACCTGATGATTAGTAGATAAGCGAGGGATTGTGTGGAAGCTGTAGAGACACAGTTTGTAGAAGGATGATGAGATCACCGTAGACGGCTAACAAAAGCCATGAAGATATCGTGAAAGAAGTTAACACTAAAGAGAACGTGTTACTTATAGCATTGGAGCATTAGAGTTCACAGTCTTCAAGCACATCATGAGAAGCTGCAGTTGCTTGGGAAGGTTCTGGGGGGAGAGAGGCAGGGCTAAGACCAAGAGAGAATATGCTAGAAAGTTACACATTATAGCATGGAGGAACATTGGCATTAGTGCACAAGACAGAAGGCTGTGAACAGACAGGATCACCAACACCACGCGCCTTGAAATATAAACACGTAACCAAGTATCTAAAGGGACATAATTCGTAGAATAACCAAAACAGGTTTCTTTTTCAAACTGCCGTCCCTTTTCAGTTGCAAGGACGTCATAGTAAAGGTGGTTGGTGGTAGTCAAAATCTGCATCTGTAAACATGACCTCTTTGTCTTTGTTCGTTTACCCACGATTTCTGTTTGTATTACACCAGTTGCAGAACGCATCACCAAGTCCAACCATTAACACAGTGCTCATACAGGCGCTAACAAGTCTGCTGAAGTGTTTCTATTGATGTTAATATCTGGAAAATGTTTTCAACAAGACTAGCAGACGGCGTTGACCGAGGCGAGGCTGTGTCGACACTCTACCAGGACAAGACAAGCTGTGATCAATGTCACACCTATACATGTAAAAATGCTTGCAAAAGTGGCAGTTGCATGATCCGGGTTCATGAAATCTACATCCTTTATTACGTCATAAGTAGGATGACTATACTGCTGAAATAAATACAACTATCAGAAGTAGGCTGGCTGTTTACAGTTGGAATAAATACAACTGTCACAAGTAGGCTGACTGTTTACAGATGGAATAAATACAACTGTCACAAGTAGGCTGACTGTTTACAGATGGAATAAATACAACTGTCACAAGTAGGCTGCCTGTTTACAGTTGGAATAAATACAACTGTCACAAGTAGGCTGACTGTTTACAGATGGAATAAATACAATTGTCACAAGTAGGCTGACTGTTTACAGTTGGAATAAATACAATTGTCACAAGTAGGCTGCTGTTTACAGTTGGAATAAATACAACTGTCACAAGTAGGCTGGCTGTTTACAGTTGGAATAAATAAAACTGTCACAAGTAGGCTGACTGTTTACAGTTGGAATAAATACAACTGTCACAAGTAGGCTGACTGTTTACAGATGGAATAAATACAATTGTCACAAGTAGGCTGACTGTTTACAGATGGAATAAATACAATTGTCACAAGTAGGCTGACTGTTTACAGTTGGAATAAATACAACTGTCACAAGTAGGCTGACTGTTTACAGTTGGAATAAATACAACTGTCACAAGTAGGCTGACTGTTTACAATTGGAATAAATACAACTGTCACAAGTAGGCTGGCTGTTTACAGTTGGAATAAATACAACTGTCACAAGTAGGCTGGCTGTTTACAGTTGGAATAAATAAAACTGTCACAAGTAGGCTGGCTGTTTATAGTTGGAATAAATACAACTGTCACAAGTAGACTGGCTGATTACAGTTGGAATAAATACGACTGTCACAAGTAGGCTGGCTGTTTACAGTTGGAATAAATACAACTGCCACAAGTAGGCTGACTGTTTATAGTTGGAATAAATACGACTGTCACAAATAGGTTGATTATATGCAGCTGAAATATATACAACTGTCACAAGTAAATGTTTATAGTTTGAATATATACAGCTGTCACAATTAGGATGACTGTAGACAGCTGAAAACTAAAACACTGCCACTTGAAGGCTGGCTGTATATATTTGAAATCTAAAAAACTGTCACAAGGATTCTGACTGTATATTTGCGATATTTACAACAAACCAAATCCCCAAATTGGTAGAGTGAACATGGGGAGACCTCTAGGCCCCATTCTAGCAAACTCTCAACGCCAGACGAGCAACAAGCAACACCGTACCAGGCCATAATGAGCCAGACGCATAAGAACATCTCTCTGTTCATGGAACACGAACACAACGAAGCTTCGCCATTCACTGATATTCTAATTCGAAGTAGAGCAGACGGCACGATTCAAAGATCAGTGCATCGCAAAGAAACGCGGAAAGGTGAACACTTACATGTCCACATCCGTCCTGTACACTCGTGGCCTAGTACGGACAATATTTGACCGTGGCAGGAGGAAATACACCCAAGACACACTGTCAGAGTAATTTGAAACCCTCAATGAAACCTTACACCTTAATTGTTATCCCACTGAATTTATAAAGCGCCACTGCCATCTGCTGAAACCAATACCCAAAGAAACATCAGTCCTCAAACTCGAGGTATTCATCCATCTAACCTTTTGAGGGGATGGCGTAACGCAACGTCTACAGGAGCGACTCACGAAACCGTCAGTGGAACGTCCTGTGCTGCCGCTCCAGTTTTTAGGTACAAATATGAATACAATTTGGTGGAACTGTGGTAAAGCTGTGAAAGTGTAAACAATATAAAATGACACAAAGTAGTGCAGCTTTCCATAACATAATTACGACACATACAGGACGTTGCAGCGATTAGCCTTCATCAGCAAACAAACACATACACAAAACACAACATATAGTCACGGAGATCTTCGTAGAACATGTAGTCGCAGGAGATCTTCTCCGTTTGCTGATGAAGGCTAATCGCCGCAAAGTCCTGTATGTGTCGTAATTCTGTTATGTAAACTGCACTACTTCGTGTCATTTTATATTGTTTACAGTTTTAGATACACATCCATAACACATCCCCACCGCAGTAGTGACATAATTTGTCCCTCTGTACGCCAAAGCCAATTCAATTTAAGCGTTTATATGTAGGTGCTAGTCTACCTACCCTGGCAGAACGGAGAGACAGTTATGATAGAACACATTCCCAACTGGATAGAGAGATTTTTAAACAAAGAAGACTGTAACTGGAAATTACCAACGTTATCAATAGCGCGCTATATTTTGGAAATCGGTTATGTAATTGATCGCGAAAATACTTTTCGCGTGCTGTTTAACACACAAACTGTATATTAAATATGGCAGAAGCCATTGCTATTCACATAGAAAAACCAGCTCGCAAACAAAAAACATGATAGTCAGTTTAAAATTATCGTTGTAGACAATTTAAGTTACAGTGTGAATATGTGTTGTATATTTCAGCATGAAGGCTTTATCTTACTGATTTAATTTATATTGTGTGAATTTTGCAGTATGCACCTGACGAGATATAGCTAAATATGCCAGGCAAACAACTGTGCAGTCTATTGTTTATGAAAGTATTGGTCACATTAACAGGAAAACATTGTGAAGATATAAAACTGTCACAAGTAAGCTGACTGTATACAGCGAACATCTATAAAACTATCACATGCAGGCTGACTGTATATGAGGAGATTACAACAAACAAGGCAAAGGAGACAGTTATCACAAGTACTGTAGTCAGTCAATACACGGATGATTTTGGACTGAGTTCTCACGAACGGCACACCTTGGACACAGCACAGATAACACGGCAACACAAGTCAGTTCCAGACACTGAGAGGCACGTTACTTACGCCGTTTCAGAGATGCAGCTTGCAAGACAGCTGTAATAATGTCACAGTTGCGCTGAAGCTTTGCATGCCTCCTGTCTCGTCTCTTCAGCTGCTTCACCAGCAGAACATTCATGACAGAAATGCTACGCTGCAGGTCTGTCAGCATCCGCTGTAACTGAGCAAGACCTTTGGAGCAAACAAAACACGCAGCACGGTCAGTAGTGGGTTTTGGAAATTGGAAAGGGGGCTCGGGGGAGGGGAGAAAATTGAAAGAAGAGTTGGGGAGAGGGGAGTGTCCGTCTCATTTCAACGCTGGCAGACATCGTCCATCATGATCATGACAAATTAAGTTCACTATGGTGTAATTAGTCAGATCATAAAGTACTTAGTCCTAATCAGGGACCACCATAGTTGACATCACAGAAGATGCTGTCCAGAATGCGTCACTGGTTTCCCAAAGTCAGGTAGGTACCAGATCATGGCCAGCGCCTCACCCCGAGGGCTCGAACTCAAGAAAACAGGCAATGGTAACCACATGGCAGATACAGCCGTATGGGCGTGGAGTCTTACCCCCCCCCCCCCCCTCCTTCCTGGCATGATAAGATAGAGTGACGAGTCCATTTACGCCACGATTTCTTCCTTGATAAGTGTCACAACGTTACAACAAGCACCAGGTAACCATTTGACGAGGATAGTTCGATCTGAGATCCATGTTCATAGGGAAAACATTGCGTTGCTACTGAGGGTGTCAGCCAGGTCCACTTTGTGTTAAACGTGCACACTAACTACAATGCCTTGCGAGTAACATCTAGCAGAAGTGAAATAACAAGCTGTCGATACAATTATCTCGGAACAGTCATAACATCTGATGGGAGATGCCTTGAAGAGATTAGAACAAGAATCGCCATGGCGAAAGTAGAAAGAACATAGCAAGATGAATAACATTCTGACCAATAAAAAGATATCAATTGAAACGAGAAAAAGAGTCTTGAGGGGATACGTAGAGCCTGTTCTTTTGTATGGATGTGAAACTTGGACAATGTGCAGTCAAGCTGAAAAACATCTTATGGCTGAACAAATGTGGTTTCTGAGAAAAATGCAAAGAATACCAAGGACAGATAGAAAAACCAATGACCAAGTATTACAGGAGACAAATGAAACTCGTAAATTGATTAGAGAAGTTAGACGTAGACAGTCAAAATTTTTTGGACATGTTATGAGAAGAAATGGATTGGAGAACTTAATGACAACTGGCAAGATCGAAGGGAACAGACCAAGAGGAAGACCGAGAGGAAAATACCTGGATGGCTTGGCCACATGGCATGGACGAGACAGGAACACTGAGCTGATCCACGACACTGGTGATCGAGTGAAATGGCGAGTCATGACCGCCCACGCTTTCCGGCATGGCACATGTGCCACATAGTATTTACACATGATAATGATGGTTAGACATGATCGGGAAAACCCGAGAAGTAAAAGCACGCATAGGCACGAGTGCGCGCCAACGTAAACAAGAGAGTGACGTTGATTGACAACAGACGGGGAAATGGACATGAAAGGAGAAGTCATACGTTGAAGGCTGTGGCATAAATTGGAGTGGCTTGGAGCTAGTATCTAGTATGAATCCAGTGAGGGACCAAGAAAGGACATGGATATGTATCCTACCTGTGAAAGAAATGAACACACGAGCTAGACGAGAGGAGAAACGAAAGGACAGAATGGGTATCCTCAAGGTGATACTTAGTGTGATCTGAATCACGACAATGGGGTTGAATTAGGCAGGTCAGTAATATACGTATCTCGGTATTTTGTGATCATATAGGTTGGATGCTGACCTGGTGAGAACAGGCACTTCCGACAGAATCACCGGCAGATATAATTGACTTTGTAACTCATTAAACGACATTGAACTTGTCAGCCATTAGTCCGGATTCAATCTATCACGGTTCACAAGGTTGATCATTGTTCCTGTTGCTCCATATTGAGCTGACATTCATGTTTACCAACATGTTCGTTGCATATTGTTATCCGTCATATTTGAGGAAGCAACAGCTTGCTGGCAACATGATTGATTGATCTTGTGTGTGCAGACATTTGAAAAACCACAGAAATTGTGAGATGTCCGTCACATTAGCCAGAGGTAGGACTGGGAGGACGTGCTAGCCAATAAATGCTAGCCACCCCCAAAAGACGATGTTTAGACGGTATTTTTGACATTTATCTGTCATTTAGCTGCCAGGGTCGACCTCTACTACGATACAAGATGTGTGTAAGCGGGACATGATTGATACAGGCATCGAAAATGCACATTTGGAGCAAGTCGCCGCTGAACGTGTTGCGTGAAGGGCAAATATCAGAAATGGAATAAGGACAAAGGAGACAATGACTGCAAATAAGTCACACATCGAGCGTACGAGACGTAAGATGGTGCATGATGGTGGAAATGACCATGTGTTCACATGCATTCACTGTGGACGAATATTTACAGCGCAAATCGGCCTTATCAGTTACATTCGTTACCGCCATGGGTTGTAGTTATTATGCCTTTTTGAAGGACAACGTAATAAACTATCGTCTGTCTAGACGGCATGGTGCCAATGATAGTTGTCAGTGAAGAAGCAAATATATTTCGATGTGTCTGTTTGAAACACTGACAATAGCAACAAGTAAACACAAGTAGGGTGGCATATGAGCATACACGCCACAAGAAAACTTTTTCAGAAGAATTCGTTGCCAGAAAAATCAGGTTCAATTTAATTGCATCTTTAAAATGGGGGATTTCTGTTATTAATTAAAAAAAAAAAAAATCCTAGATACCAATATGGCGGAGTAAACTGTACGCTGTGCTCTTAAGGAATAAATTGTGTTTCGTGTGTCTTTTCTAACATCAGACGGTTCAAATAAGGGTGAACCTACAATAGGTCCAGCAAAGCGGTAGAGAGTTTATTTGTTTATGCACTATTGCTAACAAATAATAGAGGCAATTGAAAGAAAAGCATGACTCAATCAGTGCTCATATCGGAAACACACCGGACAAGAGTAGAGTTGAGTTGAGCTAAGAAGTTACATCAACGCACTCAGGACATTCCCAAAGCGCTCCGTCCCTCGTTCAACAGCCAGCGAAGAGTCACACTACTAATCGGTCCCACCGCCATCTGATTGAAAGTTCTCCTGGTCTTCCCTCTCAGTTTTGAGATTCTACCAGAACCCCTGCCATTCCCCACACAATCGCATCCTTTCCATATACGGGGGGTGGGGGGGGGGGGGGGGGTTTCCTCAATCTGTTCTCCACCTTCTCCGTCTGGTCCCACAGGCGCACGACCACTCCTCCCTTGCTCATAGGTAATCGACCACCAAGGGGTGCATTGGCTGCCAGCCTATCAGCCTGTTGATTCCCTCCGCACTCTCGCATGGCCAGGGCTAAAAATCCATATAATTCTCACAATCCGTGACATCTGAAGCGAAGTGAACCATTTCGCACGAAACATTCCTTTCTCCACCTTAGTAAGCATACTCCTGGAAGTCCGTGATCAAGACAATGTGTGTTGCAGTCAACTGTCATTTACTGCCTATATAGTACCTTGCGGTGTATGGCAGGGGGTCTTGTGCCTGAGGAATTAAGGCTTTTCTTCCCGACAGACAAAAATCCACACCTAACCGAGGATTTGAACCAGGGTCTCCAAAAGAAGAATCCGGCATTCTAGCCACTCGGTAAGTTGCAGTGGTCTCCTCTAACCAACGGAATGCGGCTGTGATTGCGTCCACTCCATTCTCATGCTGGAGGTCGTAGCCTCATATGTAAGACTCTCCTTTCTTAAGAATCGTCCATTAGCCTTCGCAATGAAACCCCAACCACTCCGTCTGTTTCTCACCACTGACCCATCGGTGTAGATCACCATGTCACCATGATGTGTGTTATTCTGGATCAGCTGTTGCACCTCAAACTCTGTGCGGCCCGATGCTAATTCTCTACACTCACGACCCAGTGTTACTATTACATGGTGCCAGCCCGTCATGTTTCTGGTACTTCAACCCACTCTTTTTCACGATTGATGGTCTCTAGATCACACACCTGACGTATAGATATGTCTGCTTGTGCCATCCAGGACCTGCCTCGTCTTAGTCTATGACCCTTGACCATATCCATAGGCTTCATGCAGGGGGTGATCCTTATCTCCGCACCTCTCAGGTACCATTTGGCCTGAAGGACCCTATGCCTATCCGCCATTGATGGTAGCACCAGACTATGCTTCATGCATATAATTGGTGTCCTTTGTGCACCCCAGGATCACCCTCAATGGCCGCATTCTGTATGCGCTCCAACCTTTCAAGCTGACTCTTTGATACTGTCAGCAGCCCCAAACCACACTCAATGACAGAAATTATTAACTGCTGAAAGAGCCTGTAAAGCATCCTCTGCTCTACCCCAGGTGCTGCCATCGCCCTCAAATGCATTAAGTCCCCAACCAGCCTTCACCACCAAAGCCTCCTCATGATCCTTAAAAGACATACACCTGTCAAAGGTAATACCCAAGTACTTCAGTTTACTCTCTCTCTCTCTCTCTCTCTCTCTCTCTCTCTCTCTCTCTCTCTCTCTCTCTCTCTCTCTCTCTCTCTCTCTCTCCTAAGAGGACATCCAATCAATATAATATATGGGACATCTGCCTTCACAATCCGGTTATCCAAGGAGTACCAGATAACCGATGCCTTTTCTGGGTTTATATCGGTCCCTGAGTCCCTGCACCACTCCGCCACCCTGTTTACTGCGGTCTGTAAGTCTTCAGCCAAATTTTCCCTGTCTCTTCCCTGTCTGTACACCAGCACATCATCTGCAAATGTCAAGATTATACCGTGGCAACCCCGTGGCAACCCAGTGTAATAGTAAAGGGGTCAGAAGTCCAGGAACCCATGATCAGTGCAACCTTGCGCTCATAAAGGACTGCCGCAACCCATCTGACAAGGCAAGGGCAGACCTTCATGTCCAACAAAGAACAACAACAGCTAAAGTACGAAACAGACAGAAGATATTTGGGACTTGGAATGTTAGTAGACTAGGAGATAAAGAACCGGCACTAGTAGAGTCCACGAAAATATGAAAACTCAAAATATAACGACTTTTGACAAAGTAACTATGGAAAATCTTTTAAGACTGGGAAATACAGTGATAATTGCCAGAAACATCATAACCATACGGTAAGAACACAAGACGGTATATCAGATAAGCTCACAGTCAGTACTGGAGTGAAAAATATTGTGTGCTCTCGCCCCCGTCCCCCACCATCCACCCCTTTCACTTGCTATTTAATATCTTTTTTTTTAAAATGTTGCATATCCCTTGCAGGACGTTGCAATCAACACCAGCATTTTTCAGCTGCTATTGATGTATTAGGCAAGTTTTTACGTTTAGTAGTTTGCCATTGCTTTCTGAACGACCGGCTCTCATACCAGCACGTTATAACACAACGCGACACGGTCTGCTGCACAAATCGATCGCGGCTGCGCTTCGAACGCCTGGTACCCGGATCACGAACCGCGTTCGCAAGCCTTTGGCCACAGAGACCGGCATACCCAAAGAAGCCTGCTTTGACAGAACCCATTCAGAAAATTTCGAACTATTTGCTTCAGACAAAACAACAGATTCTCTCGCATTAATTGAGTTTTCATTTGCAGACGATCAATGCCTATTTTACAGCGACTAGGGCAGACTGCAAAATCATATAAATAAACTGAGTTCAACATGCCCACCACTTACCAGCGAATTTCACTAAGCTATGTCCGCTATAATCAATAATATCGGCCATTTTTACCTTTTTAAGGTTTTCATTTGTAGCCTGTGTGATGATAGTGTATAGGCCACTACGACTCTCTACAGATCACTAATAACCGCTCCCCACCCCTTACTAACGAATTTAACTAAGCTTTACCCGCTAAAATCAATATCGGCCATTTTACTTTTTAAGGTTTTCATTTGTAACCTGTGTGATGATGGTGTATAGGCCACTGCGACTCTCTACAGATCACTAATAACTGCTACCCACCCCTTCCCAACGAATTTACCCGCTAAAATCAATAATACCTACCATTTTTACTTTTAAGGTTTTCATTTGTAACCCATATGATGATAGTGTTTACACCACTACGACCCTATACAGATCATATAGCCGCCATATTTACATTTTTACTTATAAGTGTTTTCATATGACGCCTGTCATGGCTCGAGGTTCGAACCGCCTAGTCCTATCCCACACGCCGACACTCGCGCCCCACCCCTAAGCTCCTACCCCAACGCCTGCCCGCCCCCTAGACTACCAAGAGGATATGCACTGTAACCCTCAGCCTTACTTAGCTCCAATGGAATGATGATAGTGTTCATGTCCAATACAGATAAAGAAAGAAGACGGGAAAAGGAAGAAACCGAGGAGGAAGAGCTTAGTAACCTTAACACGGCATCAATAGTATGTTTGTGTATTCCAGGATTATCAACACACAGTATCACAGAAGACATATCGACTGGCCGGGGAACTGTTCGTGTATTCCAGAGTTACCAACAAACATTCTCTCAGAAGGCAGGACGATTGGCCAGGCAGATGGACAAACAGACAGAATCGATTATGGTCTACCTCATCGTCATCAATCGCAAACTTCACTCGCTTACCTTCCTAATAACCTACATAAGACACGGTGACTGAACCGGGGAGTCTCATAACAGAGACTGTTGCAATAAAGTTAAGTACAAACATCAACTTTACCTGTGTGCGACAAGCTCGTTCAGAGAATGTGTCTAGAATGTTGAGATACTGTTGTTGATGTTGTTGTTGTTGTTTCTGTTGTTGTTGTTGTTGCTGCTGCTGCTGTTGCTGTTCTTGTTGTGTCTGTTGATTCACAAGCTACTTAGTTGACAACCAAAGTCATTCTTATGAAGGTGTAGGTCCTCTGCAACAGTTCCAGGGACACTTAGAGTGCGTTAGTGACAGATGAAGACGACTATCGTAACTTGTCCGTCCCGTTTCAAAGTACCGGACATTTGAAGAGAAGGTGGTCATTAGTTTCATAAGGATGAAACTAATGTGTCACTCGTGTGCATGTCGGGGATTGATACGGTTTAAATCGGTTGATTCTAACATGCCCTATTAAACATTTGTGCCCGTTGTTTCCTCTCGGCCCAGCTGTTGTTTCTGAAAATATACTGGACTATTCTAACACGTCAAGGTATGACCCTTTGCTGTTTTTTGGCTCCTGCGTTAGCAAGTCCGTCAAACCTCTAATTTCCCACAGTGTCGCTGTAACCGGAAATTTACTGACAATTACTGATAGAGAGGGATGCTATCAAGATGTGGATTGTCATCTGTCAGAAAGTGTCACGGAACCACTGTAATGAACGATACGATGATAAAATAACAGAGACAATTGTATTCACAGCTGCAATTGTTTGTTACTAGTGGGGACGCACTCACGGCGGATCAAAGGAAACCGCCAGTCTTTGAGAATTCCCTAGGAAATTGGAAAATATGTCGGCCTGTTGTTTTGCCGAATCGCAAGTTGAAAGGAAAGACGGGTGCGTTAGTTGTAAGAAGAGAGACAACTCTTCTTGTGGAGTTAGGGACGGATTGTCTACCCCTAGGGACACCTGTTGTTGACATAGAATGACGTCACTAGAACAATCCCAGGCTGTATGAAAACATACTTCTGCCGCCAGTGTGAAGAATGTGATTTAACTAGACTGCCGTGTTAGCTGGCTCGGTTCTAATATTGAAAAGAATCTCGTGTGTTCGGTATCAATTAATGTTGAGAAACATGTGTCTTTCATGGCAAAATGTAGATTCGATTTAGAATTGAGCTAAGATTCATAAGGTATTTAGAGATAGCCTTTAGATGTAAATAATGTAGAACAGTCTAGTGATAAATAGAGTGTAGGACTTTAACATAGTGTTGTTGCGTTGTGGTTAGGTATTCAAGGAGTGTCGGCGACAGTAGGAAGTCGCATTGTTAAAATTAACTAGTGTGAGACGTCAATTAGCTCAGCTGGTTAGAAATAGTGAAGTGGGATGATATTTAGAAGGATTGAGGATGGTTGGGGGATAGGGGAAATGTCCAATGGTGGGATCTTCCAGTGGGGGTCTACTGGGGTTCTGCACTTTACATTTGATCTGTCCTTTCTTACCCTGATTCGGACCGATGTGATGAGCTCCTCTGTCCCATGGCGGAGTTTGGTTCACTGTATACATCTGAGTGAGGCCATCGACCTACATTCATCTAATAGGGATCAGTGTTCGGTTGCTCTCACCAGGTGTGTGTTCTCTCTCTTTCACAGGTTCCCTCGGGTTATCAAGAAAGCCAATTGAAACACACAATATTCAGATCATGGATAAAATAGTGCAGTAAGATGTATTCAGTGGCCTTTGCACTGGGCCTATAATAGAAAGGGTCTGAAGAAACAGGGCTCTGTTGAGCCGATACATATAAGTATCCGACAGGATGACTTCTTAACGATAGTGATTGTTGTTTCACACCACATGTGAACAGAGCGATAATGATTGTGTTTTCACACCACGTGTGAACAGAACAATAGTAGTTGTTTTCCACATCACATGTGAACAGAACAATAGTATTTGTTTTTCCACATCACATGGGAAAAGAACAATAGGGAGCATTTAGGAAATTAGTATATTCATATGAGACTATGTACAATAACTGTGTAAAGGTTGAAAACTTTAGGACATTTTTTTTAGAAGGAAATAATGTTATTTCAAGGGACAGTGTTCCATGTTTTCACGGTGCAGGGATTGTGAAGTCTCCGACTCTAAGGATATTTAGGGAACATTGTGTATGTTCAATTTGGGATCAGTACCGAACTATATCTGAGATTGGTGATCAGGTATCGTGGTTATCAATAGCTACTGGAGATAGTCAACATCTAGTAGGAGGACACATCGTTTGGTGAGGTCATTTTGTGCTGACTCTGTTGATGTTGTGTAGTCCTTACCGGGATGATAGGACTTGGCTCCTGAGCTGTTCGGTCTAATTCTGCAGACACACTAGAGTATACGACATACATTCTACTCATACATTTCTCACATATATACACTTTTCTTCATTAAATTAATGTGTTATTAATTTTTGGAAGCTAGAGTTGTTTAGTATGTTGTCTTGGGGAAGTGTGAGAGGGGGCATGATCCAGGGGTGAGTGAGAGAGAGAGAGAGAGAGAGAGAGAGAGAGAGAGAGAGAGAGAGAGAGAGAGAGAGAGAGAGAGAGAGAGAGAGAGAGAGAGAGAGGTATCCATTGGCTGAAGGAGTATTGTGGACGGAATCTGGTGGATTCTCCAGAATAATGATATCGGGTTAAAAATAATGTGGGTGTTCATTCTCCTCACTCCAGGGACGACACTATAAAAGAAATCCACGACAGAAAGGTGTCTTTACTTTCATACGGAGTGTTTTATCAATATTTCTAGCATAGACCAGGCATCACTAAAATCACTACATCTCATGGCTTTTGCCCCACAAGGTAGAACTGCTAGTGTAGAAATTCAATTGCAGTTCTTATTGCAACAGTCTAGATTTCACAGTTGGAGGACCGTTTGCCTTCGGAGACACAGAAGACGAAGAAAGTTCAGGCTGGATGCTTACATACTATATTCTGCAACAGAGGAGAAATATATTCTGAACCATTTCCCTGGTTTCTCTCTGTCTGACTGCCCAAACTAGGTCAGAACTCCAGTAAGGTTTGTATCCCCTGCACACCCCCCCCCCCCCTACCTCACCCGCTTGGAATGTACTTTTTGTTAGCCGTGGTGATAATGGTGCTGATGATGATGTAGGCTGTGCTACTGTCGTCTGTGTTAATGAGTGTCTAGATCAGTATCAGCGTCTTCACAATATAGGGCTCCATGTCTGCTTCCTTGAAGTTCGGGGATGGGATGTGAGGCTTGTGGTGTCACAATGATGATTAGTACAGGTGGTTACTGGCAACATACTCTGAGGCTCTGACGGTAGTCTTCTGCCGCTTTGGCTGACACGGTTCGGTAGGCTAGTTAAACCTTATTCTAACTGAAAGAGTATTAGCGTAGCTTCTCGACTTTGTGGTAGCAAGAAGTTGGTAGCACTGCACAGCTTCTTTACCTCTAGGTCTCTGTTGTTGAACTGATGGTATCTCAGAGATGGTAAAAGGGCATGGAAGTCACCAGCTACGATACTTTTCTTTAGTGCTGGCAACACTGCTACTGAGGGTTGGAGGGCAACAGATGTTGTATAGGGTATACTTGATGCTTTCTATATCCCATCACTTTAGTGGGCACTGTCAGTCACAGTGATCTTGGTTACAGTGGCCTGGACATTGCTACTTACCACGTTCATCATACGTAGGCATTTCAGACATTCAAAACTATACTGACTGTACCCTGCGACCTTATGTCTCGCACTCAAGAATAGTTCCTTCGAAAACGGCTTTATGTACATGCAGCACATTCAGGGGATCTCTTGTTTTGTTCGATATAAAGCTGGACAATGTTGATCTCCCTTTATAGTCTGTTTACAATATAAAATTCCATATCTCAGTAACCAACTGAGGGAAAATGATGAGATTTAGCATATAACCTTATCATTATGTCCACCCAACAAAAAAATTTTTGTTCTGGAGATTGTACAGCAGATTTCAATGTTTGTTTATATGCGGTATATAATTTACGGCTTAGAGATTAAGTCCATCATTTTAAAAGTATTACAGCTTCACCAAGACACATCCGCGCTTTTTTTGAAATTGTCTCGTGGTTTTCGTTTTGGCACAGACTGCGCGCAGTTAAATGGGATTGTTCAGAGGTGTCTCCTATGTGGGTTCTTTCATGAAACGTGATTATATAAATAAATATATAAATAAATCTTACCATTAATATAATATTAATAGCTAATATTTGAATGTGTCAATATTGTTCAATGGGATTGAAAGTGAAATTGTGTACACTTCAAACAGTGGCGTGCAGAGGTTCTTTGATGCCCGGGGCCAACCCCTTGATTGGATGTCCCTTAATTGTTCTTTCCCTAATTCATTCTTCCTCCCCTCCCACTGCACTGTGCTGCCCCCTCTCCCTAATTGGATGCCCCCCTGCCGGCTGGATGCCCAGGGCCGTCGCACCCCCGCACCCCCTCTGCACGCCACTGACTTCAAAGCATCGCTATGAAGTTGTACACATATTTTTGTCAAGAAGCTGATCGCAGGAAACTGTTTCATACTGTTACAAATCCCGAAAAAAGAACAGTGCATGCATTGGGTTTGAGTAAACGGCCATTTCGTCGATGGGTGCAAGAATCTGGAATGAAACCAACACGCGATAAGCAAACGGTAGGTAGAAAGGCAATTGTAGACAGCTTTGACAAGGATGTCATCAGGCGAGTTATTATAAAAATGATGGATGCCAAAGAAACAGTGACTGTAAGAAAACTGAGGGTTTTGTTGAGAAAGAACAATAACATAGAGCTATCCAAAACAACTTTGTGGAAAATTATAAGGACATTAGGCTTCACTTTTAGAAAGTACAAGGGAGGTAGAAATATCCTTTGCGAGCAACCGCATTTAGGAGCCATGAGAAGCAGATACCTACGTGAAATAAGGGAAATGCGCAAAGAAAATTATGACATAGTGTATTTGGATGAGACGTGGATCAATGCGCACCACACAAGTGAAAAGGAATGGCAATCAATGGATGGAAAGATAAAGCGTTATGTGCCCAGTAGTAAAGGACAGCGTTTGGTCATAGCCTATGCTGGTAGTACTCATAATGGCTTACTACAGAATGCTGGGCTCGTGTTCGTATCAAAGCATACAGACAATAGGGATTATCATAATGAGATGAATGGTAATGTATTTAGAGATTGGCTCGAGAATACAGTACTTCCATCCCTTGATAGACCGTCTTGTCTAATCATGGACAATGCATCATATCACAATGTTGTTGCCCAAGAAGACAAAATACCTACGGCATCGAGCACAAAGGAAGCAATAAAGATATGGCTCCGAAGGGAAAATATACCATTTCCAGAAACATATTTCAAGCTACAGTTGTTGTCCCTTGTAAAACAGGCGCAAAAAAGCAAGAAATATCAAATCGACAAGTTGATAGAAGAGCATGGCCATAGGTGCTTGAGACTTCCGCCGTATCATTCTCATTTAAACCCTATAGAACTTGTGTGGGCTAAAATTAAAGGACAGGTGGCAGCTGCCAATACTACATTCAAATTGTCTGACGTCAAGATACTAACCCAGTCCGCGCTATTAAATATTGATAAAAGTTACTGGAAAAAATGTGAGGACCATGTGTTGAAAGAGGAAGAGGACTATTGGAGAAAGGATGGATTGAATTTTATGCAACCGAGAGCAATCATCAACCTACTGGAATCGTCCGACACAGATTAAGGTCTGAGCAGATCGCAGACCTTAATCTACGTACACACTTACTGGGATATTTTGCTCCAACTATTCAGACGAATTGCAGGCCCTAAACATTACAGCATCAGCATAATGTCAATGGCAACAGTTTGTATTCCACAGTGATGAATTTTCAATTCCGCAAGCCCTCAGCGGTGACAAACAACTGTATTGAAAGAAAAAAAAAAACACACACACACACTAAACGCATTGAATACCAACAGAAGAGTAATATTGCGGTGGAAACTGACATATTGTGGCATAACAAGAAACGTGAGAGCAAACACGTTGTCAAATTAGGGGACAACACACGTGCATACGAATCAATCTATAAACTTCAATGAAAAGAGGACCAACATCTTGGTCGTTAAGAAGAAAGCCCACTACAGAGACACTGACAACTATTTTCATAGTGCAAAACAGGTAATCATGTTCCGTCTCTGAACGGTAAACAGCAGAGTAGACAATCTTTCACGAAGACTCAAAGCGGGTCTGTCACCCATGTGTACGTGTGAACAAACTACACAGACAGCTGAACAGATCCTTAAAAATGGAAACATGATGACTAAATTGCGGTATCATTTCTGGTCACTCCATACGCACATTAACGCACAGCTATTTGGAAGCTTTCACGAACTCAATATAAAAAGCTAACATGAATACTTGTGTACACATTATTAACCAGCAGCTGAAGAAACAAGAAGGAAATGAAAAATAAGGTAAGAAATATATTCCTTCTACTTTCCTGTCAATTTACAAATTATTTACCCCATGCCTCTGTAAATTCTCTGTCTTTACTAATATTACACATTGCACCCCTCTCGGGATTCTCCGTGGTGAAGTGGTCAAGCCGTCTGACTCGGGCTCCGAAGGTTGTATGTTCGATTCCGGGCCGCGTCCTTCATTTCACGAGTGCATTTTTTCGGAGACTCCCGAGGGTCGTCGCTGGAGCTACGGAGTTCGTGCTTTGTGCGACGCTTTCCGCGCTGCGGAAAGAAACTGAGCCATATGGGATAAAAACCCGGTGCAATGCAGCCGACCCTGTCGACTTTTAAGCTACTTCTTTTATTGCACCCACTCCCATACGAATCCGGATACGCCTTGTGTCGTCATGTGAATTGGCGGGGCATTCATTACTGTAAAAACAAGTTTGTAAGCGAGAAATCACTAGTTTTTCAGCAAAAAATTGCCGCTTTCGATGATTTAAGTTGCTTTTGGACCTATCAATGTAAGACGGCAGGAAAGATGTAATAACGATGCAACAAAATGTTTTCAAAATAATTGATCGTGAATGACGGCATTCGTTTCTGGACATACTATAGCTAATTGTTCACATGGCGCTAGAGGCTGGAGTCTCATACACGGGTCTGGGTAACCGAGATTATATTTTCCGACTGGCATTGTGAGATATTAGGTTTGTGATGCCAGCATGTCCTTCCCCAAGGGCACAATAAGACTGCTTCCTCTGTGACCTCCAGGCGGTTGGTTTGGTCACTCCTCTGTTTACATCTGAAGAGGATCTCAATCTTAGAGGTTCAGGCGGGGCCTAGAGACATGCATCCCCAGCTTGCTGCAGGTACTCATGTAGCAGGCCTCGCGTCTCAGTTGTGTGGCCGTGGTTTGTCTGTAACCGTGTCACGTCTTGAATTCTCTGCTTTCGCGATTTTCTCACAACTGTAGTTCTTTATTTAATCTGACCTGGCTGGTTTCATCACCAACCCTGGCGTAAAAGCATGTCACGGTGGTCATCGTTACGGCTCTGGTTTTGATACAGTCCCGAGAATTGCTATGGCCGCTTTGGGATCATTTCCGTTCAGTGAGGAAAAAAACCAGGAACGGTCGACTGGTATAAAATTGTAGAAACCATTTAACCTAACTGAAGTGAAATTCACGCAGTTTGGAGTTGTATAGAAGAGTCAAATTTCACCGATGGATGCCCAATACACTACAATCATATTTAACTTCAGGCAGTATGTCTACTTTCTTGATTGCGGAGCCGCGGTATTCTAGAGACTAGACGCTCACCCGTCGCCCTCGTGGTTGTTGGTTCGAATCCGTATCGGGGCGGGTGTTTAGCACTGACCCAGGTCAACCCAGCCTGAAGTGGGTACCAGGACATGTCTGGGGAAGTAAAGCCGGCCGGCCGGACACTGGCCACATGACCCGCCGAGTGTTCATTGGTCAACATAAACATAGGTCTAGTCCCATGTTTCCAGTGCGCCTTACAGCGTGTCAGTGGTCATTGACTGACTGGACTATACGGTTGAGAGAAGACCAGTGACTGGACTATACGGTTGAGAGAAGACCAGTGACTGGACTATACGGTTGAGAGAAGACCAGTGACTGGACTATACTGTTGAGAGAAGACCAGTGACTGGACTATACGGTTGAGAGAAGACCAGTGACTGGACTATACGGTTGAGAGAAGTCCAGTGACTGGACTATACGGCTGAGAGAAGACCTGAGGAAAGGGGTAGAAATCAGGGTACATACTAGACAATATAAACAGGTACAGTAACAGGCACGTCCTTTTCCAACCTATTCACGTCTTCAATAGCTTAGTTCCTACTATGTTACATGTTAGACATGCTCTTCTATGCCCTAGTTCTACTCAGTTATATTTTAGATATGCTCTTCTTTGTCCTATTTTCAACTGTTTTATATGTTAGATATGCTCTTCTATATCCTACTTCCTACTAACGTTATATGTTAGATATGCTCTTCTATATCCTAGTTCCCACTATTATTATATGTTGGATATGCTCTTCTATATCCTAGTTCCCACTATTATTATATGTTAGATATGCTCTTCTATATCCTACTTCCTACTAACGTTATATGTTAGATATGCTCTTCTATATCCTAGTTCCCACTATTATTATATGTTGGATATGCTCTTCTATATCCTACTTCCTACTAACGTTATATGTTAGATATGCTCTTCTATATCCTAGTTCCCACTATTATTATATGTTAGATATGCTCTTCTATATCCTACTTCCTACTAACGTTATATGTTAGATATGCTCTTCTATATCCTACTTCCTACTAACGTTATATGTTAGATATGCTCTTCTATATCCTACTTCCTACTAACGTTATATGTTAGATATGCTCTTCTATATCCTAGTTCCCACTATTATTATATGTTAGATGTGCTCTTCTATATCCTACTTCCTACTAACGTTATATGTTAGATATGCTCTTCTATATCCTACTTCCTACTAACGTTATATGTTAGATATGCTCTTCTATATCCTAGTTCCCACTATTATTATATGTTAGATATGCTCTTCTATATCCTACTTCCTACTAACGTTATATGTTAGATATGCTCTTCTATATCCTAGTTCCCACTATTATTATATGTTAGATATGCTCTTCTATATCCTACTTCCTACTAATGTTATATGTTAGATATGCTCTTCTATATCCTAGTTCCCACTATTATTATATGTTAGATATTGTCACAGAAAAAACTGCAGTTTAATGATTCCTTGATAACTTACATATTAAAATACAAGGAAGGAGAAGGGTTAACAATCGTGTACTTCATTCTGAGAGGAGGACGAATAAAAGAGCATTGACCGACACAGATATGAAAATAGGATACAGGTGTTCGTAAAGTTCATTGCTTGACGATCTGACGGACACGGAGAAACGGGACGATCGGCCGACGGGAAAATGAACGGAGAATGCTTTGAAGTGCAAACGAGCGATGGACAGAGGACCAGCGCAACAGCGGAGAACGGAGCGCCCGGACGTATACGTGATTTCACTGAACGTTTGATGTTACGGGAACGGCAAATGCGACTGTTGATGTATGGATATCAAACACTCAACGGAGAATGGGACACGCAATATAAAAAGCTGAACATGGAGTTTCTGTTTAGTGTGTGATACCAAACTGGAAGGAAAGATAGAATTATGTGTCCTGTAATGAATAGAAATATCCTCCCTTATAATGGGATAGAGTGCTTGGCTGCGGATAAATTTCGATTCGGGGACTTACATTAATTCTATAGAGGCATATATAAGGTAGTAATATATTAGTGTAATAGTGGCATAGGGTATATAGGTGTTGTTCTTAATGTGTGAAATTGCATTCGTTTATCTAGTCGTGTAAACTTTAGTGCACTCAGAAATCGTATGTCCGTATGTTTTTCGGAGGCTTTTCAGTATGGCTAGAAAAGGACTATCACATAAGAAAATTATATGAAGCAGACGCATATCACCAGATTACCTATCTTCTCCACAGGTTCAAATCTCCTATTGAAATCATAGAAGAGATGAAGGTTACTACACTTGAGCAAATAAAGTACATACTTAGAAACCACAAGAACATAGACATGTTTTAATATGAAGAAGTGATAACTTAACGTCAAATACAGAACACTGTATGCTCAAACAAATATACAACTAAACCCTTAAAAGGAAAAGACGTTAACCTGTGGCAAGCAGGGATACTTAAAACTGCATGCAATTGCACTGTGCCGAAACATTAAACTTTGTTAACCATAGACATGGTGTAGAACAGTCATAGTAACTCTAGACAATGTTGGATAGTGGCGGTGTGTATTCAGAGGTGGATTATAATACCGTCCAAACCGGGAAATATATGAACTTCAGTGACTTACCAAATCGGATTATTTTCTGGTGATAAGACATTGAACAGTTGTTTTCTTCAAGAATTGGATTAATTCCCGATTCAAGCCGGGGGAGATCATTCATGGTGAGATCACTCCATTTCTGTGTGTGCAATCCTGTGTTTTGGCTGACAGAAAAGACGAGAAGAACTAATGCACATACGAGATCAACCGTCCTATCTTGCATTCACACTAGCAGACAATACCAACTACATATACTCAGTCCATACATACACCAGACATAGTTTTTCTTAATAAATCTTTTATTTATTGTTGAAATGAACTGTTGTCTGAGTATGTGTTGAGAGAATAACAGAGAGAGTGAAAGAAATAGATATATGGAAGGGAAGACAGAAGGGAGGGGTGTAGACAAAAGTCAGTCAATAATCCCAACAGATAATAAGTTTGAAGATGTGCTTGTTGATTCCAACTCTCTCCCGGGAAAACAAGCGACATAATTGGTGGAGCAGTGAGGTAGAAAATAATACCCATATGACCTGGGCATAACAGGGCATATACATAGAGGGGTACCTGCATATTGGCACAGGCATAGCGGAGTACCTGCATGTTGGGACATACTGATTGGAATAAATATAAGTATACATTGATGACTTTTAATGGAAGGACGTCCATTGGATATATGGTGCCATTACATTTATGGTAGAAACATTTCATTAATGCTGGTGACTTTACAGTGAGAAAGTTCCAGACAGAGTGAATGTGGATAGGTGGTAAGACACATTACACACCTAGTCACACGGTCACACGTCTACATAAGTCTTTATCCTATATCTCCTCTTGTGGATGAGAGAGTGGTTGTGATGTACTGTGTGGTGTTGTAGATTTATAATATTAGATAGACATAGATAAATGATATAGGTTCTAGGTAGAATATAATTCTATAGTGAGTTCTTCTTTACTGCCTTGAAGTGTCTGTACTCTATTTGCGGACTTACCTTCTTAATTATGGCAACTCCTAAAGTAACTACAGCCGAACTGAGGGCCAACGGGGAGGAAATTGGTTTAGCTGGCTCGGAACTAACTGATTACATCCAGGAAAGAGAGCGAGAGATTCGTCAAGCGGAACGAGAAGATCGAAAGACCGAGTTGGAAGTGAGAAGAATAGAGGTGGAGACCAAACGAATGGAAATGGAACAAGAGACCAAACGAATGGAAATGGAACAGGAGGCCAAGAAACTGGACCAGGAGACCGGGAGACTGGGACTGGAACAGGACAACAAGAGGTTGCAAGCAGAGGAAGCCAACAAGATAAGGGAACATGAATACCGCATGCGAGAACTGGAGCTCAAGACACAAATGAAGGGAGAAACTGACGGGACAGAAGGAGGATCCTTTTCCCAGGGTTCACTCAACATGAGTGGACAGGGTTACCATGCCATGAAGTTTCCCTTGGCGGTCTTTGATGAAAGTAAAGAGAAGATATACCAGTTTTTGGATCGGTTCGAGGCTATGGCAGTCGCTATGGGACTGGATAGAACCCGATGGGCTCTTAAATTATCCCAGGCTTTACGTGGTTCATGGTACGAGGTCTACACACGCCTACCACCAGGACAGGAAAATCAGTACGAGGAATTGAAAGCCGCTTTGATGAAACATTATGAAGTCACAGCACAAACGTATAGGAAGAAGTTTAGATCGTCTAGAAGAGAGCCGGGAGAACTATTCGCCGCCTACAGTCTGAGGCTGAAATCCTATCTCCAGAAATGGATTGACTTGGCAGAATTCAAGAGGGATTATGAGAGTCTCGAAGAGATGATGGTGGTCGACCAGATGCGAAAGCAAATGTCGAAACCTCTCAGAACCTTCTTGGGAGAACAAGGGGCGGAACGGATTGATGTTGTGAATAAGCTGGCGGAACGATTCGTAGAGGTACATGGGGAGGCTGCGAAACTCAGTATACAAACCAAAGGTCAGGAGAAACAAGAGAAAAAGAAACCTAAAAACTGGGAAGGAGAAAAAGTGGAACCTTATATAAAGCACACAGAGGAGAGTTCAGAGAAGGTGAAGGAAGGAAACCAGAGCACCTCGAATTCTTCAGCGAAACGACAGTGGTCGGAGAAGTGGTGTTCATTCTGCAAAGTGCCATCTCATAACACGAAGGACTGCAGATCGAAACCTAAAAGTTCTTACTTCGCAGCATGCAAAGTGATTCCTACAACGGTGATCACAAACAAGGCTGAGGTCGGAGAAGGAGATAGGAACAAAAAGGACACCCGGAAACCTAGGAAGGGAACATGGTGCACACACTGCCGGTCGAAAACACATAATACTGTGGACTGCAGATGCAAGGCAGAAGACGCCAATTGCATAACCAACCTCGAGGAATCAAAAGAGGAAGGCAAGGAAACGGTCAAGGAGATGAAAGACACTCAGGACCAAGAGAGACCACCTGTGGTTGAACTGATTGAAGTCAATGGCCAGCAGGTTGCTTGTCTCTACGATACAGGTTTGGATGGGGAAGCGGTGGTGGACGCCAGCTTGGTAAGCCCAGACCAACTTACAGGGGAGACCATAGAGATACAGCCGGCAATGAGGAGTGCTGTTACCATGACGCTGCCAATCGCCAAGGTGGAGATTAAATCCAGGTACGTCACGGGCATTATTCCAGCTGCTGTATTATCTGACTCCTTATTTCCCATGATCATTGGCACGAAATATGTCTTTTTGGGAATGCCCAACCAGCCAGCCCACAAAGGAACAGTAGTCAGTGGATCTCACGGGAAGAAAAAAGAGGCAGAGACACTATGCGACAACTCAGGGATAGGAGAATTGCATACTGCCCAGAGGAAGGATACTACGTTGCGTCCTTGCTACAGGAAGCTGCAAAGAAGTGCTGAGCCACCAGAACGGGGACAGTGTCGTGTCCTCCTTTAAAGTGTCGTCCCTGGAGTGAGGAGATCCGACACCCACATTATAATATTATTTTTTCCCCCTCAATATTCTGGAGAATCCACCAGCTTCCGTCCAACACACTCCATCAGCCTATGGACACCTTTTCCTATCACTCTCACACTGTCGTACTATGCCCCCTTCTCATACTTCCCCAACGCAACATACTCAACAACTCTTGCTTCTAGAAATTAATAAAGATTAATTTATTAAAATAAAAGTGTAACGTGTATGAGACGTGTATGCGAAGAAAATGTGTGACGTGTTCTATAACGTGTAGAGAATCTGACTCTCAGACATCAGCTCAGTCCGCTGATCACAGCAAAGATAGACCACAGCACGTTACGTCAGAACAAGTACGTCTCACCCGTTGCCGGAACCATCCTGCCGGATACTGCTTTGCTTCTGTAGACCTCTGGTAATCCCATTTCATGAACATGAGAAATAGACACCGGTGGTATGAACAGTTACTTATGGACCGGATTCACTCTACACAATGTCCGTTCCTAATGTTCTCTAACCAACTGCACAAGTTCTTTTCTAGTGTTTACACAGTTAGTAAAGTTAAGTGTTAGTCGACAGATCATCCTCGTTGCACATCGAACCATTCAGTCCGCAAGTGCTAATTACTAATGTTAATTGTTACTGTACTAACACTAGTTACTCTTAACCGGTTCTCGGTTCGTTACCACTGTTTAATGCTGTATGGTGCAACTGTAATCTTCACTATGTTGGGTGAATCAACCTCCCTCTAGCTTTTAATCACGTCTGTAAGCAATCTTTATTGATTGCCGAACTGGTGTTCTTCAGACTGGGATTTTCTTCCTTCCCAAAACTTTATTGAGCTTCCTTGGATCTGGTAGGGAACCTAGGATAGAAACAACACACCTGGTGATAGTACTAGTTCATGATTCTTTCGGCTGAGTGTAAGCCTATCACCTTGCCTAATGATCGTTAGCTAACTAGACTTAGTCATAGAGTAGATTAGCTACCCACCTAGAATCGAATCAGGTTATGACAAAGAAAAAATCAGCAAACAGAATGTGGAACCCCTCCCACAAGGGACACCTACGGGAAATCCCAATTATCCCTCATTACTCAATTCTCAACTAGTAAAGCTTATCAACACTTCACTAATCTATTCTAGCTAACAGAGTCAAGTATCACTTCCCTACTCTAGCTAGTTTCCACTAACAGTGCTAATCATCACACTATAGTTTAACAAGGCTACTGCCTAAAGTAATTATAACGAATATATTATAATAGGTTATACCTTAAATGGCACCACTGCAGTCCTATCAATCATATCTACATCTGCCATTATAGGCACGTGTAAAATTAAGTCACTAATTAACACACGGTAGATATTATTTCCACTAGGCGCTGCCGTGCCCTGGCACTCTGACTAAAGCATAATTTCAAGTCCTCCCTAGCTGGTCACAACTAGAGTTTATATGGCAAACTACCAAAGTTGTCCACGTGACTTTATCCTCTTCTCCCCCACACAGGTGTTATTTGGACATATCAACCATTTGCAAGGATCTATTTTTCCGGGCTTAAATCCTGTCAAAGTTGTCAGTAATTGTTAAGATTCTCAAAACAAGCCAGCGAATTTTATGACGACTTCCAACAAACAGTTGCAAATAACCCCGTCAAACTCTTCATGTTCCGGAAACCAAGAATTGACATATGTACTGTTTTCTCCCTACTAAGTACTTCCGTTTTACATCTGCCATTGTGATCTCACGGCTTCCATCTGCATTCAAATGTTGACAAACTTGTCAATCTTCTGTTCCGTGGTGACAATATATGTGATTCTAACTGGTAATGAACTGCCAACTCGGTGTATCCCTTCCTTCTCACTCAACACCAAATGTGTAGATGGGCTGACCCCACTGCTTCCATTTACATTCAAATGTAGACAAACTAATCAAGGCGATGCCAGGACCTGTCACCATCAACACCGACCGTTCCAAATCCGTTATAGATGTACACGTGCAGCTACAAATATTGTCCTGAGATTTTGACATCCGCGGTGTTTTTCCAGTTAGTAAAATAATGGTGCTGAAAATACACGCCAAGCAAACGTCGGGAATATTTATCTGTTTAACTCATGGCAATCTCGCGACATAGGCCCCCTCTTAAGAGAGTAGTCCATCTCACTCTCCTCCACCATGAGTTAAATCCAGATAATTCATTCCTCTTCTTCAGGAGCTGGGTGTCTTGACAAGAAATCCGCTCCAACATTTTCCTTCCCAGGAATGTACTCTACTGTGAAATTATACGGTTGAAGTAACAACGACCACCGCATCAAACGTGCGTTGAGCTTCTGAGAAGTAGCCAGGAACATCAGGGGCTGATGATCCGACTGAACCCGAAACTTAACTCCATACAAATATGGCTGAAATTTTTGCACTGCCCATACGAGGGACAAGCATTCTCTCTCGACGGTTGAATAATTCCTCTCCGCCGGTAGAAGTTTCTTACTTGCGTATGCTACAGGTTTCAAAACCGAAGCATCGTCTTTTCCTTCCTGTAACAAAGCGGCTCCAATTCCAATCGCACTCGCATCTGTTCTCAACACAAATTGTTTGGAAAGGTCAGGGAGCTGTAATACAGGTTTGCTGACCAAGGCCTCCTTTAACTGACTATAGGCATTCTCACATTCTGGTGTCCAAATGATTTGATCCGGTAATCCCTTTTTCAAGGTTTCGGTCAACGGAGCTCCCAGTTCAGTGAAATGTGGGATAAATTTGTGGTAGAACCCACACAACGAGAGAAAAGATCGCACATCCTTCTTCGTTTTTGGCCTTGGTGCATTTCTGATTTTCTCCAGGTTCTTCTCTTCTGGAACAATGTGTCCTGGAGTGATGGTGTGACCTAGAAATTCCAGAGTCTGGTAACCAATCATGCACTTGGTTGGACGAGCAGTAAGCCCTGCTTCCTTGAGTCTATTAAACACTCTCTCCAAGGATTGTAAGTGGTCATCCAGGCTGTCACTGGAAATCAGAATATCATCCATGAATGAGATGATGGACGGATCCTGTAACGGATCTAGTAAAGTCCTCATCATGCGTGTAAACACACCAGGTGCATTGCTGAGTCCAAAGGGCATGACCTTGAATTCGTAGTGTCCACTGGGTGTACTGAAAGCTAACAGTGGTCGAATCTCCGGTTTGACTGGTATCTGATAGTACCCCCGACTCAGATCCACCTTTGAAAAGTACCGAGCCTTATGGAGCCTAGCGAATAACTGAGTTGGATTCGGCAAAGGTTCCACCTGAAACTGTGTATGACTGTTCAGCAGTCGGTAATCTATACACAACCTGTGTTCTCCACTTGGTTTGCGTAACAAAACTACCCCCGCATTGTATGGGGATGTGGATGGTGCAATCACGTCATCCTCCAGCAGTTTTTTTATTTCCTCCTCCAGGGCCTTTTCTTTAGAGAATGGCACTGGGTAAACCTTTTGGCGAACAGGCTCCTGTGTGGTCAAAGTCATCTCGAACTCCACCAACCTCGTTCGTCCTGGTTTATCAGTCAGTATCTCCTTATGAGACTTGAGAACCTGGGTTATCCTTTCCCTCTCCTGGGAGGTCAGATCAGGGTTCACTTGTACATCCCTATAGGTTTCCTGGTGTACTAAGGGATATTCCCTGCCCTCGCTGGTTCCCACTTCTGTCTCCACTGCAACTGCCATTGCCATGAGGTGAGCTGCCTTGTCTCCGGGTCTCTCTTCGTATTTCCGCAAGAGATTGATATGGAAAATCTTCGACTTTCCCCGGATCCGGATCTGATAGTTGGTTCTGGATATCACCCTTTCCACGGGAAATGGTCCTTGCCAACCTATCTCCAGTTTGTTGTTTCCCGTTGGGAGTAGCAACAAGACTTTATCTCCCACCTCTAGAGATCTTTCTTTAGACCTACGGTTGTAGTAAGCCGCATGTCTTTTCCTGGCCTTTTTCAAGTTTTGATTTGCCAGAGTCCATCCCTTGTGGAGTTTTTCTTTCAGTTCCTCCACGTATTTGTAGGATGAGATCACTTCTTCTGACGTCCCCTCTTCAGTCCAACTCCTCAACATGGCTTCCAACGGTCCTTTGATTGGACGACCAAACAGCAACGTAGCGGGTGGTAGTCCTGTTGAGCCATGAGGAACTTCCCGATAGGCAAAAAGTGCTGCTGGGATATATTCATCCCACTTATCAGGTTTTTCCTGCGCTAATTTCCTGAGCATTGTCATCAACGTGCCGTTGAAACGCTCCACTTGTCCATTGGCTTGAGGGTGGTAAGGGCTGGTATGTATGTGGTTAGAGTGAAACACCCTAAATACCTCCTCCATGAGTTTTCCACAAAACTGAGATCCATTGTCCGTCAGAATTTGATCCGGAAAGCCTAATCTGGTAAAGGCCTCCATCAGTGCGTCCGCCACTCTTTTCGAGTCAATCGTGGTCAACGGTATAGCCTCACCCCACATTGTACAGCAATCCACCATTGTGAGTATATACATGTTCCTCTTCCTAGTCCTGGGAAGTGGACCCACGATATCGATGGCTACCCTCTCGAAAGGAGAGTTCATGATGGGCATCTCACCCAACATCACCGGTGCTGTCCAGTGTTTCGGTGCCACCCTCTGGCACTCAGGGCATGACTTCACATACCGACGCACATCATCTGTCATTCCCGGCCAATAGTAGTGGCAGGAAATCCGCTGCATGGTGGCGGCAATACCCATGTGTCCACTAAAGGAGATGGTATGCCCCATATGAAGAATCTGGGACCGATGAGCTTTTGGGACGACTAACTGACCGTATAGGTTGTCTCCCCTTCCTGCTCTCCTGTAGAGTATCCTATTCTTCATGTAGTACTGCCCCCGTCCTGGTGGATCAGCACTTTTCTGCAGCTTTTTGTAGCAAGGACGTAAAGTATCATCCTCACTCTGGGCAGTTCGTAGCTCCCCCGGCATTGGGTTAGTCACAATTGCGTCTGCCTCTTCCGTTTTCGCCTGAGAGCGAGTCTGCATTGCTCCCATATGAATAGGCTCCCTGGGCATTCCCAGAAAGACATACCGGCAACCTAGGATGACTGGAAAAATGGGATCGGTCAATACAGCGGCCTTGATGGTGCCGGTGACGTACCTTGACCGAATCTCCACATTAGCAATGGGCAACTTCATGGTTACAGCACTCTTCTGTGCAGGCTGTATATCCAATGTTTCACCTGTGAATTGTTCTGGATGTACTAGATCCGCAGAAATCACGGCCTCCCCGTCCAGTCCTGTGTCGTATAAACACTCCACTTGACGACCGTTAACCTCTACCAATTCCACTACAGGTGGTTTTTCCTGGTCTGGAGTCTCTTCCTCGGCCTCGACCTGTTCGGTGGGCTCCACCTTAGGTTTCCCTGAGCACACGACGAATTGAGTGTCTCCTGACTTTCCCCTGCAGTCAATAGCATTGTGCGTGTTTGACTTGCATTCGTTGCACCATTTCCCTGTCCTAGATTTTCTATTGTCGGACTTGAATGAGCTCTCCTGGTGGCGAGCTTCCTTGTTGACCTTGGCATTTTCCGTGACAACCTCCTTGGAAGTCACTTGACATGCTGCAAAATGAGGGTTCTTAGCCTTCGATTTGCAGTCCCTCGTATTGTGAGAGGGTGACTTACAAATTGAACACCACTTCTCCGACCACGGTCGTTTAGGTGTAGAGCTTGAAGTGCTCTTGCTTCCCTCCTTCTTCTTCTCTGAATTATCCTCTGATTTTTGCACATAAGGTTCCCACTTTTTTGTTCCTGAGTTTTTGGCTTTCTTCTTGTCATGTTTCTCTTGACTTTTGGTGTTGGTGGAAAGGTTTTCCCCTGCCTCCCCATGTACCTCGACGAACCGTTCTGCTAATTTATTCACGAGGTCAATACGTTCCGCTCCTTGTTCTCCCAGGAACGTCCTGAGAGGTTTAGACATTTGCTTCTTCAGCTGGTCGACCACCATGAGCTCTTCCAGACTCTCATAGTCATGTGCGAACCCAGCCAAATCCATCCACTTATGGAGATAAGATTTAAGACGCAAACTGTAGGCGGCAAACAACTCTCCCGGTTCTCGTTTCGCTGCTCGAAATTTTTCGCGGTAGGTATGCGATGTAACCTCGAATCGTTTCAGCAGAGCCGTCTTTAATTCATCATAATTGTTCTCATGTCCTGGTGGCAGGCGAGTATAAACCTCGTATCCTGTCCCGCGTAATCCCTGGGATAGCTTAAGATTCCATTTGTTACGCTCCAGACCCATAGCAACTGACATAGCCTCGAAGCGTTGAAGGTATTGGTCAATCTTCTCTTTGTCCTCCTCGTAGACCGCTAAAGGAAACTTCATAGCATGGTACCCATGTCCACCTACTGGTGTTGATCCTGGGATGGAGGAACCTCCAACTGCTCCCTCAGTTTCTCCATTAGATTGACTCTTCAACTCGAGTTCCCTCATCCGGTACTCGTGCTCCCTTTTCTGTGCTTCCTGTTCAGCTTCTAATTTCCTAACTGCTTGCTCAGCTTCAAATTTCCTAGCTGCTTGCTCAGCTTCCAATTTCCTAGCTGCTTGCTCAGCTTCCAATTTCTTAGCTGCTTGCTCAGCTTCCAATTTCTTAGCTGCTTGTTCCAACTCCATCCTTCTCAATTCCAGCTCGGCCTTTCGATCATCCCTTTCTGCTTGACGATACTCTCTCTCCACTTCCTGTATGTAATCCGTTAGAGCAGACCCCGCCAATCCCATTTCTTCCCCCCTTTCCTTTAATTCTAACGTGCTAAGTTTAGGGGTGGCCATTATACAGAGAGGTAAGCTAGCAGGTCTAGTACAATATAACTGCAAATTACTATACCGATATATGAACAAGTACTATAAATCTCGATATTACCACACACAGTACATTCACTCAGTGACAAGAGTAGAATCAGGACCACAGACCTATGCAGACGTGTGAAGTGTGAACAGGTAAGATATTAATCCTAACCCCTATCCACATTCACTCTAGCTGGATTCTCCAAAATGATATCTCCCTTTTATAACTAAGGATCCCGTGTCAAAAGACCCCGTTGTCAGAAGATCCCCCTGTCAAACGTTCCTGCTTGCAGGAGATCTCGCTGTCCAAGGATTCCGTTTACGGGAGATCTCGCTGTCCAAAGATCACGTTTACGATAGATCCCGCTGTCCAAGGATCACGTTTACGAGCCCCCAGTAATGTCGTGTCCTCCTTTAAAGTGTCGTCCCTGGAGTGAGGAGATCCGACACCCACATTATAATATTATTTTTTCCCCCTCAATATTCTGGAGAATCCACCAGCTTCCGTCCAACACACTCCATCAGCCTATGGACACCTTTTCCTATCACTCTCACACTGTCGTACTATGCCCCCTTCTCATACTTCCCCAACGCAACATACTCAACAACTCTTGCTTCTAGAAATTAATAAAGATTAATTTATTAAAATAAAAGTGTAACGTGTATGAGACGTGTATGCGAAGAAAATGTGTGACGTGTTCTATAACGTGTAGAGAATCTGACTCTCAGACATCAGCTCAGTCCGCTGATCACAGCAAAGATAGACCACAGCACGTTACGTCAGAACAAGTACGTCTCACCCGTTGCCGGAACCATCCTGCCGGATACTGCTTTGCTTCTGTAGACCTCTGGTAATCCCATTTCATGAACATGAGAAATAGACACCGGTGGTATGAACAGTTACTTATGGACCGGATTCACTCTACACAATGTCCGTTCCTAATGTTCTCTAACCAACTGCACAAGTTCTTTTCTAGTGTTTACACAGTTAGTAAAGTTAAGTGTTAGTCGACAGATCATCCTCGTTGCACATCGAACCATTCAGTCCGCAAGTGCTAATTACTAATGTTAATTGTTACTGTACTAACACTAGTTACTCTTAACCGGTTCTCGGTTCGTTACCACTGTTTAATGCTGTATGGTGCAACTGTAATCTTCACTATGTTGGGTGAATCAACCTCCCTCTAGCTTTTAATCACGTCTGTAAGCAATCTTTATTGATTGCCGAACTGGTGTTCTTCAGACTGGGATTTTCTTCCTTCCCAAAACTTTATTGAGCTTCCTTGGATCTGGTAGGGAACCTAGGATAGAAACAACACACCTGGTGATAGTACTAGTTCATGATTCTTTCGGCTGAGTGTAAGCCTATCACCTTGCCTAATGATCGTTAGCTAACTAGACTTAGTCATAGAGTAGATTAGCTACCCACCTAGAATCGAATCAGGTTATGACAAAGAAAAAATCAGCAAACAGAATGTGGAACCCCTCCCACAAGGGACACCTACGGGAAATCCCAATTATCCCTCATTACTCAATTCTCAACTAGTAAAGCTTATCAACACTTCACTAATCTATTCTAGCTAACAGAGTCAAGTATCACTTCCCTACTCTAGCTAGTTTCCACTAACAGTGCTAATCATCACACTATAGTTTAACAAGGCTACTGCCTAAAGTAATTATAACGAATATATTATAATAGGTTATACCTTAAATGGCACCACTGCAGTCCTATCAATCATATCTACATCTGCC
This sequence comes from Cepaea nemoralis, assembly GCA_014155875.1. Classification (NCBI taxonomy): domain Eukaryota; kingdom Metazoa; phylum Mollusca; class Gastropoda; order Stylommatophora; family Helicidae; genus Cepaea; species Cepaea nemoralis. The sequence continues at coordinate 110,450 of JACEFZ010015164.1, forward strand.
ATTATAGGCACGTGTAAAATTAAGTCACTAATTAACACACGGTAGATATTATTTCCACTAGGCGCTGCCGTGCCCTGGCACTCTGACTAAAGCATAATTTCAAGTCCTCCCTAGCTGGTCACAACTAGAGTTTATATGGCAAACTACCAAAGTTGTCCACGTGACTTTATCCTCTTCTCCCCCACACAGGTGTTATTTGGACATATCAACCATTTGCAAGGATCTATTTTTCCGGGCTTAAATCCTGTCAAAGTTGTCAGTAATTGTTAAGATTCTCAAAACAAGCCAGCGAATTTTATGACGACTTCCAACAAACAGTTGCAAATAACCCCGTCAAACTCTTCATGTTCCGGAAACCAAGAATTGACATATGTACTGTTTTCTCCCTACTAAGTACTTCCGTTTTACATCTGCCATTGTGATCTCACGGCTTCCATCTGCATTCAAATGTTGACAAACTTGTCAATCTTCTGTTCCGTGGTGACAATATATGTGATTCTAACTGGTAATGAACTGCCAACTCGGTGTATCCCTTCCTTCTCACTCAACACCAAATGTGTAGATGGGCTGACCCCACTGCTTCCATTTACATTCAAATGTAGACAAACTAATCAAGGCGATGCCAGGACCTGTCACCATCAACACCGACCGTTCCAAATCCGTTATAGATGTACACGTGCAGCTACAAATATTGTCCTGAGATTTTGACATCCGCGGTGTTTTTCCAGTTAGTAAAATAATGGTGCTGAAAATACACGCCAAGCAAACGTCGGGAATATTTATCTGTTTAACTCATGGCAATCTCGCGACAGACAGTACTTTCTGAAGAATCGACTACTCTATCGGAGAGCTGAGAGGGGAGATAACCTGCACGAGCAGTGGGTGGTTCCAGAGACCCACCGTCCTCACATTCTTCAGAGTGGACACATCATAGGCGAGAATCGACATATGGGTGTCCGAGAGACCTTGCAGCAAATTTCCGGCCATTATTGCTGGCCAGGAATGACCGGAGATGTACGCCGGTGGTTGAAATCTTGTTCAGAGTGCCAGAAAGCACCACCCAACAAGCGGACTAAGAGTAGAATAGCTCTTAAAGTGGAAGACAAAGTGGAAGTGTGGAGTCCAGCAGAGACCAATATACTCCAAGTAGGATGGAAAGGACCTTATCCTGTGGAAAAGGTGGTGTCCAAGAACATCTACAAAATACGGATCGGGGAAGAGCAGAAAAATCTCCCTAGACATCTCATTAGGAAATATGAGGAGAGATCCGGGAGCAAAGCTTCGCACTTTATGGTGATGGCAGCCATTGGGACAAAGGTTACCAGTCCAGACGAAGACCATAGATCGCCAGTACAACATAGGAGGGCCTATGGGACAGTACGTGATAGGTCAGATTTACCCAACGACGGGAGGAGGGAAATCGCACGTCAGGGAAAGGACAAGAGGGAAACCTGCAATAGTAACCAAGTTCAAAAGGGGTGGGTACCGTCGGGAAAGACGCGGAATACCCAGGACTCCAACCGAAGATTGGCTGACCAGATACAATATCGCCCAAGATGGTCCTGGAAGCAAAAGTCCAGGAGATTTGGGAAAGACGACTCGGTCCAACGAGGACGAGGTGGAACATCCCCAGAGGCAAAGCCGGGGGAAACCAAGAGGACATGGAAGCAGTGTTACAATCAGGATGGGACAATCCGTCTGTATTGTGAGCCATCGCTTACGCCAGTGGAAAGGAGGTCGACTGAACGTACAGGAGCGATGAGCCAACACTAGTTTCAGTCATGAGTAGTATGGTAGGGTGCATATGAGGTCGCCTACTGGATGAGGTGTTGATCCATGTGAGGATCCAATCATATCATCAACACGTGATGTTCATAGCTACTTCGCAGAAGCTCAACGCACGGTGGATGTGATGGACGTTGTTGTTGCAACAGGACTTCACAGTGGAATACATTTCTGGTAAGGAGAATGTAGGAGCGGATTTCTTATCTAGATATCCAACTCCAGAGGAAGAGGACTAAGTTGGAGGATCATAGGAATCAAAACTACAGGGATGAAGAGTCGACGCGGTCAACTCTCTTAAGAGGGGGCCTATGTCACAGAAAAAACTGCAGTTTAATGATTCCTTGATAACTTACATATTGAAATACAAGGACGGAGAAGGGTTAACAATCGTGTACTTCATTCTGAGAGGAGGACGAATAAAAGAGCATTGACCGACACAGATATGAAAATAGGATACAGGTGTTCGTAAAGTTCATTGCTTGACGATCTGACGGACACGGAGAAACGGGACGATCGGCCGACGGGAAAATGAACGGAGAATGCTTTGAAGTGCAAACGAGCGATGGACAGAGGACCAGCGCAACAGCGGAGAACGGAGCGCCCGGACGTATACGTGATTTCACTGAACGTTTGATGTTACGGGAACGGCAAATGCGACTGTTGATGTATGGATATCAAACACTCAACGGAGAATGGGACACGCAATATAAAAAGCTGAACATGGAGTTTCTGTTTAGTGTGTGATACCAAACTGGAAGGAAAGATAGAATTATGTGTCCTGTAATGAATAGAAATATCCTCCCTTATAATGGGATAGAGTGCTTGGCTGCGGATAAATTTCGATTCGGGGACTTACATTAATTCTATAGAGGCATATATAAGGTAGTAATATATTAGTGTAATAGTGGCATAGGGATATAGGTGTTGTTCTTAATGTGTGAAATTGCATTCGTTTATCTAGTCGTGTAAACTTTAGTGCACTCAGAAATCGTATGTCCGTATGTTTTTCGGAGGCTTTTCAGTATGGCTAGAAAAGGACTATCACATAGGAAAATTATATGAAGCAGACGCATATCACCAGATTACCTATCTTCTCCACAGGTTCAAATCTCCTATTGAAATCATAGAAGAGATGAAGGTTACTACACTTGAGCAAATAAAGTACATACTTAGAAACCACAAGAACATAGACATGTTTTAATATGAAGAAGTGATAACTTAACGTCAAATACAGAACACTGTATGCTCAAACAAATATACAACTAAACCCTTAAAAGGAAAAGACGTTAACCTGTGGCAAGCAGGGATACTTAAAACTGCATGCAATTGCACTGTGCCGAAACATTAAACTTTGTTAACCATAGACATGGTGTAGAACAGTCATAGTAACTCTAGACAATGTTGGATAGTGGCGGTGTGTATTCAGAGGTGGATTATAATACCGTCCAAACCGGGAAATATATGAACTTCAGTGACTTACCAAATCGGATTATTTTCTGGTGATAAGACATTGAACAGTTGTTTTCTTCAAGAATTGGATTAATTCCCGATTCAAGCTGGAGGAGATCATTCATGGTGAGATCACTCCATTTCTGTGTGTGCAATCCTGTGTTTTGGCTGACAGAAAAGACGAGAAGAACTAATGCACATACGAGATCAACCGTCCTATCTTGCATTCACACTAGCAGACAATACCAACTACATATACTCAGTCCATACATACACCAGACATAGTTTTTCTTAATAAATCTTTTATTTATTGTTGAAAGGAACTGTTGTCTGAGTATGTGTTGAGAGAATAACAGAGAGTGAAAGAAATAGATATATGGAAGGGAAGACAGAAGGGAGGGGTGTAGACAAAAGTCAGTCAATAATCCCAACAGATAATAAGTTTGAAGATGTGCTTGTTGATTCCAACTCTCTCCCGGGAAAACAAGCGACAGATATGCTCTTCTATATCCTAGTTCCCACTATTATTATATGTTAGATATGCTCTTCTATATCCTACTTCCTACTAATGTTATATGTTAGATATGCTCTTCTATATCCTACTTCCTACTAATGTTATATGTTAGATATGCTCTTCTATATCCTAGTTCCCACTATTATTATATGTTAGATATGTTCTTCTATATCCTACTTCCTACTAACGTTATATGTTAGATATGTTCTTCTATATCCTAGTTCCCACTATTATTATATGTTAGATATGCTCTTCTATATCCTACTTCCTAGTAACGTTATATGTTAGATATGCTCTTCTATATCCTACTTCCTACTAACGTCATATGTTAGATATGCTCTTCTATATCCTACTTCCTACTAACGTTATATGTTAGATATGCTCTTCTATATCCTAGTTCCCACTATTATTATATGTTAGATATGCTCTTCTATATCCTACTTCCTACAAACGTTATATGTTAGATATGTTCTTCTATATCCTAGTTCCCACTATTATTATATGTTAGATATGCTCTTCTATATCCTACTTCCTACTAACGTTATATGTTAGATATGCTCTTCTATAGCCTACTTCCTACTAACGTTATATGTTAGATATGCTCTTCTATATCCTAGTTCCCACTATTATTATATGTTAGATATGCTCTTCTATATCCTACTTCCTACTAACGTTATATGTTAGATATGCTCTTCTATATCCCAGTTCCCACTATTATTATATGTTAGATATGCTCTTCTATATCCTACTTCCTACTAATGTTATATGTTAGATATGCTCTTCTATATCCTAGTTCCCACTCTTATTATATGTTAGATATGCTCTTCTATATCCTAGTTCCCACTATTATTATATGTTAGATATGCTCTTCTATATCCTACTTCCTACTAATGTTATATGTTAGATATGCTCTTCTATATCCTACTTCCTACTAATGTTATATGTTAGATATGCTCATCTATATCCTAGTTCCCACTATTATTATATGTTAGATATGCTCTTCTATATCCTACTTCCTACTAATGTTATATGTTAGATATGCTCTTCTATATCCTAGTTCCCACTATTATTATATGTTAGATATGTTCTTCTATATCCTAGTTCCCACTAATAATATATGTTGTATATCCTCTTTTATATCCTAGTTCTCACTAATATTATATGTTGTATATGCTCTTCTATATCCTACTTCCTACTAATATTATATGTTAAACATGTTTTTCTATGTCTTAGTTCCTACTAATGTTATATGGTAGTTACGTTCTTCTGTGTCCTAGTTCCTATATTATATATGCTCTTCTATATCTCAGTTCCTACTAATGTTATATGTTAGATCAGCTTGTCTGCGCGTGCCGTGCCTCACTAACAGCAAACATCCCAGGTGTGGTCTGTTCGGGTGGTTATTTAAACCATCCAAGCTAATAAGAACAGACACCTGCACTAACATTTTCAGCAGTCTACGCGTGTTTATATGTGTATGTGTGCTTATCCTGTGAATGTGTTTGCTGTTTATGTCACTTCTGTCATTTTCTCGTGATGGCATAAAAGCAATAATCTAATTTATGACGTTCTAAATGTGTTGATACAGAACTGACACATTGTGTAGTTGCTGATATATACACATATTAAAGACTGAAGTAGAGAAGGCTATTAAAAAGATGAAAGAAGGAAAGGCTGCAGGTCCTGACAAGATAACAATAGAGATGATAAAATCCTTATCCAGCTTTGGCATTGATACTGTCACAGAGTTATGTAAAGATATATATAATACTGGGTACATCATCAAGGATTTGAAAACATCAATTTTCATAACACTACCCAAGAATCCAAGAGTTGTTAATTGTGAGGATTACAGAACTATTAGCTTAATGAGACATATAACTAAGATACTACTTAAGGTCATACAAGAAAGAATTCACAATAAAATATATGAACTAGCTTTTTGGCCCATACACCCCTTCACCTTATGTTCAGAATGTCATTCCACCCCCCACCCCATCCCATCCCAACCACCTCCCCACCCTACCTTTTTCGTATTTCCTCCCTAGAATCCCCGCAGCATGGCCGGATGGATAAGAGTGCTCGTTCTTAACATGCTGAAGTCGTCAGTTCAACCCCATACACTGGTCAGTTTGACTATAATGTTGACAATCGCTGACCAGAAAGGTTGACATAGTATTTACACCTGACAAGAAAGGTTGACGTAGTCTGTACAGCTGACAAGAAAGGTTGACATAGTCTCTACAACTGACAAGAAAGGGTGACATAGTCTCTACAACTGACAAGAAAGGTTGACATAGTCTCTACAACTGACAAGAAAGGTTGACATAGTCTGTACAGCTGACAAGAAAGGTTGACGTAGTCTGTACAGCTGACAAGAAAGGTTGACATAGTCTCTACAACTGACAAGAAAGGTTGACATAGTCTCTACAACTGACAAGAAAGGTTGACATAGTCTCTACAACTGACAAGAAAGGTTGACATAGTCTGTACAGCTGACAAGAAAGGTTGACATAGTCTCTACAACTGACAAGAAAGGTTGACATAGTCTGTACAGCTGACAAGAAAGGTTGACATAGTCTGTACAGCTGACAAGAAAGGTTGACATAGTCTGTACAGCTGACAAGAAAGGTTGACATAGTCTGTACAGCTGACAAGAAAGGTTGACATAGTCTCTACAACTGACAAGAAAGGTTGACATAGTCTCTACAACTGACAAGAAAGGTTGACATAGTCTGTACAACTGACAAGAAAGGTTGACATAGTCTGTACAGCTGACAAGAAAGGTTGACGTAGTCTATACAGCTGACAAGAAAGGTTGACATAGTCTGTACAGCTGACAAGAAAGTTTGACGTAGTCGGTACAACTGACAAGAAAGGTTGACATATTCTGTACAACTGTAACAGTACTTAAACACTGACAGAGACATACGAGTCAGCCTGAACTAAGTGTGGGACTACCCTTTCAGGACGAATGAACCTAGAAGCCGTATAAGCGCCCTTCCTAGTTGCCAGTTCGTTATTTATGACTGGTTTCTGGTTAATAGTCAGCGCCTGTAGCTTAAGGATAGGGAACGCAGTTGCACAATCGTTGATTGTCATTATGGTATGAGCGGCATGCATTCAGAAATCAATGGTAAACTACTGATCGTAACAGTACCTTGAAAATCACAAACAGCCAATAAATGTTTGGGTTGGTTGCGATGTCATGTAAAGAACATACAGCTAACCATTCTGGTTAACTGAAGCAATGCAGCAGAACTCGAAACACGCCACAGATACCGAAGTATATAGAGGATAAGTCACCCACACTCCCCGCCGCATCCAGTCGTTCATTGGCTGGACACACATCTAAAACACCCAAGTCATCGACATGCTGCCGTGTTTGTTTTCAACATTATAGTATATGCATGCTTACACCGTTTATATCAACGTGTCTGTTTTCAACAGTAATTTCGCTGTCAGAAAATTACATGATTAATCGATGCAACTTGCGCTGGACGTCAACATCCCCGGTAGCCCTCCTTGGGATCACAATGTGACCAGCCTGTCATGAAATGAGAAACTACTTACACCTAGTTCCTATCTTCGATCAGTCCGACCCACGAACATGTGCAAACACACGCCACCACGGCCGCGCCGACTTCTACGCCATATCTGTTAGTCACATGGTCTGTGTTAAGACCATCGACTTGCCCACAAGAGGTCGCAGAACCAAGTTGTCAACAAATTTTTTTAAGCCCGCCTTCGATAGCGTCCCATCGAGAGACCAGCTGTTGCTGGGGATCGATGTGACCTGATGTGGAGCTGTTCAATTGATCTCATTATACAGAACTTTTTATTGGTAATTTCTCAATCCCACGTTCAATCGCGGATAAGCCAGCTGTGAACATGTTCACGGAGCACGCCAAATACAATTATAGTTTTAAAAATCTTTTCAAGTGCCGGTCAGGTGACAAGGAGAGCAAATTGGTTCGATCCCCAATATATTGTGACATTTATAACTATGAAACTCACATTAGCAAACCTACGATGCATGTATACAGTGTTTCTTGGTTAACAGCCCAATATATCGCCGTGGCGATCTCAGACAGAAGTCGCTACATGCGCGAAACCAATGTAAAACGGACAGACTGAATGAGAATACACGACACAAGTTGACAAGTCCCACACAATCATATCTCATTTGCATATATAAAATGGCGCACACTGGGATACCATCATATGAAACCAAATCAATAAACCATGAAAATATGATAAATAGCTGGCATACATGTAGACTACACAAGGCAGGACAAACCGACTGACAGATACCGGAAGTGCTATCCCCGTTGCTTTCTGAAGCTTGTAGAGTGGAAGGAGAGTGGAAGGTCTCCCACATACCCGCTGAGTTGGCAGTTTAGTACCTGGTCGAAAGGAGCCGTTTATCCAACCGCGTTCTGGTGGGTGTAAAGGGTTTTCTTGGCTCTGATGACCTGATCTTCAATGCATCGGACTTAACAGTCAACACTCCAGGGGATGCTTCAACCAACAAAATAGCGCTGCTCTTAGGTCTGCTAATTCCACAATGTTTCTGCTCTTCAGAACTGAAACAATTGACTTCACATCCGTAAAAAGGGTTGTCTGTTTTTCTTTATTTGTATCTGTCAAAAACATGTCTACTGCAACCATAACAACCATGAAAGCAAACATAATCAGAAAGAGATCTGGTGGCGAGACCTCCAGGCCAGGCAGATCAGATAACACCGGGGAAAAGTGTGGCACAGGGGCCAGAACTAGTAATCGTGATGACGGAGTTAATCCTGACTGTGTTACCAAGGAAATCCCCTGAGTCAGACGAAAAGGAGAGTGAGAATAGGAACGTGGAATGTGAGAAGTCTGTATGAGGGAAAGCTTAAAGTAGTATGTGATGAGATTGAGAGGTTAAATATTCAAATTTTAGGAATTAGTGAACATCGCTGGATAGGCAAGGGATATTTTACAAATGAAAACGGAAGTCTGGTAGAGAAGTCGCAGGACAGAGCGGGAGTGGCATTTTGTTTAGATAAAACAACTGCAAAAGCCTTATAGGGATATAACCCAGTTAATGACAGAATCCTCACTATCAGACTGAAAGAACATCCAAAAAACACAACACTCGTACAGATATATGCGCCTACTTCAACACCAGAGGAGGACGAAATTGAAGATTTTAACAGCACACTGCAAGACACATTAAATAAGATTGGTTATAATGATATAACAATAATAATGGGAGATTTTAATGCTAAGGTGAGTGCATGAAGAGCTGAAAATGAGAGACATGTTTTAGGAAAATGTGGAAATTGAAATGATGCAGGTGACAAATTAATTGAATTTTGCACAGAAAATGAGTTAACAATAGCCAACACACTTTTTAAACAACATCCAAGAAGACTCTTCACATGGAAGTTTCCAGACAGTATTACCAAAAATAAGACAGATTATATTTTAATACAAAGAAGATTTAGATCAAGCATAAGATCTGCAAAACCCCTACTGATACAGATCAACAGTTATTAGAAGCAAATCTGAAATTAAAACTCGAAAAGCTTATCCGAGGACCAAGGCCTCTTCGTTTTCATCTCACAAAAATACCAGATGCATACAACGTAGAAGTGATGAATCATTTTGGGGTCTAGTTAGTTAGTCGACAGATCATACTCATTGCACATGAACAATTTAGTCTATAAGTGCTCGACTTCCCCCCCCCCCCACCCCCCACCCCCTCAGGAAATCCCGCAGCGTGTAGAAGTTAACACCAGTTCTGTGTTGATTTATCAATCTTCTTTGGCTTCCTGCGTAGTGTTCTTGTTTGCTGTTCTCGCAGTCGGACCATGGTTGTAGATTCACAGTCGTCACTTGGTTCTCGCAAAAGTCTTACTTCTCGTAGAGCATTCAGAATGTCAGCCTGGTCTATGGCGCGTCAGCCCTCCACAGTAGCCTTACCTGCGAACTTGTCAGCCCACTCATTTCCTTGTACTCTTGCATGCCCTAGCACGAAGATGAAGCTAATCTTTGCCAACCGAGACCGCTCCAGAGACAGCAACCACCCTCTTCGGATCCACCCCATCTCTATCCTCTTGAGCATGCTCATTGAGTCGCTAAGGAAACATGCCATAGTGGATGTCTGTGTCTCGAGCCATGTTATTGCTTTACTTACTGCCATGACTTCCATAGTCAGGCTACTTGTGGTCTCAACAAAAGCACCAGAGTCCTCCTTCACAATTCTCCCTCCGGCCTGAGCCGTAAAGGCCCATGAGCTTCTCACGCGTCGGACGACCGACCCATCTGTGTAAATGACAGCATCACCGTCTAACGAATTCTCGAAAATCAACGCTTGTACTTCCGCCTCCACAGCAGCCGGATTTTCTTGTCTGCATTTTCTGTCTAGTTGGATGCAAACTGAAAAGGACGTACAGAAATCTGTTGGCACTTGTACCCACTCCTCGCCAGGTTCTAAGTCCTCAAGTGAACACACCTGTTGAAGAATGTCTTCGGCTTGACCCATCCACGACCTTCCTCTTTTTAACCTGCTGCCCTTCACCTTCCTAATTTCACTATGCAGTGGATGTTGTGTGTTTGCGTTAACTCTGAGGTAGGCACGTGCTCTGCAAATTTGTATTCTGTCTTCAATGGTTGGAAAATCAAGAAGGTAGCGCATCGCCCTGCATGCTGTATCTCTTGTACATCCAAGAATAATGCGCATAGCTTCGTTCTGTATCCTTTCCATCCTTTCTATCTGCTTACGGCTGAGAGTCAGGATCGCCATCGCATACTCCAAAACAGACATGACCAGCCCCTCGTATAGAAGACATAGATGGCGCTGCTCACAGTTTGCTGCCGCCATCACCCGCATCGCAGCCAAACCCCGCTTGGCCTTTGTTATCACCTGGTCTATGTGCTCATTATAAGCAAGGCTTCGATCAAAACGTATCCCCAGGTAATTCATTGCCCGCGTTCTTTCCACAGTCTCTGAACACAGATTTACAGTTGGTGTTGGAGTGTTGACAATATGATTATTCAACGAGAACCATGTCACTGTTGCTTTGTTGGGTTGACCATTGCCCCAGCTTCAAAACAACAAGTTTTGGGGTCTTGATGTCTGTACAAGAGGAAATGATACCTGATGAACTGGCAGTACAAGCTAGAGATATCTTGATGACAGCAGCCAAATATTTAATTCCGTCCAGGGCTAAGCAACATAAGTCATGGATTACATCATGTACGTTAGAATTAATAAAACAACGAAGGGAACTGAAACAGAAAGGAGAAATCGATAAAAGTAGGATGAAGTATAAATCTTTAACACGAGAAATAAGAAAGAACACAAGAAAGGACAAATACCAATATATACAAGATTGTTGTATTAACACAGAGCAATATCATAAGAATGGAAGAGATTACGAAATGTTCTAAGAAATGAGGTTATTGACAAGAGATGTTCTACCTCAATTAAATGTTATCTGTGACAGGTTGGGAAATACCTTAACAGAATATAGACAAATTCTAGAAAGATGGCATGAATACTGCAGTGGAATGTATGGTATGAATTACTGTGAGGATACGAATAATATGCATGAACCAATGACAGCAGAAACAGAACCTGAACCCTCATTAGATGAAATTACATGGGCAATAAAGAACCTGAAGAATGGTAAATCACCAGGATGTGATGAGATACAAGCTGAACTAATTAAAGCAGGAGGGGAAGAAAGCATACACATCTATCAAGCATTATGTAAAAAGATGTGAAAATATGGTATATGGCCAAAAGATTGGAAGAGAACTATCTTCATTCCAATACCAAAAAAGGGCAACCTGAAATTAAGCACCAACTATAGAACTGTTGCCCTGATCAATCATGCAAGTAAAATTCTATTAAAAATAGGAAGATTTCGTAAGAAAATAGAAGAAGAGATTAACGTGGTTCAATCTGAATTTAGACAAGGAAGAGGAACAAGAGATCGCATACTCAACATGCGTTTAATAACAGAGAAGTGTAGAGAATTTAATGTAAACCTATTTTCATGTTTTGTGGATTATTCAAAGGTACTTGACTGTGTACAACATCAGAAACTTTGGGAAATCATGAGGAATATGGGCTTTCCATCACATCTAGTGCAGCTTATAAAAATGCTCTATCTAGACCAACAAGCAGCGGTTAGAATAGATGGCGAGACATCAGATTGGTTTGTCATCAAGCAAGGAGTCTGTCAGGGCTGTGTGCTGTCACCCTATTTGTTTAACCCGTACGCCGAAAATATAATGAGAAATGTCAGAGATGATATAACCAGGGAGCCCTAAATATCGGTGGTCATGAAATACCAGAGATTCGATATGCTGATGATACAGTATTACTATCCACATCATAGAATGGTATAGAAAACTTAATAACCTCAACCCAAAGAAATAGTGAAAATCACAACTTATATCTTAACATAGCAAAAACAAAGATAATGCATACAGATAAAACTACTATGGAGAAAGAAATATATGTTAATGAGGAAAGATTGGAGGTGGTGGAAAATTTTGAATATCTTGGGTCATTGATTACCAACAATGGTGACACAATGAAAGAAATTAAACGACGACTATCAATTGCTCTTCAAAGACTAAAACAACTGAATAAATTATGGAGTGGGACAGACAGAACTACAAAAATTAGATTTTTAAGAGCATGCATCTTTCCCATTGCAACATACGCCTGTGAGACCTGGACACTTAATAAACAAGCTGAACAGCGCATACATGCTTTTGAATATAAATATTACAGACGGGTTCTAAGAATATCTTGGGGGAAAGAAAAGAACAAATGCATCCATACTTCAAGAGCTGAATATTGAAGAGGGTTGGCTATTAAAGACGATAAAGCAAAGACAATTGATATATTTTTGGTCACTTGAAACGTCATGAAAGTTAGGAGAGAACAATAATGGAGGGGTATATGCCTGGGAAGAGAGGAAGAGGAAGGCCAAAGAGAAGATGGGTGCAGGATGTGGCGGATGATCTCCAGATGGGTGTATCGGACGCGGGACATCTTGCTTGTGATCGAGAAGTTTTCCGGAAGGTTATGAGAGCGAGGTTCTGCAAATGACATGCTACTGAATGAATGAATAACTAGGGTTATAATTAAATTGTAAGAAGACACAGATTATGGTCGTCACTAGAAAGAAAGACATACCACAATGTAATAAACAGGTAAATGGAAATATTCTGACACAAGTTAATCAGTACAACTATATCGGCACAGATATAACATCTGACGGGAGTGCCTTGAAGAGATTACAACAAGAATTGCCATGGTGAAGCAATGTGGAAAACAATCTGTCCAGTAAAAAGATGTCAATTGCAACGAGAAAAATCGTGTTGAAGTGTTACATAGAACCTGCACTTGTATATGGATGTGAAGCGTGGACAATGAGCAGACAAGCTGAAAAATATCTAATGGCAGTGGAAATGTGGTTTCTGAACAAAATGCAAAGGATACCATGGACATACAGAACAACCAATGAACATGTCTTACCAGAAACAAATGAAAACCGTAAACTGATTAGAGAAATTAGACGTAGACAGTCAGTATTGTTAGGTCACGTCATGAGAAGAAATAAATTGGAGAACTTGGTGACAACTGGCAACATCGAGGGGAAGAGAACAAGGGGAGGGCAGAGAAATAAATATCTGGATGGCTTGGCACTTGGCATGGTAAAGACAAGGAAAACGGAGTTGATCCACAATTCTGATGATGGTGTGAGATGGAGAAACATGGCCGCCCACGCTTATCGGCATAGTACATGATGATGATACAGTATGAAGTATACAAGTGAAGCCAAAATAGCTACAAGGATTCTCAAACTGCCATAATGTACACACGTGTTACCTTTATTAAGACACGCGTTTTGACTATCGTGACTCAGTTAATACGGGTATAAACACCCTAATCCCAGACGATCGGCCTGTAGCTACTAACGGAAACATTCCATGCCGGCATCACTAATACTTGCAGCATTCACTTTAGATGAGTGTGGATTACTGATGATAAACAGTTGCTAATAAAAGTTTATGAACATAGCGCACCACAGCCAAAGAAATGATAAAATAAAGTGCACTATAATTATACAATCAGTGGATTGTTCAGCCGCCAGGGACGTGGTGTTCAATGTGGTGTTATCAGTAATGTTAGGTGGTGAACCTGTGTGTTTGTTATGTGACTCTCGTCTATCGCGTAACATTGAAAGTAAATTATTATTCTGCCATTGTGTGTTTCTTTGTAAAGTTCTATCCTGTTTGTTATGGTTATTTTATTCACTTAGCACTGTTTCCTTCTTCTGGGGGACATTGTTTCTTAGTATGGGTGGAGATATTTGTGGCTTCCCCAAAACGATATGTTCACGTATACTATGATCAGGGTTTAATTAAACAGACTGCTATAACATGTAATTTCACAATAGGTCACTTTATCTTATAAAGAATAGTGCTGAATTCAGAAAAATAACTACTTCTCTGGAGATTTCACGGATCTTTAGCTATAGATAGGATGAGAAGAGACTAAGGATCTTTAAGTTAAAACATAAAGGGGTAGGAATCTATTAGTTACATATAGAATGGGCTAAGAATGTTTTAGTTACACACAGAACCCGGTAAGGATATTTTAGCTACATATAGAACGGACTAGAGCTCTTTTAGTTACATATAGTATGGGATAAGGATATGTTAGTTATATATAGAACAGACCAGAGCTCTTTTAATTACGTATAGAATGGGCTACGGATATTTCAGTTACATATAGTATGGGATAATGATATTTTAGTTACATATAGAAAGAGCTAAGGATATTTTAGTTACATATAGAATGGACGAATATCCTTTAGTTATGTATAGAATGGGCTAGGGATCTTTTAGCTGCACATAGAATGGGTTAATGATATTTTAGTTACGCGTAGAGTGGGTTAAGGATCTCTCAGTTACATATAGAACGAGCTAAGAATCTTTCAGTTACGCAAGGAACGAGCTAAAGATCTTTTAGTTACATGTAAAACGAGCTCAGGATCGTTCATTTACTTACGAAACAAGTTTAAGATCTTTTAGTAATACAAAGAACGGGTTGATGATTTTTTAGGTACATATGGAACGGGCTCAAGATATTTTAGGTACATATAGAAGGAGTAAAGGATCTTTTAGTTACACACCGAACAAGCTGGGGGTCTTTTAGTTACACACAGAACAAGCTGGGGGTCTTTTGTTACATATATAGAACTGATTAGAGATCTTTTAGCTACATAAAGAACGGACTAAGAATTGTTTAGTTACACACAGACAGGGTTAAGCATCTTTTAGTTACATAAAGAACGGGCTAAAGATCTAATTTAGTCAAAGACAGGACGGACTGATTTAGTTACTGAAAGGATGACTAATTGACTAATGTAATCAACGGCAGGTTGGACCGAGAGTATCTATGCTCCGTTCTGGGTACACTGCGTTTTGTTTTGGCATATGTGACAGTGTTGAAGAATTCTCATAATTTCGTCGTACTTTGCCAAATTATCTAAGGAGGTATAACATATGAAAACAATGCTCTCGTTATCATGTTTAAACAATGCTTCTTTATATCCAAGGATGCCTAAAAGGGCAATAGGCGTGACGGCCAGAGAGTGTCGGCCTGACACGATTACGACAAAACCTAATTAGAGGCAGGAAACAGTACTAACCACTTGCTGGTCTTGGTGTGGTCAAAATAAGGTGTGGCCATTAAGGTGTGAAATGTTAGTTCACCAACTTGGAAAGTAGATGGAGTGGCAACCGCTGCTCAATTTGGCAAATATTGCCAGGCATGAGTTTATATTAATTACGCTGTTGGGTGTCAGTTAGATGTCAGTTTGGCTGGGCCTCGATAACGAGGTATAGCAATGTCCATGTATAAAGATTGGCTTAGAATCCTCAATTAGATCTCTTGTGGAAGAATCGGGTAAAAAACAATATTTTTATATATGCGAATATCATAAGTATTTAAGATATCATACATCGTTAAGTCTTGATTCTTAAGATGTCTAGAATTTTCCATGGATTTCCTAAAAACTAGTAACTATTCCGCCAAGTAACGACAGTCTGATGTTTGTCACTTCGTTGAAAGCTATATTTTCTCATTGTGTTATATGTAGTTGTACTGTTCTGTTTCTGATTATTCTTCTAGGATTCGTTTCTATGCACAGTTTTTATTATAATATTGATATACGTAATGTATATACACACAAGGGTGAATGTTTTGTTCTGCTATTCTATCAGTATGCATGTTATAGTATGCATCAGTTGTTATATATACACCCCAAGGTGAATGTTATACGATACTATTGTGGTTTTGTTTGAAGCGTATATTGTACATGCATTAAACAAACTGTGTGACAGGTACATGGTGTGCGTAGCCATTTACAGGTCCGTGATGAACGTGCGTTCATCGAAACTCACATGAAGCTGACACGAAGGCTGATCACCGGCAAATAAGCCTGGAGATAGGGTGCTGTTGTATTAACACCATTGAACACTTAATCTAGTGAACCAACTTTCGTGAAGGAGCGCCTGCATTATATCTGGTGTCGGCATGATGAAGAGAAACCCACTGTGGGTGACATAATATTTGTGCTCCACATGGTGTCTGTATGAAAAGACATGGACTTAGGACATCCCTTCATCATGACTGGACCGTTACAGGAAGGCAGCGAATGAAACGACCGGACCTGTTCTACTACGGAAAAGTACTTCTACTTGACAGAGTAAGACACAGAGAGAGAGAGAGAGAGAGAGAGAGAGAGAGAGAGAGAGAGAGAGAGAGAGAGAGAGAGAGAGAGAGACAGACAGACAGACAGACAGACAGACAGACAGACAGACAAACAGAGACAGAGACAGAGAGAGAGAGAGAGGTGGTAGGAGAGATGGGGGTGGTATTAGGGAGGGAGGTCTGAAAGGACAGTAAAAATGGTGAATTTGGATGTGTGTGTGTGTGTGTGTGTGTGTGTGTGTGTGGTGTGTGTGTGCGTGTGCGTATGCTGGGACATATATATATATATATATATATATATATATATATATATATATATATATATATATATATATATATATATATATATACTAGCTGACCCTGCCCGGCTTCGCCCAGTACCTGGTGGGGAGCATCTCATTTAATTCATATAAGTAGTCATATAAGTTCTCGTTCCCGTTACCGACTGTCTGTCTGTCTGTCTGTCTGTCTGTCTGTCTGTCTGTCTGTCTGTCTGTCTGTCTGTCTGTTTGACCCGGCCCGGCATCGCCCAGCTCCTGGTGTGGAGCAACTCATTTAATTCATATAAGTAGTCATATAAGTTCCCGTTCCCGACTGTCTATCTGTCTGTCTATCTGTCTGTCTATCTGTCTGCCTGACCCTGCCCGGCTTCGCCCAGTCCCTGGTGGGGAGCATCTAATTTATTTCATATAAGTAGTCATATAAGTTCTCGTTCCCGTTACCGACTGTCTGTCTGTCTGTCTGTCTGTCTGTCTGTCTGTCTGACCCGGCCCGGCATCGCCCAGCTCCTGGTGTGGAGCATCTCATTTAATTCATATAAGTAGTCATATAAGCTCCCGTTCCCATTCCCGACTATCTATCTGTCTGTCTGTCTGTCTGTCTGTCTGTCTGTCTGTCTGTCTGTCTATCTGTCTATCTGTCTGCCTGACCCTGCCCGGCTTCGCCCAGTCCCTGATGGGGAGCATCTCATTTAATTCATATAAGTAGTCATATAAGTTCTCGTTCCCGTTACCGACTGTCTGTCTGTCTGTCTGTCTGTCTGTCTTTCTGTCTGTCTTTCTGTCTGTCTGTCTGACCCGGCCCGGCATCGCCCAACTCCTGGTGTGGAGCATCTCATTTAATTCATATAAGTAGTCATATAAGTTCCCGTTCCCGACTGTCTGTCTGTCCGTCCCTCCCTCTCTGTCTGTCTGTCTGTCTGCCTGTCTGTCTAATCATTTATTGGTTGCAGTTAGAACAACCTTAGATAAACGAAGACCAACTTACAAAAAGCATTAGAAAGAGCACTTGAAAGATCTTTACATCTTCCCCAACAATTAACTTGGGTAAATGGAGCGGCGGCAGCAGCATCAGCAGAAGAAGGAAATGGAGGAGTAGGAGCTGGGAGGAGGAAGAGGGAGGTGGAGAAGGGAGGAGTAGGAGGGAGGAAGAGATAGGCGGAGAGAGGAGGAGGAGGGAAGAGGAGGGAGGAGGAAGGAGGAGGAGGAGTAGGGAGGAATAGGAGGGAGGAGGAGGGATTAGGAGGAGGAGGAGAGAGGAGGAGGAGGTAGGAGAAGGGAGGAGGAGGGAGGAGGAAGGAGGAGGAGGAGGGAAGAGGAGGGAGGAGGAGGGAGGAGGAGAGGAGGAGGAGGAGTAGGGAGGAATAGGAGGGAGTAGGAGGAGGAGAGAGGAGGAGGAGGTAGGAGAAGGGAGGAGGAGGGAGGAGGAAGGATGAGGAGGCAGGAGGAGGAGGCAGGAGGAGCGAGGAGGAGGAGGAGGGTAGGAGGAGGAAGAGGGAGGGGGAGGAGGAAGAGGGAGGAGGAAGGAGAAGGAGGAGGAGGGAGAAGGAGGGAGGAGAAGAACGCAGGGGGAGGAGGAGGGAGATGGAGGAGCAGGGAGGAGGAGGAGAGAGGAGGAGGGAGGAGGCGGAGGGAGGAGGTGGAGGGAGGAGGCGGAGGGAGGAGGAGGGAGGAGGAAGAGGGAGAAGGATGAGGGAGAAGAAGGAGGGGAAGGATGAGGAGGGAGGAGGAGGAAGAGGAGGAGGGAGGTGGAGAGAGGAGGAGGGGGAGGAGGTAGGAGGAGGAGGAGGGATGAGGAGGAGGACGTAGGAGGAGGAGGAGGGAGTAGGAGGAGAGAGGAGGAGAAGGGAGGAGGAAGGAAGAGGAGTGATTAGGAGGAGGGAGGAGGAAGAGGGAGAAGGAGGAGGGAGAAGGAGGAGGGAGGGAGAAGGAGGAGGGAGGAGAAGGAGGAGGAGGAGGAGGAGGAGGGAGGATGAGGGAGGAGGAAGAGGGAGGAGGAGGAGGGATGTGGAGGGAGGAGGTAGAGGGAGGAGGAGAGAGGAGGAGGAGGGAGGAGGAGAAGGGAGGAGGAGGGATGAGGAGGATGGAGGAGGAGAGGGAGGAGGAGGGAGGAGGAGGAGGGATGTGGAGGGAGGAGGAGGAGGCAGGAGGAGAGAGGATGAGGAGGGAGGAGGAGAAGGGAGGAGGAGGGATGACGAGGGAGGAGGAGGGAGGAGTAAGAGGAGGAGGAGGTAGGTGGAGGAGGGAGACAAAGGGAGGAGAAGGAGGAGGAGGGAGTAGGAGGGATGAGGGGGAGGACGTAGGAGGAGGAGGAGGAGGGAGGAGTAGGAGTAGGGAGGAGTAGGAGTAGGGAGGAATAGGAGCGAGGAGGAGGGATTAAGAGGAGGAGATAGGAGGAGGAGGGAGGAGGAGGGAGGAGGTAGAGGGAGGAGGAGGAGGGATGTGGAGGGAGGAGGAGGGAGGAGGTAGAGGGAGGAGGAGGGAGGAGGAGAGAGGATGAGGAGGAAGGAGGAGGAGGGATGAGGAGGAGGGAGGAGGAGAGGGAGGAGGAGGGGGAGGAGGAGGAGGGAGGAGGAGGGATGAGGGGGAGGACGTTAGAATTAGAAGGAGGGAGGAGGAGGGAGTGGGAGGAGAGAGGAGGAGAAGGGAGGAGGAAGGAAGAGGAGTGATTAGGAGGAGGGCGAGGAGGTAGGAGGAAGAGGGAGGAGGTAGGAGGAAGAGGGAGGAGGAGGGAGGAGGAGGAGGAAGGAGGAGGAGGAGGGAGGAGGAGAGGGAGGAGGAGAGGGAGGAGGGGGAGGGTAGGAGGAGGAGGAGGGGAGAGTAGGAGGAGGATTTTAACGCATATGCCTGTAGACAACTGCAGCGAAAAGGTGGGTCTGTCTATCTATCTGACCCGCGTGGCTTCGCCCAGCTCCTGGCGGGTAGCGTCTCATTAAATTCATACAATAAAAAAAGTAACTTAAAAGAATGTCCTTCCACACACCATCCATTATTTTTAATGAAAACTCTTTCTAATCACCTGCATGACTACAGTAACTTCTTAAGCAAAAAAAGATGAGTTACAATGTTATGCATTGTGCATTATTTTTATGAAAATTTGAAAATGCCTTACAGATTGTATCATTGTTTATTATAACTCATATGCCGGTACATAACTATGGACAAAGAGTTTATAAATCTTTGAAAACGATGCCACAATATGACTATAAGTTATACAGAAAAGTTATGCCCCTTGAAATAACTTTTACAGAGTTAAGTCCCCTGAGATATATGAAATTACAATGAAAAATGAAAAATGAATTAATATTGGGTAAGCAGCCGATTTCACACTAAAAAATATCACAGTTGGCAGCTCTGGAATGAAAGGAAGACGTGTAGAAAATTTCATCTCAATCGGATGGGCCGTTCGCGAACAAATAAAGGACATACGGACATACAGACAGACAGACAGACAGACAGACAGACAGACAGACAGACAGAGATCGCAATTTATATATAAGATATATACACACACACACGATGTTCGTCCATCATGAATGACGTTGACCATTCATTGACGATGACCATTCATTACACTACATCTTTGATTTGATGAGGAACGAATGACTTGCGCTTTGGTTTTGTATAGCGAGGAGGTGGTCGCGCAACACCCTCGTCTCCGCTCCCTCGTCTGTGACCGTCTAGCTCCAGTGGCGAGCATGGCAAGACGACTGGAAGACGGACACAGATGCAGTGGACGTTAGGCTGCCACGGCCAGTTATCCCTGTTTATAGTCGGCCCTTCCGTCAATTCCCTTTAATTTTCAGTTTTAAGACAAGCGTAGCGACAAGCAATGAGCGTATGATTTCTTTTAGGATCAACACGATTTCCTTCACCGAAGACGGACTGACCGCCAGAGCAGACCACACACAACATGAGGCGAGAAGTCTGCCCACAAAAGATGCTGCTCGTCTAAGTTGCGAGCAGATCTCCCGATTTACGGTTGAGTCTCTCCAGCGCAAATGTGCACATGGCGACTGAACGGACAGACGTTCATGCACACGCAAGCCGAGAGTAGCATCGCTAAAGCTGAGACAAGCATATGACTACATTCTTGAAACGCCTGCCTTCGCTAATACACGTTGGCTGGGAAGATCCCATTTTGGTGTACCTCACACAGCCATTTGAGACAAGCATATGACTACTGGCAGGATCAACCAGATATCTATCGGACAGACGGACTATTCACGCACACGCAAGCCAAGAGTAGCATCGCTAAAGCGCGCCCTCCCGGTACAAGGTGATACATGCAAAACCACTGGACGCCTACCGACGAGCTTACAAGCTACGCCGGCAGGACTAACCGAAAAAAAAAAAAAAGCTATACCAGCTTACTGACTGCAGGCCCACTACTCATCGAGAGAGAGTGGGCGCTTATCGAGACTTTGTCGAACGGTCGTACAAATTTTGCTCTTTTGCCCGCTCAAACCACGACCCTGGCTGCACGATGCGGTTACATTCTTGAAACGCCTGCCTCGCTAACTCACGTTGGCTGGGAAGATCCCATTTTGGTGCACCTCACACAGCCATCCGAGACAACGAACGCTAGACGCGGAACTGATCTAGCGAACCAGACCAGCCCCACTTGAGACAAGCATATGACTACTGGCAGGATCAACCAGATATCTATCGGACAGACGGACTATTCACGCACACGCAAGCCAAGAGTAGCATCGCTAAAGCGCGCCCTCCCGGTACAAGGTGATACATGCAAAACCACTGGACGCCTACCGACGAGCTTACAAGCTACGCCGGCAGGACTAACCGAAAAAAAAAGCTATACCAGCTTACTGACTGCAGGCCCACTACTCATCGAGAGAGAGTGGGCGCTTATCGAGACTTTGTCGAACGGTCGTACAAATTTTGCTCTTTTGCCCGCTCAAACCACGACCCTGGCTGCACGATGCGGTTACATTCTTGAAACGCCTGCCTCGCTAACTCACGTTGGCTGGGAAGATCCCATTTTGGTGCACCTCACACAGCCATCCGAGACAACGAACGCTAGACGCGGAACTGATCTAGCGAACCAGACCAGCCCTCACATAGGACACACACACACACACACACACTAGCTGACCCAGCCCGGCTTCGCCCAGTCCCTCTTGGGGAGCATCTCATTTAATTCATATAAGTTCCCGTCGGTCGGTCGGTCGGTCGGTCGGTCGGTCGGTCGGTCGGTCGGTCGGTCGGTCGGTCGGTCGGTCGGTCGGTCGGTCGGTCGGTCGGTCGGTCGGTCGGTCGGTCGGTCGGTCGGTCGGTCGGTCGGTCGGTCGGTCGGTCGGTCGGTCGGTCGGTCGGTCGGTCGGTCGGTCGGTCGGTCGGTCGGTCGGGTCGGTCGGTCGGTCGGTCGGTCGGTCGGTCGGTCGGTCGGTCGGTCGGTCGGTCGGTCGGTCGGTCGGTCGGTCGGTCGGTCGGTCGGTCGGTCGGTCGGTCGGTCGGTCGGTCGGTCGGTCGGTCGGTCGGTCGGTCGGTCGGTCGGTCGGCTCGGTCGGTCGGTCGGTCGGTCGGTCGGTCGGTCGGTCGGTCGGTCGGTCGGTCGGTCGGTCGGTCGGTCGGTCGGTCGGTCGGTCGGTCGGTCGGTCGGTCGGGCGGTCGGTCGGTCGGTCGGTCGGTCGGTCGGTCGGTCGGTCGGTCGGTCGGTCGGTCGGTCGGTCGGTCGGTCGGTCGGTCGGTCGGTCGGTCGGTCGGTCGGTCGGTCGGTCGGTTCGGTCGGTCGGTCGGTCGGTCGGTCGGTCGGTCGGTCGGTCGGTCTGTCGGTCGGTTCGGTCGGTCGGTCGGTCGGTCGGTCGGTCGGTCGGTCGGTCGGTCGGTCGGTCGGTCGGTCGGTCGGTCGGTCGGCGGTCGGTCGGTCGGTCGGTCGGTCGGTCGGTCGGTCGGTCGGTCGGTCGGTCGGTCGGTCGGTCGGTCGGTCGGTCGGTTATTAGAAAGAGCACTTGAAAGATCTTTACATCTTCCCCCAACAATTAACTTGGGTAAATGGAGCGTCTCATTTAATTCATATCCCGTTCCCGTTCACAAAAAGACGACCCGGCCCGGCTTCGCTCAGCCCCTGGCGGGGAGCGTCTCATTTAATTCATATTCGGCCCCTGCTCCGGTTCCCGTTCCCATATAAGAAACCCGGCCCGGCTTCGCCCAGCCCCTGACAGGGAGCGTCTCATTTAATAAACTCCAGTTCCCGTTCCAGGAAATATGGCCAACAGATTGGAAGAGAACAATCTTCATCCCAATAACTAAATAGGGAGCAGGGGAAGAAGAGGAGGGGGGAGGAGGAGGAGGAGGGGAGGAGGAGGAGGGGAGGAGGAGGAGGGGAGGAGGAGGAGGGGAGGAGGAGGAGGGGGAGGAAAGTGAGGAGGGTGAAGGAGTAGGGAGGAAGAGGTAGAGGGGGAGGAGAGGGTAGGAGGAGGGGAAGAGGAGGGAGGAGGAGGCGGAGGGGGAGGAGGAGGAGGGTGGAGGAAGGGAGGAGGAGGAGGAAGGAGGATGATGAGGCGGAGGGGGAGGAGGCGGAGGACTATGGGGAGGAGGTGGAGGAAGAGGGGAGGAGGAGGGGAGGGGAGGAGGAGGGGAGGAGGAGGAGGGAGGAGGAGGGGGAGGAGGAGAAAGAGGATGAGGAGGGGGAGGAGGGGAGGAGGAGGGAGGATGAGCAGGAGGGAGGAGGGGCAGGAGGAGGGGGAGGAGGGGGGAGGAGGGAGGAAGAGCAGGAGGGAGGAGGGGTTAGGAGGAAGAGAAGAGGAGGAGAAGAAGGGGAGGAGGAGGAGGGGAGGAGGAGGAGGAGGGGAGGAGGAGGAGGGGAGGAGGAGGGGTTATGGAGGAGGAGGGGTATGGAGGAGGAGGGGAGAAGAGGGGGAGGATTAGGGGGAGGATGAGGAGGGGGAGGAAGAGGAGGAGGGGAGGGGAGGAGGAGGAGAGGGAAGGAAGGAGATGAGGAGGAGGGGGGAGGAGAGGAGGATAGGGAGAGAAGAAGGGCGAGGAGGGGGAGGAGGAAGAGGAGGATTATAACGCATATGCATGTAGATAACTGTAGCGAAAAAGTCCACCTATTTGAGAAATATGCAACAATTTTACATATATAGCAATGCTATTAGAAGTTATGTCCCCTCGCTGTATATACATTATAATGTAAATTAAATATTAAATAATATTAAGTAAATAACTGTTTGTACACTTAAAAAATTATGACAGTTGGCAGCACGGGAATGAGATGAAGACGTGTAGAAAATTTCATCTCAATCGGATGGACCGTTCGCGAACGCATAAATAACATACATACAGACATACATTCTTTTATATATATATATATATATATATATACGTCAGAACCGGTCTACCATTGATATGATATTCTCATTGCGACAGATGCAAGAATAATGCCGGGAACAAAATCAGCCACTGTTTATTGCCTTCATTGACCTCACAAAGGCATTCGATTTGGTCAGTCGTGAGGGTCTGTTCAAAGCACTAAAGAAGATTGGCTGCCCACCAACTCTTCTGTCCATTGTGGAATCGTTCCACACAGGCATGAAGGGTATAATCAAGTTTGATGGCTCAACTTCAGAAGAGTTTGAAATCAAGAGTGGAGTTAAGCAAGATTGTGTACTAGCCCCCACCCTCTTTGGGATATACTTTTCACTTCTACTGAAATATGCCTTTCGTGATCAGGATGACGGTATATACATTCACTCACGCTAAGATGGTGGCCTCTATAATGCTCAGAGATTGAAGGCCAAGACCAAAATTAGCAGGGTACTATTCAGAGAGTTGCTTTTTGCGGATGATGCTGCGATTACGACCCACTCTGAGGAAGAATTACAACATCTACTATCTGCATTCTCCAATGCTTGTTCTGAATTTGGTTTAACAATTAACAAAAAGAAGACACAGATTATGTCACAAGGTGCACATGGTGTACCATCAATCTTTATTGACGACGCCGAACTGGAGATAGTAGACCATTTTACATATCTAAGATCAGTGGTAAATAGTAAATTATCCCTCGATCAGGAAATCAACATCAGGATTGGCAGGGCAGCAACAACAATGAACATGTTAGCAAAAAGAGTCTGGGAGAACAGGAAGCTTACTGCCAAAACAAAAGTCCTCGTCTACCAAGCCTGTGTCCTTAGTACTCTTCTTTATGGCAGTGAAACCTGGACAACTTACTCACGCCAAGAGAAACGTTTAAACAGCTTTCATATGCAGTGTCTGCGAAGAATACTTGGTATTAAGTGGCAAGACAAAATCACAAATACTGAAGTATTGGAAAGATCAGGTTGTGTGACGGTGTATTCCATGCTCAGTCTTCGTAGACTTAGATGGATAGGACACATTAGGAGGATGGATGACGGTAGAATACCAAAGGACATTTTTTTTGGTGAATTACAGACGGGTAGGAGATCTCAGGGTCGGCCTCTACTACGATACAAAGATGTGTGTAAGCGGGACATGATTGGTACAGGCATTGATAATGCACATTGGGAACACGTCGCCGCTGAACATGGAGGGCAACTATCAAAAATGGAATAAAGACAAAGGAGAAAATGATTGCAGATAAAGCACACACAGAGCGTGAGAGACGTAAGATGGTGCAAAATGGTGTAAATGACCATGTTTTCACATGCACCTACTGTGGGCAAACATTTGCAGCAAGAATTGGCCTTACCAGCCACACTCGCCACCGCCGTGGGTCGTAGTTATTAAGCCTTTTTGAAGCACAATGTACCAAACTAGACGGAAAGGTGCCAATGAATGAATATATATATATATATATGATTGTATGTTTGGATCCTGTTCTGCGAAAGTGAGGCGTAATCTGGTGGAGGAAAGGGGGAAAGGCTTTACATTCGCAAAGAACTCTGTGTTAGAAGACCCAAGGTGAAATCTCTTGCTGAGAATTGTATTCCGTTATACAAGTAACATGTTAAGTTACGTATTTTGTCATATTTATATGTTGATGTAACGTAATTATTGTTTTGCAATATTTCATACGACCATCATTTCACATCACTACGAAATCACCCGCTCACTATCTCCATACTACCAAAGCATCAAATCATAGTTCTTGTGGTGATAATTGATTGCTAATGGCATTAAGAATATCTAGATTGCAAATAAACACAGTGGTAGTTTATGTAACTCATAGCAAGATCGAGGGGAAGAGAAAAAGGAAAGGGCAGAGAAGTAAATACCTGGAAGGCTAGGCCACGTTGTATGGTCGAGACAAGAACACTGAGCTGATCCACGACTCTGGTGATCGAGTGAGATGGCAAAACATGACCGCCCACGCTTACCGGTATGGCACATGATGATGATAATGAGTTATCTCTTAATATTTTCCAAGTGTGTGTAATAGTGTCTGTTTATATGTTTACTAGCACTACTGGTAGGGGAGACGTTATATTAACCAGGGAGCGGTGATTGTC
The DNA here is from genome assembly GCA_014155875.1 of Cepaea nemoralis. NCBI lineage: Eukaryota > Metazoa > Mollusca > Gastropoda > Stylommatophora > Helicidae > Cepaea > Cepaea nemoralis. The sequence goes on from JACEFZ010015164.1 coordinate 136,721, forward strand.
AGCGAGGAACCCTGCCCTATCTAGTAATCGGTTGAGAGATGTAAATCTAGGCACCTAACCTGCTTCTTTCCGCTCCTCTGGTACACCAAGACAAGCTACTTTTACTTGTGTGCGGACCATTGTCAGCAGAGCACTTGTATATCCAGGGACTTTGAATGTATCCAGCCTAAAAGAGACATTTGTCCCGAGTTTGCTGCTGGAATAGGAAGCGCCGTGGATTTGCACCGGCACCCTCTTTAACGCCAGTGTGACCGCTAACTTAACATATGACAAAGTTGTGATTGCTCAAATGGTATAGAAACCACGCCAAACTGAACTCAGCAGTGAGTTTGTACAGACACATGTATGCGTGTGTATGAGTGTTTATTTGTGGTGGATGTTGTGTATTTGGTATGCTGCTAGGTTAACTCGGCGCTTGTTCCATTCATAATTTGAGAAGAAACACGGCACTGTAATTTGCTATTATTTCTGCTGTATGGGTACACATCATTATGGTTGGTCTGAGAATGTGTTCTGCGTGTTTCTCACGAGTGTGTTACTTCAGAGAACATGTTGAACATGTTTTCTTGTACACCACAGCACAGTGGTGGCTACCTCTGACATCTTGTACACTACAACACAGTGATGGCTACCTCTGACATCCACAGCGACACACAGCCGTCTTGTATCCCCCAGACAGCCACAACTTGTACACGTCTACAACACGGCTGTCATATGCCGGATGATAGGCAAGTAGAGAGTGAACTGATGTGCACATACAACTTGTACACGTCTACAACACGGCTGCCATATGCCGGATGATAGGCAAGTAGAGAGTGAACTGATGTGCACATACAACTTGTACACGTCTACAACATGGCCACCATGACTTGGAGTAGCCCTGTGTGGTCAAGCAATGCCATACACGTCACAAATGTTGGGCTTCGATAAGATGGTGGGAATTGTTCCCTTCTTCGATAAGGTGGTGAGAATTGTTCCCTGCTTCATCTATGAAATCAGCGCCACACTGAACAACCGCTTTCAACGATGAATACATTTAGCTTTAGGAATGGATAAGAGAAGTAGATATGGCCAATGTGCTGCAGAATTCCGTAATAAATGACACGACTATATACCGATTCAGCAGCCTTGTCACAATGTTATAAATGACGCGACTATATACCGATTCAGCAGCCTTGTCACAATGTTATAAATGACGCGACTATATACCGATTCAGCAGCCTTGTCACAATGTTATAAATGACGCGACTATATACCGATTCAGCAGCCTTGTCACAATGTTATAAATGACGCGACTATATACCGATTCAGCAGCCTTGTCACAATGTTATAAATGACGCGACTATATACCGATTCAGTAGCCTTGTCACAATGTTATAAATGACGCGACTATATACCGATTCAGCAGCCTTGTCACAATGTTATAAATGACGCGACTATATACCGATTCAGCAGCCTTGTCACAATGTTATAAATGACGCGACTATATACCGATTCAGCAGCCTTGTCACAATGTTATAAATGACGCGACTATATACCGATTCAGCAGCCTTGTCACAATGTTATAAATGACGCGACTATATACCGATTCAGCAGCCTTGTCACAATGTTATAAATGACACGACTATATACCGATTCAGCAGCCTTGTCACAATGTTATAAATGACACGACTATATACCAATTCAGCAGCCTTGTCACAATGTTATAAATGACACGACTATATACCGATTCAGCAGTCTTGTCACAATGTTATAAATGACACGACTATATACCGATTCAGCAGTCTTGTCACAATGTTATAAATGACACGACTATATACCGATTCAGCAGCCTTGTCACAATGTTATAAATGACACGACTATATACCGATTCAGCAGCCTTGTCACAATGTTATAAATGACACGACTATATACCGATTCAGCAGCCTTGTCACAATGTTATAAATGACACGACTATATACCGATTCAGCAGCCTTGTCACAATGTTATAAATGACACGACTATATACCGATTCAGCAGCCTTGTCACAATGTTATAAATGACACGACTATATACCGATTCAGCAGCCTTGTCACAATGTTATAAATGACACGACTATATACCGATTCAGCAGTCTTGTCACAATGTTATTAATGACACGACTATATACCGATTCAGCAGCCTTGTCACAATGTTATAAATGACACGACTATATACCGATTCAGCAGTCTTGTCACAATGTTATAAATGACACGACTATATACCGATTCAGCAGCCTTGTCACAATGTTATAAATGACACGACTATATACCGATTCAGCAGTCTTGTCACAATGTTATAAGATCGTAAAATTGCATGCTATGGGTTTACTGGGGTGGTGACCACGATTCGGTTGTATGAATGCAATCTGAGAGTGAAACTAACAATACTCAACAGACCAAAACATCGCCCAGTATCTACACAACAGACCAAAACATCGCCCAGTATCTACACAACAGACCAAAACATCGCCCAGTATCCACACAACAGACCAAAACATCGCCCAGTATCCACACAACAGACCAAAACATCGCCCAGTATCCACACAACAGACCAAAACATCGCCCAGTATCCACACGAATATGGTGACAACTACAGAGAACAATCTATAAAGTACCTGTAAGGAACAAAAATGAAGCACATGCTTGTCTCTGCTTTAACACAACAAATTTATCAGACAAGAAATGTTAGCTCCCATGAAATCAAGAAGATTAACGGAGTTATTACAGGCAAATATTTTTTTTCTCGCATATCCTTGCTACATGACATTGCAGTCAACACCAGAATTTTTCAGCTGCTGTTGATATCTTGACAAGTTTTATGTTCAGTAGTTTGCCATTGCTTTCTGAACGACCGGCTCACATATTTCCGTAAGTAACCAGCGCAACGCGATCTGCTGCCAAATCTCGCGCAGCTGTTTCGTTCGTGGGTATACGGAATTACGAACAACGCCCTTAACCCTAATCGCCAGGGAGACCGGCACAGACAAATATATCAAACAATAAATAGCGATATCAAGACGATCGACAGAGTGATTACAGGAAATATCGAACTATAGATAGCGATATCAAGACGATCGACAGAGTGATTACAGGAAATATCGAACTATAGATAGCGATATCAAGATGATTGACATATTGATTATAGGAAATATCAAACAATAAATGGCGACATCAAAAAAGCTCGACAGAGTGATTACAGGAAATACTAAACAATAAATAGCGATATCAATACGATTGACATTGTGACTACATGAAATACTAAACAATAAATAGCGATATCAATACGACTGACATAGTGATTACAGGAAATATCAAACAATAAATAGCGATATCAATACGACTGACATAGTGATTACAGGAAATATCAAACAATAAATAGCGACATCAAGACGATTGACAGAGTGATTACAGGAAATACTAAACAATAAATAGCGATATCAATACGACTGACATAGTGATTACAGGAAATATCAAACAATAAATAGCGACATCAAGACGATTGACAGGGTGATTACAGGAAATACTAAACAATAAATAGCGATATCAATACGACTGACATAGTGATTACAGGAAATATCAAACAATAAATAGCGACATCAAGACGATTGACGGTGATTACAGGAAATATCAAAAAATAAATAGCGACATCAAGACGATTGACAGAGTGATTACAGGAAATACTAAACAATAAATAGCGATATCAATACGACTGACATAGTGATTACACGAAATATCAAACAATAAATAGCGACATCAAGACGATTGACGGTGATTACAGGAAATATCAAACAATAAATAGCGACATCAAGAAGAAACTACATGAAGCTAGAGAGAAATAGCTCAATAACCAATCTAAAGTAACTAAAAACAAGAACACGGATACCATAAAACAATGCACAAGAAACAAAATGGATACATCGGAAAAGCTAGTCGACAGATCATCCTCAGTGCACATCAAACCATTCAGTCCATAAGTTCTCGGTTCCCCTTCTCAGTAAATCCCGCAGCGTATAGCGGCTAACGACACCAGTTCTGTGTTGGTTCATTAATCTTCTTTGGCTTCCTGTGTGCGTTGACGATTGCAGTTGTTGCTAGATCGCTCATCAAAGGCAAAAAAGCATAGGATTTCTAAGACATTTTAACAAAAAGAGATGGAACTGAGACATGGGCTTTTATTGGAAATTGCTGGAATAAAGAAGCACACAGAAAGATGTATGTGGAAGGCTACTGTCGCTGATCAGCAGATGTTAATGTCAGAGGACGATGTATGTGGAGGGCTTCTGTAGAGGACCAGCAGATGTTGATATCAGAGAAAGATGTATGTGGAGGGTTTCTGTAGTTGACTAGCGGATGTTGATATCAGAGATAGATGTGTATGGAGGGCTTCTGTAGTTGACTAGCGGGTGTTGATATCAGAGACAGATGTATATGGAGGGCTTCTGTAGTTGACTAGCGGGTGTTGATATCAGAGACAGCTGTATGTGGAGGGCTTCTGTAGCCGCCTAGCGGGTGTTGATATCAGAGACAGATGTATGTGGAGGGCTTCTGTAGCCGACTAGCGGGTGTTGATATCAGAGAAAGATGTATGTGGAGGGTTTCTGTAGTTGACTAGCGGGTGTTGATATCAGAGACAGATGTATATGGAGGGCTTCTGTAGTTGACTAGCGGGTGTTGATATCAGAGAAAGATTATGTGGAGGGTTTCTGTAGTTGACTAGCGGGTGTTGATATCAGAGACAGATGTATGTGGAGGGCTTCTGTAGCCGACTAGCGGGTGTTGATATCAGAGACAGATGTATGTGGAGGGCTTCTGTAGCCGACTAGCGGGTGTTGATATCAGAGAAAGATGTATGTGGAGGGTTTCTGTAGCTGACTAGCGGGTGTTTATATCAGAGATAGGTGTATGTGGAGGGCTTCTGTAGTTGACTAGCGGGTGTTGATATCAGAGAAAGATGTATGTGGAGGGTTTCTGTAGCTGACTAGCGGGTGTTTTTATCAGAGATAGGTGTATGTGGAGGGCTTCTGTAGTTGACTAGCGGGTGTTTATATCAGAGATAGGTGTATGTGGAGGGTTTCTGTAGTTGACTAGCGGGTGTTTATATCAGAGATAGGTGTATGTGGAGGGTTTCTGTAGTTGACTAGCGGGTGTTGATATCAGAGACAGATGTATGTGGAGGGTTTCTGTAGTTGACTAGCGGGTGTTTATATCAGAGAAAGATGTATGTGGAGGGCTTCTGTAGCTGACTAGCGGATGTTGATATCAGTAGCATCACAGTCTTCGGGAAGTGGAATGAAAGCGAGGACTGGGGAGAACCGGCCGCTAGTGTGAGCTCCATACTACGCTAATGACAAACACGCAAGATGTCAGACATGAACAAAAGGAAAACAAGTAACAATTGTTTATATAAGTAGCAATTGTTTATATAAGTAGCAATTGTTTATATAAGTAACAACTGTTTATATAAGTAGCAATTGTTTATATAAGTAACAACTGTTTATATAAGTAGCAATTGTTTATACAAGTAACAACTGTTTATATAAGTAGCAATTGTTTATATAAGTAGCAATTGTTTATATAAGTAACAACTGTTTATATAAGTAGCAATTGTTTATATAAGTAACAACTGTTTATATAAGTAGCAATTGTTTATACAAGTAACAACTGTTTATATAAGTAGCAATTGTTTATATAAGTAGCAATTGTTTATATAAGTAACAATTGTTTATATAAGTAGCAATTGTTTATATAAGTAGCAATTGTTTATATAAGTAACAATTGTTTATATAAGTAGCAATTTTTATATAAGTAACAGCTGTTTATATAAGTAGCAATTGTTTATATAAGTAACAATTGTTTATGTAAGTAACGACTGTTTATGTAAGTAGCAATTGTTTATATAAGTAACAATTGTTTATGTAAGTAACGACTGTTTATGTAAGTAGCAATTGTTTATGTAAGTAACGACTGTTTATGTAAGTAGCAATTGTTTATATAAGTAGCAATTGTTTATGTAAGTAACGACTGTTTATGTAAGTAGCAATTGTTTATATAAGTAGCAATTGTTTATGTAAGTAACGACTGTTTATATAAGTAACAACTGTTTATATAAGTAACAACTGTTTATATAAGTAACAACTGTTTATATAAGTAACAACTATTTATGGTTGGTGACGGATTCTACAGGCGACATTGATGGCTGTGACGTAAATCAGTTGGTCTGGTGTGGGTGGTTTGGTGACGTTGGTGACCCGTCTGTTAATATATTTTGTGCGATAACTTGGGGGAGTGTTCAAATACAGTGACGTTGGTCTGATCTGGTGTGTGTGGGTGGGTGGATAAGAGGTGTGCGGTATGAGAGCTGTACTGTCTTCTTTTTTTTTCAACCCCACTGACAATTTATATTTCAGTTTGTAAGACTACCCATGTGTTCTTTAAATGCCGAATTTACAATAAGTGCGCATATTTACCGCAACTGATACATCACAAACACACCTTGTTTCCATTGACAACTCTAAGAACAACATGTTGTCACCATGTACGCGTTGTAACCGTAGTACACACCAGTGGTTTCCAAACCTCGCAACATCGGTTCCAAGGCGTCACCGTATTTATTATTAGCTGTGGTTTAGTTGTCTAGAAATCTCACCATGAAGGTTATTCTCACTGAATGATTTCAAGACGGCTACATGTCAATACTCTATCAGCGCTTGTAACACCACTTGAAGCCCACTAATATGAACACTACACTATATATTTAACACGATGTAGGGGAGGTGGGCGTGATTGTCTGCTATACACATATATACGGTGTGTGTGTATGTGTGGAGGGTCGGCGTCCTTAGAAAGCTGGGCTGTGTCGATACGAGGATTTTCAACATACATTGAACATAGGAGCCATGGACCCTTGTTACGTAGTCAGCAACAACATTTACGGTTGAAGCCAGAGCTAGCTACATAACCAATTGCTTACCTATCCACTGTCTACAGCAGTGAACGCCAAACGTGTCCGGTTCTCCGACAAATGAATTGTCCACATGGATGAATCTGCAGTGGAACAGAAATCTTTTTTTTAAAAACAAGGTAACTGCCAAAGTCCTGTTGATACAGGTTGGGACATGGCATGAGACGTATCAAGCGTGGTCGACAGAAGGAGACTGTGCGATGTGACCTATCACGGCATTGTTCACAAGCACGTGAAAAGTAGGCTGGACGTTTTGGTGCGAGAACAAAACGTCACTTTAGAGTCAGTCAGACTTGGACTTCGTTCGGTGTTAGACCTAGTCCTCGTCAACATAACAACGGCTACAAACTATGCCGCTCTTGTAGAACTGTCATGTTTACATATTGTTTGTACATTTGTGAACTCGTGTATGCAACAAATGATTTGTCGCTTTCATCTCGACAGCGTCTAATGTATCGTGTTAGTAAAATAGCCTGTGAAAAAACTACACGGGTGTCCTGTTCAGCAGCTATGTTGAGTCAGTCTACGTTGTTAACTTGTATAGACTGTACAAGCGCAATAACCATCAGAAGTGGCAGGAGAGATGTCTACAACATCAAGAGTCAGCAGTTCTAGAGAGATCTACGAAGCGCCACTGAAATATCACAGTAGTGGCGCGTCACGAATGACATTGTCGTCCAGTTATCTTAGCGCACATGGCCTCTGAAATCTGTGTTGTACAACCAGGCCGTGTGTAAACTAGCAGGCATTCCCTGTAAAGAATGCCACGGGGTTGCTTTATAAATCAACAGTCAAGAGTAGCAGTATCTATCTAACCATGCAGATCTCTATCAGCACTCAACCTGATAGTCAGAATCATCAATCAGACACCGAGAAACTCCTTGGCATATATGGAGGCTCGTCCGGGATAACGGACGGAATTGTCTAACGCTATCACGTCTACGACCCACAAGCGGACACAAGTAGCAGCCGAGACAAGCTATACGGACATGTCTCTCTGCAGAACCATAACATGTTTGTTTGATTCCCTTTACTTGTCATATCGTGCTGTAGCCTTTCTTATTAGAACGTGGTTTCCCATAATTTCAAACAATGTAATCTGACCTAATAAAGAGCATACCAGCTTAGTATGTCAGCCACAGAATGTAAGGAGTATGCTGGTCATTGTCCAACCAACCAGCAGATTACTGTAAAAGCTACCAGCATTTCCTGTACATTCAGGAAATGGCAAACAGGACAATGGTCATTACGCGTGCTGTTTGTACCATCATCATCATGTGCCGTGGCGATAAGCGTGAGTGGTCGCAGTTCACCATCTCACACGGTCACCAGTCTTGAACCAGATCTGTGTTCTTGTCTCCATTGTGCCATATGACCAAGTCGTCCAAGTATTTATCTCTCTGCCTTCCCCTTGCTCTTTTCCCATCCATCTTGCCAGCTGTCACTACGTGTTCTAGTTTATTTCTCCTGACAACATGCCCAACAATTATTAACTGACGGCGCCTAAATGTATCGAACCAGTTTACGGTGTTCATTTACTTCATGTAGAAATTGCTCTTTTGATGTTCTGCACGCCCATGGTATTCTTTGCATTTTCTTCAGAAACCACATTTACACTGCCATTAGATGTTTTTCAACTTCACTGCTTATTGTTCAAGAGTCACATGCATATAACAGTATAGGTTCTATATAACACTTCAACAGTATAGGTACTATATAAATAACACTACAACTCTTTTCTCATTCCAATTGACAGCCTTTTATTTGTTCGCTCTGATGTAGCTGTTGTCCATCTTGCAAGCGGCTACCTTGGCCATAGCGATTTGTTTTGTACCATATCAACAGACTAATACGTGTATCCACAAATTGCTACAAGATAGAACTTTATACAGACAAACAGAACTAGACCAGGGCCTCGACAGATTAAATATCATCAAGGTAGGTTCCACCCCAAGTGGAAAGTGTAGTGTTCATATTAGTAGGCTTCAAATGGTGTTACAAGCGCTGATAGAGTATTGACATGTAGCCGTCTTGAACCCCACCCTGACCTTCACTATTTCTGATTTCTAGCTTGTTCTCTAATTCCTACTTCTTTCCTATGCTTTCTATGAGTGCACATCAATATATGTAAGTTTATTATTGAGTTAAAAAAGAACTATGAACATTGGTTACACTTCGTTCAAACACAGATTTATAGAGATAACTAATTTCAGATTTATAGATTTATAGAGATAACTAATTCAGATTTATATAAATATAATTTATATTCAGATTTAAATAAGTAATTCAGGTTTATACATTTTTATAGATTTATAGATTTATATAGATAACTTTCATTGCAGTCATGGTTTTTCGGCCAGCCTGCCTTTACATTTACTGACTGACTCAAAATGCCCCAACTTGGTGAATTAGAAAACAAATTGGCGCTGCTCAGCAGAAGTGACGTAAAATGAAATGTAACAGTGTTTTCATCGACTGGTGAGTGTGCGCGTCATGTCTGTTTTATCAAAGCAATAACAGTACATCGAGATTAGTTATAAATTTTCATTTGATCGATGTGTAACTTTCAGGACGAAGAGCGTACAGGTCAAACTTCAAGGCCGCAAGCTAGGGCTGGTCGATTCTTGTGTCACTCCGCCATGTTTATTGGTTTCGGTGTAGTTTACAAACAATCTTCATTATAAACACTTCAATGGTCACAATCGATCACCGACAGCTGGTGAGGGTTCCTCATCTTTGCTAGATATATCATCTTTGCTAGGTAAATAATCTTTGCTAGGTATATCATCTTTACTAGGTATATAATCTTTGCTGGGTATATCATCTTTGCTAGGTATATCATCTTTACTAGGTATATAATCTTTGCTAGGTATATCATCTTTTCTGGATATATTATCTTTGCTGGGTATATCATCTTTGCTAGGTATATCATCTGTACTGGGTATATCATCTTTGCTGGGTATATCATCTGTGATGGGTATATCATCTTGATCAAGCAGTTAATAATTACCACTGCATGCTATCTTCTTTTTCTTTCACCAAGTACCCCCCCCCCCCCCGCCACCCCCAACTGGGACATAGACCCTCACCCAACTGACTCCAAGCTGACCTATCCTTAGCTATTACATGCAGCTCTGTCCATGCTCTCCCCATATTATCCCTAGCTATTACATGCAGCTCTGTCCATGCTCTCCCCATATTATCCCTAGCTATTACATGCAGCTCTGTCCATGCTCTCCCCATATTATCCATAGCTATTCCATGCAGCTCTGTCCATGCTCTCCACATATTATCCTTAGCTATTCCATGCAGCTCTGTCCAAGATCTCCACATATTATCAATAGCTATTACATGCAGCTCTGTCCATGCTCTCCCCATACTATCCTTATCTATTCCATGCAGCTCTGTCCATGCTCTCCCCATATTATCCTTAGCTATTCCATGCAGCTCTGTCCATGCTCTCCCCATATTATCCTTAGCTATTCTATGCAGCTCTGTCCGTGCTCTTCCTATATTATCCCTAGCTATTCCATGCAGCTCTGTCCATGCTCTCCCCATACTATCCTTAGCTATTCCATGCAGCTATGTCCATGCTCTCCCTATACTATCCTTAGCTATTCCATGCAGCTCTGTCCATGCTCTCCTTACACTATCCTTAGCTATTCCATGCAGCTCTGTCCATGCTCTCCCTATACTATCCTTAGTTATTCCACGCAGCTCTGTCCATGCTCTCCACATATTATCCCTAGCTATTCCATGCAGCTCCGTCCATGCTCTCCACATATTATCCTTAGCTATTCCATGCAGCTCTGTCCATGCTCTCCACATATTATCCTTAGCTATTCCATGCAGCTCTGTCCATGCTCTCCCTATACTATCCTTAGCTATTCCATGCAGCTCTGTCCATGCTCTCCACATATTATCCTTAGCGATTCCATGCAGCTCTGTCCATGCTCTCCCCATATTATCCTTAGCTATTCCATGCAGCTCTGTCCATGCTCTCCACATATTATCCTTACCTATTCCATGCAGCTCTGTCCATGTTCTCCTCATATTGTCCTTAGCTATTCCATGCCGCTCTGTCCATGCTCTCCACATATTATCCTTTGCTATTCCATGCAGCTCTGTCCAAGCTCTCCCCATATTATCCCTAGCTATTCCATGCAGCTCTGTCCATGCTCTCCCCATGTTATCCTTAGCTATTCCTTGCAGCTCTGTCCATGCTCTCCCTATATTATCCCTAGCTATTCCATGCAGCTCTGTTCATGCTCTCCCCATACTATCCTTAGCTATTCCATGCAGCTCTGTCCATGCTCTCCACATATTATCCTTAGCTATTCCATGCAGCTCTGTCCAAGCTCTCCACATATTATCCCTAGCTATTCCATGCAGCTCTGTCCAAGCTCTCCACATATTATCCCTAGCTATTCCATGCAGCTCTGTCCATGCTCTCCACATATTATCCTTAGCTATTCCATGCAGCTCTGTCCATGCTCTCCACATATTATCCTTAGCTATTCCATGCAGCTTTGTCCATGCTCTCCACATATTATCCTTAGCTATTCCATGCAGCTCTGTCCAAGCTCTCCCCATATTATCCCTAGCTATTCTATGCAGCTCTGTCCATGCTCTCCCTATACTATCCTTAGCTATTTCATGCAGCTCTGTCCACCCTCTTCCCATATTATCCCTAGCTATTCCATGCGGCTCTGTCCATGCTCTCCCCATATTATCCCTAGCTATTCCATGCAGCTCTGTCCATGCTCTCCCCACATTATCCATTTTGTTTCTGATTTTCTTCTCCATGTGGTTCATGCATCTGTGTCCATGCTCTGCCCAGGTCATACAAGGATCCGAGGTAATGAGGGAGATAGTTTGATGCCTCCATGGCAACTGTGCATGGACGAATGACATATAATACGCGTACATGTGATAGATTGCGCGAAAGTGAAAGGGAGGTTGAAGAATCAGTCGTATTAAATCTTTCACAAATTCGTATCAATTGTCGCAGTAGCAGGCGTGATCACAGGCAGGGAGGACACAAACACATTCATTAACAGTACGCTACGGATATCAGCAGTATGTCTTTAAGCCAACATTTGATGAGAGAGCAGAACGAGAGATTAGTCACATTTCATCATATGCTGAGACACAAAACATATGGATCAGTCGCATTTCAACAGAGAGAGAGAGAGAGAGAGAGAGAGAGAGAGAGAGAGAGAGAGAGAGAGAGAGAGAGAGAGAGAGAGAGAGAGAGAGAGAGAGAGAGAGACGGCACATATGGATCAGTCACATTTCAACATAAGCTGAGAGAACAACGGTACGTACAGACGAGTCCATAGAGCAATGGAGTGGGTTCTAGATAATCAGTCAATAAAACAGCGATACGTGTTTCAAATAATAGCAGCAGGTCGGTTTCCACATACGTTAATACACACATTTTCCCAAATAACTAATGGCAAATTGAAACTACACCAATTGACCATGCATCGGCAAATTGATGGTCAAATATTTATCGTTCTGTGTACAATGTTCGCGGCGAGTCTGGACAAAACTGTTGTCATTCTAATAAATATATAACAAAGCATAATCGTTGGAGATTATTTGCACACATTGTTTTCGTCGGCATTTCACGTTTCAAAATGTTATATAAAAACTTGCCAAGACATCAACAACAGCAGTAAATTGCTGATGTTGACAGCGATTTCCTGTACATAGGATATATATATATATATATATATATATATATATATATATATATATATATATATATATATATATATATATATATATATATATACATATATATATATATATATATATATATATATATATATATATATATATATATATATATATATATATATATATATATCGCATATCCTATTACAGGACATCGCTGTCAACATCAGCATCTTTCAGCTGATTGTTTGTTTCTTGGCCACTGCTTTCTGAGCGACCGGCTCATATACCCCGTAAGTTACCAGCGCGGCGAGAACCGCTACCGATTCTCGCGAAGGTTACGTTCCTTACGTGGATATACAGGCTTACGAAGAAAGATGTTACATTCTAAGCCAGGGAGACCGGCTATGTGTGTGTGTGTGTATATGTATATATATATATATATATATATATATATATATATATATATATATATATATATATATATATATATATATATATATATATATATATATATATTGCTGGAGATTTGGCAGTAGAAGCCTTGCGCTGGTTATCTTATAAAATGGTATGACGGTCGTTCATAATGGTGCCTGGTCGTTCAGAAAGCAATGACAAACAACTGAATGTAAACTTGCCAATGAAATCAAGAACAGCCCAACAAAATGCTGTGGTTGACTGCAACGTCCTGTATAGGATTTGTAGCTAACTTGTATGTGCTTAACACTCTTGACATCCTTAGCAACAATACTGAAAGGTTACAAGACAATGGCCTGGTTATGTAATTTATATCATACTATTAAGGTTATCATTTGAACCCCCGACAAGTCTCGTGTGTGTGTGTGTTTGTGTGTGTATATATAAAGCAGACAAGCGTGAGAGAAGCGAAACTGTCGGCGCTACCAACAGACAAGGTAATCAGTCTGTTGGAAAACGAGCTGGGAAGAAACAGCATCTACCAGCTGCGCAAGACACCTGATGGGGTAGTGGTCTCCATCAACAAACACCCAAAGACTACAGCACTTATGCAGAAAATCGCACAAGGAGAGAAGGCCGACATCAAGCTTCACCACGGCATCTTACTGGATGCCACCCGGCACCGCACAAGTAAACGATGGGTCATTAAACGCGTCAAGACCCATCTCACCAACGACCAGATCAGGGAGAATGCTGACAAGGAGAGAACAAGAAACTCAAGATTACCAGTGCTGAGAGGATCATCGGAAAGAACAATATCCCCTCCACAGTCGTCATAGTAACATCGGAGGACCGAGTTATCCCTCAATTCATCAGATGGGACAAGAGAGACCAAGTTCCAGAGCACTACATACCGAGAGTGCTGCAGTGCTCTAAGTGCCAGAAGTGTTAGCACACCCGTGCCACCTGCAAGAGTGAGGTTGAGGTTTGAAATACTGCTCTGGACCTCATCCATACAGCCAGTGCCAGCATGCAAAGACCGACAAGGACTTCAGGAGGCCTAACCCTAACAGAAAGTGGGCCAACTGTCTCGGCAACCACGGCGCCAGGTACCTCGGCTGCCCCTGCCACCTAGACAGCAAGGAAGCCATGAAGATCGCCATTAAATCTAACCTACCATATAAAGAGGCTAGGAGGCAGTACGAGGCCACCAATCGACTCACAAAAAGCGACAAAGCGCAACTGGAAGGCCAACCGAAGGACCTGCGATCAAAGTTCAACAGCTTGCAGGAAGAAAAAGACAATACGCAAGAGACTCAGATAACAGCCGCTCAGCGTATCCTGGACGAAATGAAGCAAGTTCAGCAGAAGATTGAGCAGGATGTCGCTCGAATGGCTGCTATAAGGGAGGAGACAGAAGAAAGGCTATCAAGCATGGAGGAACAACAAGACAAGACGCAAGAAACACAGATAACGGCCGTTCAACGCACCCTGGACTAACTGAAGCAAATTCAGCAGAAGATTGAGCATGGATATCACTCGTATGGCTGCTATAAAGACTGAGACTAAAGAACAACTATCAAAAATACAAGAAGTGAAAGAAAAGACAGAGGATACTCTACAAGAGATATTAGAACTGCTCAAGACCAAGACAGCCACACCCGAACCAGAAGATGCAAGAACACAAACAGAAGAAGAAGCATCAGAAGAAGAAATACAACTGGATGAAGAAGGCTACCCAGACCAAGACCGAGTGCGTAGGGAAGCCATGGAACGATATTGCTCCCCACCAAGATCGAACTGGCGAACACCGAGAAGATTCGAAGACAAGCCAAGATGGGGAAATAGGAGGAACACCAGAAGAGACGACAACCGGTAAAGCTCCCTGAAGGAAACAGCACCATATGACGGGGTGGGCACACAACAACTCCAGGCCTCAACAAGTGCGCGACTCTGTACAGACATGAAAAACCTCATCAAGAAAGCAACGAACGCAATCAACCCATCAGAAGCCGGGAAGCTGACAACAAGCAGCCCAGAGTACGAAAGACAAAACTACAAGCTACACCATAAATACCCCAATTATAGCCAAGTCGAAAACTCGAAGGCTGGAAGGGGGTACTCGTACCAAAAATTGGATTGGATTGGATATATATATATATATATATATATATATATATATATATATATATATATATATATATATATATAGAGAGAGAGAGAGAGAGAGAGAGAGAGGGAGAGAGAGAGAGAGAGAGAGAGAGAGAGAGAGAGAGAGAGAGAGAGAGAGAGAGAGTATCACAGGAACAAAAATCCCTATATGGAAGACTACATAGTCACAGATAAACACTGGTATTGATAAATTAGTAATAAGTTGTAACTGTTTTGTATTGTATTATATTTAGTTATAATTAAGACATAAAGTGTATAATGTTTTTATTTCTTGTTCAACTTCTTCTTCTTATTCGTTCCCTTTTTTATGGGAATGCGTCACACCTACTAGTGTACATCATATGTCAGCGTGTCTGACCTCTACATGCATTTGTGTAATCATTGCTTCCTCTAGACAGGGGTCACCAAACTACGGCCCGCGACGTCATTTCATCCGGCCCGCTGACAGTACTCGAACTTGCTTGACATACGTATGCAACATGAGACGTTGTGATACAACTTAAATGTAAATATTATGTTGAGAATAATAGGAGATCTTCACACGTGCGGAGACCCCTTGGTTGTTATGTGTCTTAAATTTACTGTTTTCAATTATAAATTATTGTATCTAGAGTTTCTTGTTTATTGTAATGTTTGGTTATTTTGCGCCACCCCAAGTCCTTTCCCCGCTCATTGTAACGCCACTTATGCTCTGAAGTTGCCCTGGTTTCCATGGCAACACACACACACACACACGCGCGCGCGCGCGCATTTTCCCTCCCCCAGAGGCGTCCGGCTGTCAACACAGGTCCATTGCTCCATAAATATTTACTTCTTTTTGCCAGTCATCCATTTATAGGTATGTTTCAAGGATTTCTTTGTTTGACAGTGATAGGCAACTGAAATATAAGTGTGAATAAAGGCAATAAAGTAGAAAACTTAGCATAAAATGCCGTAAAAGCCTCGTGTTATTACGAAAATATCCCCAGCTCAGAAAAACTCCCTGGTCAAGGCGTTAATCAAGCTGTTCTTTAGGCCAGTGTTTTTCAACCTTTCTGCTGGAGCAGATTCTTATGCAAATGTTTACGTTGCTCAAGGAACTATGTGCGATCTAAGTGAATGTCCTACTTTATTTAATAATCCAGATGGGCAGCAATGATGCATTTAGGCGATTTTGGTCTGTTTCTGCGGAACCTCTGGCTGCCACTTGCGGAACCCCGGTTGAAAAAACTCTGCTCTATGCTGTAAATGTAGGCCGGCCCTAATCATATATTTTGCAAACCTTATTACGAAATATATTCTATTAGCAAAGGTATGTATAAACAATCCTATAATTAATATATTACAATCCTTATACTGACAAAATATTACAATTCGCTGGCTGTTGAACGAGGGGACAGAGCACGTATGGGAATGTCCTGAGTGCAGTGATGTCGGTTCTTAACTCAACTCATCTCAACTCAACTCAACAGTATAAACTATGTATGTACATTTGGTGAGCCGTAGCTACACCAGTGACCCCTAGTCCTCTGCTTCTCTTGTGTTTCAATAGGATTGTAATTATGTTTCAAATTCAATGTCTTTTTAAATTTCAGATCCCGTGTATTTCACCCTTCACTGTGGACTACTAAGAACAGAAAAGTGGATGCCGAGTGTCGCATTTTCAATGAAGAATGAGGAGTACAGTACTTCTTTGTGCGTAATATGCAGCGAAAGTGTTGCCGTTTTGAAAGAGTACAATCTGCGGAGTCACTACGAAACAAAACATCTATCAACATATTGAATGTTTTCTGCAAAGTTACGTACTGAGAAATATGAGTCTATGAAACGTGGTTTAGAAACACAAAGAAATTTCTTCACGAGAAAGTTTGCTGAAAATGAATCTGTCACTCGTACAAGTTACAAAATAGTGCATAAGATGGCATAACGAGGAAAACCGTTTACTGATGGCAACTTCATCAAAGAGTTTATGATGAAAGCAGCAAATGACTTGTATCCTGAGAAAGCCGATTTGTTTGGAACTATCAGTCTTTCGGCAAGTTCAGTTGTGCGAAGAACATAAGAACTTGGAAAGAACATAGTGCTACAGATTAGCGAGAAAACTAGGAACTTGTGGTATTCTCTGGCACTGGATGATTCTACTGAGCTCTCTAGTACGTCATAACTTCTCGTGTTCATTCGTGGTGTCGATTTTGACTTTCAGATAACGGAAGAGCTGGCATCCGTTTGCAGCATGAATGGAACAATAACTGGAAAAGACATTTTCATGAAAGTGCGAAAAGTTTTGCAAGACTACAACCCTCGGTGGAATCAGTTTAGAGGTGTTACAGTTGATGGAGAAAACAAATGGCTGGAGTGAGGAAGGATCTGATGGGGCAGATCAGGACTCAGAAGATTTGCAAATTCCTGGCGCTCTGTTTGTACGCTGCATCATACATCAGCAAGCACTCAGTGGGAAAGACTTAGATATTTTTTTTGGGTACTGAAACCAGTCGTTTCTGCTGTGAACTTCATTCGGGGACATGCACTCAATCACCGTCAGTTCCAGGCTTTTCTTGAAGAAACTGATTCTGAATTCTGTGACTTGCCTTGTCACAAATCATTGAGGTAGGTCAGTTAAAGTCCTGTTTCGTTTTTACAAGCTCCGAAACGAAATAGATGTTTTCCTCACAGAAAAAGATAGAGCTGATCTATAGCTGTCAGATCCTACCTGGCTGTCAAAGTTGTCATTTTTGGTCGACATCACATCCCACATGAATGAACTGAATTTGAAACTTCAGGGAAAGGATAACCTTGTCTGCGATCTCTACAGAATTATCAAAGGATGTCAGAGAAATCTGTCATTGGCTGAAGCAAAACTGGAAGAAAACTTTTCTCATTTTCACTGTTTCAAAGGGTTTTGCGCTACAATCGCCGAAGATGTCAACATTAAGTATCCAAAATCAATTATTCGTGACTCTAAGAAGCATTTCTTATTTTTAAAGAGATATTCAGAAATTGATAGAATTGAGAGTGAAATTCTTCTGTTCCAGAATACGTTTGATTGTAACCTTGATGATGTGCTAGTTGAACTACAGTTAGAGCTCATTGATGAAATGACGTGTTGAAAGAGAAGCACATAGAAGGAAAACTTACTGCATTTTACCGCTGCTTATCTGATGTTGAGTTACCAAAACTGAAGTATTTGCCCCTGGTATGGCATCAATGTTTGGAACACCTTATGACTGTGAGCAAACATGTTAAAATATCAAGTATGTGAAGTTAACAAATCGAACGAGATGGGCTGATGAACATTTGAAAGCAATTCTCTTGTTTGGATGCAGCAATTCCAAACCAAACATTGATGATATCTTGAAAGCCAAGTATTATTAGTTTCACAAATCTCACTAACCGTTTTTGCTGCTTAGTTTGTGAGATTTGGATATGTGTACACTAGGTCTGATGTAATTATCTTTTTGCTAACGTCGCCTTCTTTGATAACTTGTTTTACTAAATAAATATGTTGGTTGTCTTTGTTTTTGTGCATTGCACGCCATTCAACCATGATGAACTCAGTTTTTCGTCTTTTTCCCCCCACAGCTTTCGTTCTGGCTTGAAGATATTGTTAAAGTTAGTTGCATATCCTTTACATGACGTTTGCAGTCAACACCAGCATTTTTTGCTGTTGTTGATGTCTTGGCAAGCGTACGTTCAGCAGTTTACCATTGCTTTCTGAACAACAGGCACCCATACCATAGCGTAAAAAACCAGCACAACGCGCTGTGCTTTGAATGCGGGTATACAGATTACGAACCGCGTCCATGTGACCTACGCCACGGAGTCGGGCGCATCTATTGTACAGAATGAGTATGCGGCCCGCGGTTGTCATTTTGTCAGTTATCCGGCCCGCCGTGAAAAAAAGTTTGGTGACCCCTGCTCTAGACAGATTGCCTCCAAGTAAACGGGCTCTATCACTCCACCTACCTGTGGGTAAGTTTCTTTCCTAACAATGTTTCCAGGGCAACAGCCTGAAGGTCTTGTCTGTGTGATTTCTAACTGCAGAGGGATTTCTAAAGTGTGCAACTTGCGCACTAAGCCTCCTGCTTTTTCGCCTTTATGCGAGAGAGCTAAGTGTCTGATCTCACTACAATATGAGATCAGGGGACGTGTATTATCATTATATACATATGATCTTTGAAAATAAAAATAAAAACTTTTCACCCTACCCTGGGGACGAGACCTTATGAGCCAGTGATCTTTGTCACGGATCCCAACTAATAGCCAGATAGTTCTCTTCTGAATACAGCATCAATCCTAATTGTCCGGGTGTTGTTTTTTTTTTTTTCCCTTCAAACAGTGAATGTTTATGTTTGCTTAACATACTAATGTGTGGTATTATGCTCATGATTATTTCATACTGTTTACATTGTGAGTATTTTACTTTGCAAGATTCGTCTTCTATGCAGGACTTTTTGTTCGTGTGATATATTGCTTGATATATCTGTGCAGTTCTCTAATGCTATGTTTAATGTTTGTCATTATCATATTCTTATTCCGGGGACACATATTCAATTGGTGGTATTCCTTAGAGATGAAATCCCTTGTACTCTACAGAATAATGCACAATATGGAACAGAAAAATTGTAACACCACACTATTATCATCATCATGTGTCATGCCGATAAGCTTGAGCAGTCATGGCCTGCCGTCTCACGCCATCTCCAGTCTAGGATCAGGTTGGGGTTCTTGTCCCAATTATGTCACGTGGCCTAGCCATTTTTTTTTATTTCCCTCTTGCTCTTTTCCCGTCAATTTTGCCTCTTGTCACTAAGTCTCTGGTGTAAAAACGTGCGAAACAAATCGTGGCTGTCTCTGTCTAATCTCTCTAATCAATTTACGGCTTTCATTGCTTCTTGTAGAACTTATTCGTTCGTTTTTCTGTTTGACGATAGTATTCTTTCTATTTTGCTAATAAACCACGTTTCCACTGCCAATATGCTGTTTGACAGCTTGTCCTATTATTATCCAATTTTTTTATACAATACGCAATAAACCGGCCATATCTTATGCAATATATGGAGAAAATCGAAACCATTAAATGACAATCAGAACTGCTCAAAAGATGCCAACACCCAAACAAACAGTCAATTGTCTGACACAATAATGATGATGATACATCAGAAAACGACATACATCCTGCTCGGCATTTTGCCATGTTTCATCCTTTTTTCGGTGCATGTCTTGTATAGTTTAACGGTTTGGGCAAATACCAAGATATTCTATAAATATTCACGTCACAGACATCACACACGTTAGTGTTTCAAATTTAGGCTACACAGTGAAATCCCATGGAAGAGTCTCACAGAAGTGAACACAAAAATCATCACGTTCAAAACCTTTTTTTTTACTAGGATCAGCAACGTGATGACAGACAAAAATATCACAAGCACAAGAATCCATTTACTGAAAGGTTGTGTGTGCCCCGGTCTTTATAGAAATTCAAATGCTGGCCGGTGAGTAATGACAGAGGAAAATGGAAGCAGTAAAGATGTTAAGAATAGCATCGACCGGGAAGACAATAACACGTTCAGGAATAGACAGTTGCAAGCGTTGCTAGATAACATACCAAAGCCATAAGGAAAACGCATGAAATTTATGAGGCATATTAACAGACGATTTGAAATAAACAAACTAGTGTTGTGTAGATAAACAACACAGAAGACAAGAGAGTGCAACAAACTGTGTTTCAGTCTCGCTAGCTCGCTCTTGCAGCCTCCTAACAGAAGTATATTTCATTCCATATATCACATAATTACAGGACAATCGATGATACTTGTATTCTAGCCTAAAACAAAATATAAACTATCTGTTGTATCATCATCATCAAGTGCCCAACCAATTGGCGCAGGCGACCACGCACCTTCACGGATATCAGTCCCCCTTGTTCTGGACCAGTTCTATCCATAGTCCCCCAAGCCACAGTCGCAGTCCATCCAGCATCAGTTCTCTGTCTGCCTCTGCCTCTACTACCAGTGATACATCCAGACGTCACGATGCTTTCCAATGCCTCTCGTCAAATTACACCATTAAAGAACTGCTTTTCTCCTGTTTTTATATTTGGGTATGTTTCACTTCCATTAGCCTTCCACGGGCTCTGGTTGTTAGTTACTCTGGCAGTACAAGGCATTCGCATCCCTCGGCTGAGATCCCACATCTTCATTGTCTCCAAGCACTTCCTAATCCCTTCGTATTCGTTCCATGATTGACTGCCACACAGCACAACAGGTTCTGTGTAACATGTCAATGCTCTCATTAAGACATTCAATGGCAGTGATATCATTACATAAGATATTTTACATTTGCTGAGATGCAGCCTTGGTCTATTCTGTTAATCTCCGTCACGTATCTTCCATGTGATGTCATAAATGTGTACAAATATTTGAATTTATTATCTTGGTAAATAAAGTTACCTTCTATTGTTATACCACATTTTGATGCGGTTTTTTTATTTTTTTTTTATTTAATTTTTTCCTTTTTTAATTTTATTTTCTTTTTAAATAAATCCAGTTTCTGTTTTCGTGATATTCAAGGAAAGTCCCGTTTCGTACTTTATTACCACAGTGTTCTTCTTCTTCTTTGCGTTCATCCGGAGTGTTTTTTTCAGATGTGATTGCGGTGTGTCTAAGTTATGCGCCCTTGGGCCGAACCCCGTAGGCCAACACATCCGGCTTTAGCGTGCTTTTTTGACCAGGTAGCATTCCTGGGAGACTCTCACTTTTGCGGTACCGTCCACAACCCAGCTGGCCAAGTTGGAACGGTCGAAGACTCAACGGTCATCCCTCAAAGGAAGGCAGGGAAAGTCCATGGCATTTTCCGCCATCCAGGGTGGCTTCCATAATTGCAGGACCGACACATAGCGCCCTGGTGCTGGGCTCACCGAGGGAATCGTCACGTCCTGCTCATGGCTGCTTTAATTCCTCACTTCAATATATTGGGCATTTCGTTCGCCCCGGGCCGTTCCCGCACAAACCAGAAAGGTCTGCAGACGGTATCCACTCAGCGAGTTTTCGGTTCGGACATGTGCTTGTCGTTGTGCCCGTCAGAGCTGTTCCAGGCACGACGGACATTCGGAAACTACCTAGTTAGAGCTGTTCCGAACAAGAGCGGCATTCGGAAACTAGGTAGTCAGAGCTGTTCCTAGCACGAAAGACATTTCACTCGGACGTTTTTTGCGTTGTGCCTGATTTATTTGCACCCGTAGGCCAGCACATCCGACTTCAGCAGGCATTTTTACGGGTTAGCCTTCCCGGGGTTTCGAGGGACGTTAGACTGTTAGTGCTGTGGTGTCGCCCACATCTCAGCTGGTAAAAGTAGAACGGTCATCGACATCACGGTAAACCCTCAAGGGAAGGCAGGGGCAGACCATGAGCATTCCCCCGCTATCCAAGTAGGCTTCTATAATTGCAGAGCCGGCACATATTGCTCTGAGACTGGGCTCACCCGAGGATTTGCCACGTCCTGCTCATGGCTGCTTTAATTCCTCACTTCCATGTGTTGGGCATTTCGCTTGCCACTGGTCGCTCAAGTACACACCAGGAACGGTCAGACTGCGGGCGACATCCACTAGGTAAGCTTTTGCTTTTGACTTCGAACCACGCAATGGATCGCTAGCCGTGCGGTCCATTTCGTGTTATTGAGACGTTTTTCCAACTTTGTCTACACTCTCTATGAGTTAGATACAGACAGTTTTAGTAACCGTTTCATTCGACTGGGGCACTTTTTCTACCTTTTAGTACTCGCTTACGAGGTAGGCTACGTGTGCTGCCGGCTCAGCACCTTACCTCCGTGCAGAGGTGAGCGAGAAAAACGCCAGGCCCTCTCATCCGGGGACCCCTCATATCCCCCAGCTGAGAGTCTTCGGACAATATATGGATTGGGCATGTAGCGTGCTCAGAATCTAAAATCTAACCTTCATTTTTCGGTAGGTGGGTATCGGCCAGGCTTTCACATCCGAGCGTTTTATGGCTTAGAGGCGTTCAGCCACAACCCTCGACAGAGAGCCTTATAGTATGTGTCCGGACCAAGAACTTCTGCCTTCCTGTGCCTGATTTAAACTTTGACTGCTATCCTCAGTCTACCTGCAGAGCAGCAGGTTGTGTCTCGCTTAGTCTGGCCCCTATCCCATAAGCTGTCCGATATGTAGTTTTTTCATCCATCGACATAGCACATGGGGTCAGTGGGGCACGCAAGCTCCCCCACCACGGCAAGGTGGAGACACATCGGGGGAGCCCACAGTGTTCAACAGTTGAAGAAATCTTTTGCATTTTCCGCCATCAATAGGCCTACTGTGTTATCTGCATATTATAATTGTATTGTAACCCCCAACGCGTACACCTGGCCTCGCTTTGACCTCTACAGAAAGAAAACATTCGGGGACAAAACAAATCCTTGGCTTACTCCTTGCTTTGTCTCTTCATAAATGAACTCTTTATTTCCCATTTTAATTGCTCCTACTTGTTTCAAGTAGCAGCAATGTATTATTCTGAGATCTGTCCCATCAATGTTGATACCTTCCAAAATGTGTATCACGTCACCGTGTTCCGCGTGAACATATGCCTTGGTATCATCTGTACAGCACAAGTGTTTGTCTTTCCATATCTATTGATCTCTCTATTGGTGTGTGCATTTTGCGTTATGTGTACTTTTCTCTTCCACAAATACATACTGTTCTTCACTACCTTCCATCTTTATTTTTCTTTTTGTTCTTCTAATTGTAATTAGAAGATGACATGGTTTACGAGGTTCCCTGTACGAAATGTTTCGCGTAAAAATTGCTCCTGGTCTTCAGGGAGTGGACATAAATACATATTTCTGCTCAGAAATACTGATCTCTATAGGATAGAACCCGACCCAATATAGTCATTCCTGTTGACTTTTAATTCCCCCCCCCCCCCCCCCCGTAACTCCCTCATCACCCCACATTATCCCAGGATTTCAAATTTCTCTATTTTGATTTAATGTGTCCTGTTTTTGCTACCTTCGTATGTTAGATAGTATTAATGACTTCTTCTTTCAGAATACATGGATCTTCTAAGTTATATTTTCCTGTCCATTTTGCTTTATCCAATCATATATATGTCTCTCCTGTGTATTCATTTCATCTCTGTATTATAACACCTTCTTCCATTAATACTTTTATTTATTTATTGTCTTCAAACATCCAGTGTTTGGCTCCTGCTGTTCTCCCTGTCAGCTCACTTATTTGTCTGTGTATATTTTGTTGTATTTTTAAATATTGCATGTCTTTTGCATAACGCTGCGATGTTCTAGGCAATTGTAAGTTTGCCATTGCTCTCTGAGATGTACGTGTACACCTCGGAGGAGCAAATAGATCACCATGGTCTGTCAAGAATACGACAGCGAGAGGTGACGAGGGGATCTGGCCGAAGATCGACGCTCAGAGGAAAGGCGAGACGGACATATAATCAGATTGCTACTGGTACTATTAGTGTTGGAACTCTTCGCTGGCTGCTGAGAATGAGGACGGAGCGCTTATGGGAATACCCTGAATGCTGTGATGTCGGTTCCTAAATCAATCAATCAATCATTGCTTTCTAAACGAGAGGTCAAAGTTCAAGTCCACCTTAAACATATTCAGTACCAAACAAAAAGTAAGTTTGGACAAAACAAAAATGGATGCCGGAAAATGGAAAGTAGGGAAAGGTCTCCTAAAGGTTGTTAATATGGTAGCAGACATGTATTAAATATCGGGACAACTACTGTATTGATATTTTAATTGACAGAACATTTCGCAATGAAACCATTTCGCCGATATATATATATATATATATATATATATATATATATATATATATATATATATATATATATATTGCATATCCTTTACAGGACATCGCTGTCAACACCAGCATCTTTCAGCTGTATGTTGATTTCTTGGCAAGATTACGCTCAGTAGTTTGCCATTGCTTTATGAGCGGCCGGCTCACATACCCCGTAAGTTACCGATGCGATTCGAACCACTGCTGATTCTCATCGTCATCACGTTACCTACGAGAGAATACGAGATTACGGAGAAAAACCGCTAACCTCTAAGCCACGAAGCCGGCATATATATATATATATACATACACCGTGGCGGATACGGGAAGTCACTTAAGACGATTAAGCATCCCATGGCACTTAATCAGTTAATGCCGGTGTAGTTGCTGGACCGCCCACCTCGCCATAAGCACACCGGAAGTGCCAGAACGAGCGCTCATACCCTTTTGTCGACTTTACCCGAACTATAATAAATGCATTTTGTTGCGTATCCCCTGCGGGACGTTGCAGTCAACACCAGCATTTTTCAGCTGCTGTTGATGTAGTAGGCAAGTGTTACGTTCAGTAGTTTGCCATTGCTTTCTGAACGACCAGCACCCATACCAGCACGTTATAACACAACGCGACACGGTCTGCTGCACAAATCGGTCGCAGCTGAGCTTCGAACGCGTGGTACCCGGCTCACGAACCGCGTTCGCAAGCCTTTAGCCACGGAGCCACCAGAACTATACCTCACACAAAATCTCAACAGTGTCATATATACTTTAATTCTATCTGTGAAATGTCTAATATACCAACACTTCACCCGAACTATATCTCATACAATATCTGAACAGACCATATATACTTTAATTCTATTTGTGAAATTTCTAATATACCAACACTTTACACGAACAGTATTATAGCTCACACAATAGCTTAACTGTGTCATATATACTTTAATTCTGCCTGTGAAATGTCTAATATACCAATACTTTACCCAAACTATACCTCACACAATATCTGAACTGGGTCATATATACTTTAATTGTATCTGTGAAAAGTCTAATATACCAACCCAAAAGCAAGACCCCCAGACTGGTGAGTCACTTCGTTTGCTGAGACAGGACTTCGACATTTCCAAGTGTCTTTGCCAAGGTCTCCTCCCTGAATGATCCCGCGTCAGTATATCTCCTTGTCTGCGCTGACTCACTATCGAGTGCACTAATATTCACGGGGCATGTTAATTAATTGTGCCTCATCAACCATTCATGCCATATGCACTATTGTTAAAAGTTAGTTGCATGTCTTTTACAGGACGTTGTAATCAATCCCAGAATGTATTGGTTGTTTGTAATTTACTAGGTAATGCTAGTTCAGTCTTTCATATTGCTTTCTGAACGACCGATGGCTCCTACCATCACAATCAACGCAAAACAGTTTGCTTTCAAATCGCCAGCGACTGATCTTCAACATTCGACTCGGTGTGTCGGCGAATTGCGAAACGCAGTTTCAATAAACCCCAAAGCCACGGAGCCGGTTGTCACCGGGCTAGCCCTGTCACGTGCATCATCACCCCCTCCAGGGAAAGCAAACATGGATCGGGTCACGAGCAAGGGAAGACACAGAAAGGTATATGCGCAAAGCTTACAATTTACACAGCTGACCATCAGTGACAATACAAGCGGCATCAACTCCGTTTACAATCGCATCCAACAGTGACACTACAAGCAGCATCAACTTCGTTTGCAATAGGATCCGACCGAACATGGCGGTCGCCAATGTCTGCCCCAGACCAGGCAGATGAAGACGACCATAAAGACATAGTTTTTCCCATTACCATTTCTGATGTCATTGATTGTCTGTGTTTTAAGGACTTTATTAAATGGTGTATAATACTTGACTGTCCACTTTTACATCGTGTCTTTTCTAGTTACAATTTATTAAACATATGTGAAGAACTTCGAGAAGTTTTCATTCATCAATTTCAGTTGCTCTCTTCCACTTTCGGGACGGAGTTAAGGCCGCGCAAGCAATTGTACCTAACGATACGTGATCAGTTAGCTATAGTGCATTTACATATGGCTGCCTCCGTATAAAAATCCATATCTCAGTAATCAACTGAGGGAAAATGATGAGATTTAGCATATAATCTTATCATTATGTCCACCCAACAAACAAATTTTTGTTCTGGAGACTGTACAACAGATTTCAATGTTTGTTTATATGCGGTATATAATTTACGGGTCACGGATTAAGTCCATAATTTTAAATGTATTACACCTTCAGCCAGAAAATCAGAGTTCAAAGTTGAATATTCTCCGTGGTTCACGAGATTAGCCTTATAGCAAGAACCCCACGTTGTTTAAACTGGGAGTGTTCAGAGATGTCGTCAATGTGGGTTCTTTTCTTGAAACCTGATTATTATTTATTTATTTATTTATTTGTTGTTGTTTTTTTGTGTGAATCTCACCACTTATCGCTAACATTGGCATGTGTGAATATTGTTCAATGGGACTGAATGTGAAATTTTTTACACTTCAAAGCATCGCTATGAAGTTGTACACATATTTTTGCCAAGAAGCTGATAGCAGGAAACTGTTTCATACTATAATAAAACAAAAATTTAGTTGCATGTCCTTCACAGGACGTAGCAGTCAACCGCAGCATTTTTGCTGTTCGTGAATCCTGGGCAAATTTTACGTTCAATAGTTTGCCATTGCTTTCTAAACGACCGGCACCTATACCTTTTTCAAAAAACCAGCACCACTGTGTTTCGAACCCGGGTATACGGGCTCACAAACTGCATTCCCAAGACCTTAGCCACGGTGACCGGCAGTACTATTTTACTATTACTATTCTATTATACTATTGCACTATTATACTATTACTATTCGTACTATTCATATTATTACACATTCCGAAAAAAGAACAGTGCATGCATTGGGTTTATAGCAAGAACCCCGCGTTGTTTAAACTGGGAGTGTTCAGAGGTGTCGTCAATGTGGGTTCTTTTCTTGAAACCTGATTATTATTTATTTATTTATTTATTTGTTGTTGTTTTTTTTTTGTGAATCTCACCACTTATCGCTAACATTGGAATGTGTGAATATTGTTCAATGGGACTGAATGTGAAATTTTGTACACTTCAAAGCATCGCTATGAAGTTGTACACATATTTTTGCCAAGAAGCTGATCGCAGGAAACTGTTTCATACTATAATTTAAAAAAAATTTAGTTGCATGTCCTTCACAGGACGTAGCAGTCAACCGCAGCATTTTTGCTGTTCATGAATCCTGGGCAAATTTTACGTTCAATAGTTTGTCATTGCTTTCTAAACGACCGGCACCTATACCTTTTTCAAAAAACCAGCACCACTGTGTTTCGAACCCGGGTATACGGGCTCACAAACTGCATTCCCAAGACCTTAGCCACGGTGACCGGCAGTACTATTTTACTATTACTATTCTATTATACTATTGCACTATTATACTATTACTATTCGTACTATTCATATTATTACACATTCCGAAAAAAGAACAGTGCATTCATTGGGTTTGAGCAAACGGTCATTTCGTCGATGGGTGAAATAATCTGGAATTAAACCACCAAGCAATAACCAAACGGTAGGTAGAAAGGCTATTGTAGATAGCTTTGATAAGGAAATCCTATGGCGAGCTATTATAAAAATGTTGGATGCCAAAGAAACAGTGACTGTAAAAAAACGTAGGGTTTGGTTGAGAAAGAACAATAACATAGAGCTATCCAAAACAACTTTGTGGAAAATTATAAGGACATTAGGCTTCACTTTTAGAAGGTACAAGGGAGGTAGAAATATCCTTTGCGAGCAACCGCATTTAGGAGCCATGAGAAGCAGATACCTACGTGAAATAAGGGAAATGCGCAAAGAAAATTATGGCATAGTGTATTTGGATGAAACGTGGATCAATGCGCACCATACAAGTGATAAGGAATGGCAATCAGTGGATGGAAAGATAAAGCGATATGTGCCCAGTAGTATAGGACAGCATTTGGTCATGGCCCATGCTAGTAATACGCATTATGGCTTACTACATAATGATGGACTCGTGTGTGTGTCAAAGCATACACACAATAGGGATTATCATAATAAGATTAATGGTAATGTATTTAGAGATTGGCTCGAGAATACAGTACTTCCATCCCTAGATAGACTGTCGTGTCTAATTACGGACAATGCATGATATCAATGTTGTTGCCCAAGAAGACAAAATACCTACAGCATCGAGCACAAAGGGAGCAATAAAGATATGGCTCCGAATGGAAAACATACCATTTCCAGAAACGTATTTCTAGCTAGAACTGTTGTGCCTTGTAAAACAGACGCCAAAAAGCAAGAAATATCAAATCGACAAGTTGATAGAAGAGCATCGTTATTAGTGCTTGAGACTTCCGCCGTACCATTCTCATTTTAACCTTATAGAACTTGTGTGGGCTAAAATTAAAGGACAGGTGGCAGCTGACAATACTATATTCAAATTGTCTGACGTCAAGATACTAACCCAGTTCACGCTATTAAATATTGGCAAAAGTTACTGGAAAAAATGTGAGGACCATGTGTTGAAAGAGGATGACTATTAGAGAAAGGATGGATTGAATTTTATGCAACCGAGAGCAATCATCAACCTACTGGAATCGTGCGACACAGATTAAGGTCTGGGCAGATCGCAGACATTAATCCACACGCACACCTACTTGGATATTTTTGCTCCAACTATTCAGAAGAAGAATTGCAGGCCCTTAACATGACAGCATAGGCACAAACAATACAGCTTGTCAATAGCAACAGTTTGTATTACATAGTGATGAATTTTCAATTCAGTAAGCCCTCAACGGTGACAAACAACTGGCATTGAAAATTTAAAAAAAGCTCTAGACGCATTGAATACCAACCGAAAAGTAATATTGTGGTGGAAACTGACATAATGTGGCATAACAAGAAACGTGAGAAGAAACACGTTGTCAGATGAGGGGAAAGAATCCGGATACGCCTTGTGTCGTCATCTGAATTGGCGGGGCATTCATTACTGTAAAACAAGTTTGTTAGCGAGAAATCACTAGTTTTTCATCAAAACATCAAAGAAATGTCGCCGCTTTCCATGATTTAAGTTGCTTTTGGACCTATCAAAGACATATTCCTTGGGTGGGGGTAAATATAAGACGGCAGGAAAAAATTCATAACGATGCAACAGACAGTTTTCAAAATAATTGATCGTTAATGACGGCATTCTTTTCTGGACAGGCTATAGCTGATCGTCAGCCTGTATATTCCCAGACAAGATGGCGGGGTTCTCAACTCTCTAGGGGCACTTCCTGTCGTGCCCTGGTCCGTTTAGTGCGCCATATGTGAAATATCACACGCCAACGACGTACATATGTACGTTGCCACGCTGCACAGTATGTTGTGTCTAGCTGTGGTTCTCGTACTTCTCACTGAGCCAACATGACCGCCCATTGTTCACACTTGTAGATATGATTTACCAACTCCTGGTTTCCCTGTGAACATTGCCTCTCTTGTGAAACAAATCATAGTTTACGGATTTAAGACAATAGATGCGAAACTGTCCACCTGCTTTTAAAACATGATGGAGAAAACAGGTCAATATTTGTCCGTAACCGAACGAGACTGGAAGGCTCACAGGGTTAGTATTACATCGGCTACATTTACTGTCACAGACTCCCTGTACTTATTGTACGAGACTGGGGCGCATCGGTCGCGAAAACATGTAATACTGTAACTACTGGAGATCCAAACATATGACCGCTCTATTGGTAGACTACTGTACTAACCATTACACCACCATGCAGAATTAGTTAGCATATCGGTTTCCAAACATCCATTTCCGGAATGTTCCGTGTTCACATGAACACGGTAATTACATATAAGGGCAAACATTACAATCTTGTGCATAAAACTTTACATGGCATATTCAAAAATAGGATCACCCACTTCGAACTAATGTATATCAGAGGACAACAAAATGATGAAAACAAAACAATTTATGAATCTGTAAAACAACATTCATAAGGTATAAAACAATGAGACTGCATAAACACTATTCATCCACACATTACAGAAACCCAGTGAGTGGTTACATTACTTTATTGAATCTAACTGTGGTATTATTTAACAGGTTACAATCATGTAGAGGCCTAGTATTGCATGATTCAACAACAAGAATCGATATGGTTTTTTGCTAGATGGAACACATACTGACCAATAAACAGCTGACAACTGCGCTGGGAAAGACAGTTCTTTACGTAAAACCTATACTATTATATGCATGTAAGACTCGGACAGTAAGCAGACAAACCAAGTAATATGTACAAGCGGCGGAAATGTGGTTTCTGGGGGAAAATGCAAACAATATCATGGACGGTCAGAAAAAAACAATGAGACCTTTCCAGAAACAAATGAAAACTGTAAAGTGATTAGATCAATTAAACAGTCAAGATTTTGTGGGCACGTTGTGGGGAGAAATAAACCTGAAAACTTAGTGACAACTGGCAAACGTGATGGCTAAAGAACCAATGGACGACACGTAGATAAATACCTAGATGGCTTGGAGACATGGGACAAGAACACAGACAGGATTCAAGAGATTGCGAACCATGACAGTCCACGCCTATCGGCATGGCACATGATCATGATGGTGGTACTATGAAAGCGTATACGGTAACGAACGAATGGATGTTATTATTAAATAAACTCCGGTAATCTCTTGACAATCTATGTGTCTCTGCGCGCGCGCACGCACGCACGCACGCGCGCACAGAGAGAGAGAGAGAGAGAGAGAGAGAGAGAGAGAGAGAGAGAGAGAGAGAGAGAGAGAGAGATTATTAATGCTATGTGTTTTGTTTTGTTTTTAGAAATATGAAAATGGCTTCCGCGTGTGCTGTTGCCATACATGTTTGATGAAAACGTTCATTCTCGATTGTTCTTTAATTACCTGCCGCACCTGCCGGCCACTGCCGCCGTGTCCCCAGTATGCCTGTAGGACACATGCCTAAGGTAGCTGACTAGAATTCTGTATGTTTGATTTCCAATGTCAACAACAGTCTTTGCTTTCTGGCAACGGTATGTGTACAGGACTCTTGTACACGTCTGAAGACGCATCGGCATATGGCGCTAAACCAAGGTTCATATAGCCCAGTCAGCACTCGGTGAGTGATGGCATGACCTCACCGGCCGCCTGGGGTTCCTGGAATCCAGTTAGGCTGTGTCGACCTGGGGGCCCAGGTCCAACTTAAACACCCGCCTGGGAGCGGACTGACATGCATGACCAACGAACCCACAGGCGTGCAGCTATAGTCTGTTTACTTTTGTCTGCCCCAATATAAAATTCCATATCTCAGTAACCAACTGAGGGAAAATGATAAGATTTAGCATATAACCTTATCATTATGTCCACCCAACAACAACAAAAATTTGTTCTGGAGATTGTACACCAGATTTCAAAGTTTGTTTGTATGCGGTATATAATTTAAAGGTCAGAGATGAAGTGCACATTATTAAATGTATTACGTCTAGCGTTGAATAGTTAATTTTCTCGTGGTACATGGGATTGGCCTTATGAGAGCCTAACGTAGTGGAACGGGGCACTACAGTAAAACAAGTTTCTTAGCGAGAAATCACTAGTTTTTCACCAAAACATCAAAGAAATGTCGCCACTTTCCATGATTTAGTTGCTTTTGGACCTTTCAAAGACATATTCCTTGGGTGGTGGTAAATATAAGACGGCAGGAAAAATTTCATAACGATGCAACAAACAGTTTTCAAAATAATTGATCGTGAATAAAGGCATTCATTTCTGGACAGACTATGGTCAGTACGCCACCGTGCATCTCCTGAGCTGTGTTGGCGAGACGGCTCAACATTGGCTGATTATTATGGCCCCGGTTTGTTCACTTGAACAGTTTCCCCGACACCTTGTATGGGTGCCAGCTGATGAAATCCTCGACTAGGGCGAGCTCAACATGGGCATTCGTGCCCTGAAATATCACCACATACTATGTTTCAGCCCTTCATGTCTAACTCTCTGATCAGTCCTGCCGCATGGCACACTCAGCCTGGTCCCAACAGCTGTCGCACGTACCGCCACACTAGACACAGATTTTCTGACTATGATGATGATTAAACTGGAGGTGGTTGACGCTCCCTCCTATGCCGTATACAATGATGGCCTTTCGTCTCGCTCAAGCAGAGATTACCCATCATAACTCCCCGCCACCCTGTCAATATCACCGCTATATATTTACACTGCACAGCTTTCCTCCCCGCCGTCACACACAACCGTTTATTTGACAGATCTACGTATCCATTGAACCACTTTTAGCTGCAGGCCATGATGACCTGGTGTAGTATTCCTGGTTGGCGACGGTAATTCACAACTGATTCTGCCTATGCCCTACAACTAGTGCAATCACATGCCCTTGCTTGCTCTACAGATGCTGTCTCTTACTCATTTCATGTCGGCTCAGTTACACATCCAATACAATATTTATCACTGTTGCATGTGTCGATCTTACGGACCTCACGCAGTGTTCAGACATCACTATTGGTTGGTTGTAAACACTTTAGAGGACTGAGTTTCAACAGATGCACTGGCGGTCAGGTCGTCTGAGTCCTTACAAGGGCTACTACTACCGGAGTGAGGCTGGTGTAGAGACTTTCCTCCCTCCAGGTACCAGACTACCATCTCCACGGGACCACAATGCAGGGGAGTCTTTGCCCTCTCCAAATCCAAGGACAGCAGGGTGTGTGCAAGAACACATCTTGGCAGAGGCACATTAGGATGCCACCAGGTTGTGATTCAGCGCGGTAAACACGGATTAAACAGTCATGTTTCCTGCAAACGTTGTGGGTATTCCATTGCCAAGAGTCTCCAGCTCGGGGCTCAGCAGGATAGGCGTCACTGTCAAACACCGCTAGCTAAACTTATCCAGAAGAAAGGACGGGAGAAGTATAGGGCGAGAAAGACAAATCAAGGCAAATAAGAGGGGAGGGGGGGGGGAGGGTGTTGTTTACATCGTCACCATTCTAGTAGTAACATTTTCCAAACCAAATCCATAAAGAGTTGAGAAAACAGCGCATCCACTTCTCGAAGAATACCTGAAGGCATGAGCAAAGCTAATTGTGTGTGTATATGCATGACCTGCTTGTGAGACTACTGTCTTGCTCCTCTCAGCTTTACTGTCCACATTCTATCTGCTACTTCTTATTTGCTTTTCCTCTCAGATACACACATCTGAGAGCGTTCGCAGGCACACCCATACACACACGCACAGATATGCACACACACACACACACACGTGTGTGTAAATGTATGTATGTGTGCCTGTGGCTAACTCACAACTGATTACTATCAAAGATAGTGTGTACGGTTAGAGAAACACTATCTTGTCTATGTTGCGTGTTATGAAGACAAAATGCGTCACCAGGTGTTTCTCATTAGAACATTTTATAATCAAAATATATAACGTATAAAACATGAATATAACAAACCTTGTTCTCTCGCCCCAACCTTTGTACAATCAATAATGTGTATCAGATAAATATTTATCAACAAGCTGCAGTTAGGCTGAGCAATGTAACCATGACTGTTGCATTGATCTAATCAGGGAAGAAAGCACATAGTGGATCATCACTCAGCTTTTACGTGTGTTCCGCTCACTGAAGGACGGGATTGAAGGCAAGTCAAATAGATGTGTGTGTGTGTGTGTGTCTGTCTGTCTGTGTGTGTGTGGGTGCGTGTGTGTGCGTGCATGTGTGTGTGTCTGTGTATGTGTGCGTGTGTGTGCGAGTGCGCGTGCGTGCGTAAGTGTTTGTGCGCTATTTCCCATACCTACAAGGCAGGAAATTAGTAACTGAGTGGGAGATGTTTCCAAACATACAGGATGGGAGATGAGTATTTCAGGGTTGAAATTGTCACATATACAAGATGGGTTCTCAGTATTTGAGTGGGAGATATTTTCACACATACAAGATGGGTTTCAGTATTTGAGTGGGAGATACACACCAATTATATGCATGAGGCATATCCTGGCGCTACCAACAATGACGGATAGGCATACCTGAAAGTTGCCGCAGACAGGGATCACCCGCTGCATGCAGCAATAGATATGGTTAAGGGTCATAGACTAAGACGAGGCAGGTCCTGGATGGCACAGGCAGAACTTTCTATAAGTCAGGTGTCTGATCTAAAGACCATCAATCGTGAAAGAGAGTGGGTGGATGTTCCGGAAGACATGACGGACTGGCACAATGTAATAATAACACTGGGTCGTGAGTGCAGAGAATGGGCAGCGGGACTGCACTAAGTTTGAAGTGCAACAGCTGATCCAGAGTAACACACATCAAGATGACATAGTCATCTACACTGATGGGTCAGTGGTGAGAAACAGACGTAGTGGCTGGGGTTTTATTGCAAAGGCTAATGGGCGAGTCTTGAAAAAGGAGAGTCTGGCATATGAGACTACGACCTCCAGCATGAGAATGGAGGTGGAGGCAGTAACAGCGGCATTCCGGTGGCTAGAGGAGAACTACTGCAACACACGTTGTATTCATTACGGATTCAAAGAGTATGCTTAGCAAGGTGGAGAAAGGAATGTTTCGTGTGGAATGGCTCTCGTCGCTTCAGAGGTCACAGATCGTGAGAATTGTATGGATATTTTGCCCTGGTCATGCGGGTGTACGAGGGAATAAACAGGCTGATTGGCTAGCAGGGAAGACACCTCTTGGTAGAATTTTGCCTATGGACAGGGGGAGGTGGTCGTGCGCTTGTGGGACCAGGTGGAGAAGGCGGAGGAACAGATTGAGAACCCATATGTGGAAAGAATTGAGATTGCGGAGGATCGACAGGGGTTCTGGAAGAATCTCAAAACTGAGAGGGAAGACCAGGAGAACTTTTAATCAGATAGCGGTGGAAACGATTAGTAGTGTGACTCTTCGCTGGATGTTAAACGAGGGGACGGAGCACGTATGGGAATGTCCTGAGTGCAGTGATGTCGGTTCTTTACTCAACTCAACTCAACCATTCTCATGACAGGTTATCAGTGTTTGAGTGGGAGATATTTCCACACATACAAGACAGGTTATCAGTATTTGAGTGGGAGATATAAACACATACAAGACAGGTTATCAGTATTTGAGTGGGAGACATTCTCACACATACAAGATGGGTTATCAGTATTTGAGTGGGAGATATTCTCACACATACAAGACAGGTTATCAGTATTTGAGTGGGAGATATTTGCAGACATACAAGACAGGTTATCAGTATTTGAGTGGGAGATATTCTCACACATCCAAGACAGGTCATCAGAATTTGAGTGGGAGATATTCTCACACATACAAGACAGGTTATCAGTATTTGAGTGGGAGATATTTCCAGACATACAAGACAGGTTATCAGTATTTGAGTGGGAGATATTTCCAGACATACAAGACAGGTTATCAGTATTTGAGTGGGAGATATTTCCAGACATACAAGACAGGTTATCAGTATTTGAGTGGGAGATATTTCCAGACATACAAGACAGGTTATCAGTATTTGAGTGGGAGATATTCTCACACATCCAAGACAGGTCATCAGTATATGAGTGGGAGATATTCTCACACATCCAAGACAGGTCATCAGTATTTGAGTGGGAGATATTCTCACACATCCAAGACAGGTCATTAGTATTTGAGTGGGAGATATTCTCACACATCCAAGACAGGTCCTCAGTATTTGAGTGGGAGATATTCTCACACATACAAGACAGGTTATCAGTATTTGAGTGGGGAATATTCTCACACATACAAGACAGGTTATCAGTATTTGAATGGGAGATATTCTCACACATCCAAGACAGGTCATCAGTATTTGAGTGGGAGATATTCTCACATATACAAGACAGGTTATCAGTATTTGAGTGGGGAATATTCTCACACATACAAGACAGGTTATCAGTATTTGAGTGGGATATATTCTCACACATACAAGACAGGTTATCAGTATCTGAGTGGGAGATATTCTCACACATACAAGATGGTTTATCAGTATTTGAGTGGGAGATATTCTCACACATACAAGACAGGTTATCAGTATTTGAGTGGGGGTTTATTTCTACGCATATAAGGTGGGAGATTAATATTTGAGTGGGGGTTATATTCACACATATAAGGTATAAGATTAGTATTTGAGTGGGAGATATTTCCACACATACAAGACGGGAGATAAGTATTTGAGTGGGAGATATTTCCATAAATATAAAGTGGAAATCAGTATTTCAGGGGTTGATACTGTCACACATACAAGATGAGATATCACCTTTTCAGGGTCCCATATTTTGACACATATAATATGGGAGATTAGTATTTGAGGGGAATATATTCTCACTTGACTTGCCACAATTGTCAAACCAGTACAACAATCATTGACTCCATGATATTTAAAGATTCTTTCGAACAAGCCAAACTACTGGACGTTACCAATCTTAAACAAAAGCACATGACATCAGTGAACATAGACTCTCGTTTCACAAATATTTTCCTTCAAGA
Organism: Cepaea nemoralis; assembly: GCA_014155875.1. Classification (NCBI taxonomy): domain Eukaryota; kingdom Metazoa; phylum Mollusca; class Gastropoda; order Stylommatophora; family Helicidae; genus Cepaea; species Cepaea nemoralis. The sequence goes on from JACEFZ010015164.1 coordinate 174,333, forward strand.
AACAGTGAAGATCATCTGTGATGACATAAAAGAGAAGAAACTGAAATTAGGCCTACTGACATCCAAGCTTGAGAAACTATTACTGCTGTGTGCATCAAAAATTAAATTATGTTTTCTTTAATAATCCTACTGCCAAATTAGCAGAATGGTCTTGTGTTGTCTTCTAGGTCCCATTGTGGCAGACATCTTCATGAAACACTATGAAGAAAATAAAGCTTCAAATATCATGGACCTGGTTCTACACTGCCAATATGTGGGTGATATATTCAGCATCACCAAGACCACAAGCAGAATCGTTCCACTACACCATGAATCCAGTTCACAAGAACATTATTGTATCCACTGATCACGAACACAAAGACACCTATCATTTTTAGACATCTTAATCTGACGTCCAAAAACCAGTCTATCGAAAAGAAACAATGACAGGCCAATACCTGAACTTCAATAGCTATGCACCAGTTCAATATAAGCGTGTTCTGCTACAGACCTTGTTCAATCAAGCTAGAGAAATTTGCTCCAATGACACACTGTCAGAAGAATCAGACACTCAACCAGACCCCGAAGTCTAATGGTTATCCAGCCGGCTTCATAAAGCATCACTGCCAGTATCCATTCCTGCTCCCACGGAACCATAGGTTCCCAAACTTCAAGTGTTTCTTCAGCTAATCATTTGGGCAGACGATGTAATTAATCGAATACATGAATGACTTAAATTAGCAGTAAACCAACCATTCTTTGTTGCTGAACCAATGATCAGATATAAAACCATCCCGATACTACTCCATCTGTAAAAGAACTATTTTCTCTATAAACCAAATCAAACTATTTATTAATTCCAGTGTGAGTGCCAAGCAGCTTACATAGGTAGAACGGAACCACAATTAGCAAATCCAAGACCAAAACATGTACCAGTCAGGGTGGAAAAGAGAGTTAATTAATCTTCAGGAAACCCCATGCAGTCGACACACTATAAAAGCTAGAAAGCTCTCATCTCTCAATACCTGTTAACTTGCGGTGATAAAGTTAACAAAGATATGGTGCTTTGTATATTGTATTCTATTAACGATATACAATTACTCACTCAAAACATCGAGGCCATAGCAATTAGTCATCTAAAACCTAAGACGTGGGGAAATATTTCCACACATACAAGATGAGATATCAATATGTCAGGGGAAGATATTTCCACATATACAAAGTGAGATATCAGTATGTCAGGGAAAGATATTTCCATACATACAAGATGAGATATCAGTATGTCAGGGAAAGATATTTCCACACATACAAGACAAGATATCAGTATGTCAGGGGAAGATATTTCCATACATACAAGATGAGATATCAGTATGTCAGGGGAAGATATTTTTACACATACAAGATGAGATATCAGTATGTCAAGGGAAGATATTTCCACACATACAAAACGAGATATCAGTATGTCAGGGGAAGATATTTCCACACATACAAGATGAGATATCAGTATGTCAAGGGAAGATATTTCCACACATACAAATCGAGATATCAGTATGTCAGGGGAAGATATTTCCACACATACAAAACGAGATATCAGTATGTCAGGGAAAGATATTTCCACACATACAAGACGAGATATCAGTATGTCAGGGGAAGATATTTCCACATATACAAAGTGAGATATCAGTATGTCAAAGGAAGATATTTACACACATACAAGACAAGATATCAGTATGTCAGGGAAAGATATTTCCACACATACAAGATGAGATATCAGTATGTCAGGAGAAGATATTTCCACACATACAAGACGAGATATCAGTATGTCAGGGGAAGATATTTCCACATATACAAAGTGAGATATCAGTATGTCAGGGGAAGATATATCCACACATACAAGATGAGGTATCAGTATGTCAGGGGAAGATATTTCCACACATACAAGACGACATATCAGTATGTCAAAGGAAGATATTTACACACATACAAGACGAGATATCAGTATTTCAGGGGAAGATATTTCCACACATACAAGACAGGATATCAGTATTTCAGGAGAAGATATTTCCACACATACAAGACGAGATATCAGTATGTCAGGGAAAGATATTTCCACACATACAAGATGAGATATCAATATGTCAGGAGAAGATATTTCCACACATACAAGATGAGGTATCAGTATGTCAGGGGAAGATATTTCCACACATACAAGATGAGATATCAGTATGTCAGGAGAAGATATTTCCACACATACAAGATGAGATATCAGTATGTCAGGAGAAGATATTTCCACACATACAAGATGAGATATCAGTATGTCAGGAGAAGATATTTCCACACATACAAAGTGAGATATCAGTATGTCAGAGAAAGATATTTCCACACATACAAGATGAGATATCAGTATGTCAGGGAAAGATATTTCCACACATACAAGACCAGATATCAGTATGTCAGGAGAAGATATTTCCACACATACAAGATGAGGTATCAGTATGTCAGGAGAAGATATTTCCACACATACAAAATGAGATATCAGTATGTCAGGAGAAGATATTTCCACACATACAAGATGAGATATCAGTATGTCAGGAGAAGATATTTCCACACATACAAAGTGAGATATCAGTATGTCAGAGAAAGATATTTCCACACATACAAGATGAGATATCAGTATGTCAGGGAAAGATATTTCCACACATACAAGACCAGATATCAGTATGTCAGGGAAAGATATTTTCACACATACAAGTTAGTTAGTTAGTTAGTTAGTTAGTTAGTTAGTTAGTTAGTTAGTTAGTTAGTCGACAGATCATCCTCATTGCACATCGAACCATTCAGACCATAAGTGCTCGGATCCCCTCCTCAGCAAATCCTGCAGCGTGTAGCTTCTAACGACACCAGTTCTGTGTTGGTTTATCAATCTTCTTTGACTTCCTGCGTAGTGTTCTTGTTTAGTCACCCCTCTTTTAATTTGCTGTTCTCACAGTCTAGTCATGGTTGTAGATTCACAGTCATCACTTGGTTCTTGCAAAAGTCTTACTTCTCGTAGAGCATTAAGAATGCCAGCCTGGTCCATGGCGCGACCGCCCTCCACAGTAGCCTCACCTGCGAGCTTGTCAGCCCCCTCATTTCCTTGTACTCCCGCATGCCCTGGCACTGAAGATGAAACTAATCTTTGCCAGCCGAGACCGTTGCAGAGACAGCAACCATTCTCTTCGGATCCACCCCACCTCTATCCTCTTGAGGATGCTCATTGAGTCGCTAAGGAAACATGCCCTATTGAATGTCTGTGTCTCGAGCTATGTTATTGCTTTACTTACTGCCATGACTATCATAGTCAGGCTACTTGTGGTCTCAGTAAAAGCACCAGAGTCCTTATTCACAATTCTCCCTCCGGCTCGAGCCGTAAAGGCCCATGAGTTTCTCACATGTCGGACGACCAACCCATCTGTGTAGATGACAGCATCACCGTCTAGCGAATTCTCGAAAATCAATGCTTGTACTTCAGCCTCTATAGCAGCCGGATTTTCTTGTCTGCATTTTCTATCTAGTTGGATGCAAACTGAAAAGGATGTGCAGAAATATGATGGCACTTGTACCCACTCCTCGCCAGGTTCTAATTCCTCAAGTGAACACACCTGTTGAAGAATGTCTTCAGCTTAACCCATCCACGACCGCCCTCTTTTTAACCTGCTGCCCTTCACCTTCATAATTTCACTATGCAGCGGATGTTGTGTGTTTGCGTTAACTCTGAGGTAGGAGCTTGCTCTGCAAACTTGTATTCTGTCTTCAATGGTTGGAAAATCAACAAGGTAGCACATCGCCCTGCATGCTGTATCTCTTGTACATCCAAGAATAATGCGCATAGCTTCATTCTGTATCCTTTCCATCCTTTCTATCTGCTTACGGCTGAGAGTCAGGATTGCCATCGCGTACTCAAAAACAGACATGACCAGCCCCTTGTACAGAAGGCATAGATGGCGCTGCTCACAGTTTGCTGCCGCCATCACCCACATTGCAGCCAAACCCCGCAAGATATCAGTATGTCAGGGAAAGATATTTTCACACATACAAGACAGGATTTCATAATGTCAGGGGAAGATATTTTCACACATACAAGACGAGATATCAGTATGTCAGGGGAAGATATTTTCACACATACAAGACAGGATTTCATAATGTCAGGGGAAGATATTTTCACACATACAAGATGAGATATCAGTATGTCAGGGGAAGATATTTCCACACATACAAGACGAGATATCAGTATGTCAGGGGAAGATATTTCCACACATACAAGACAGGATTTCATAATGTCAGGGGAAGATATTTTCACACATACAAGACGAGATATCAGTATCTCAGGGGAAGATATTTCCACACATACAAGATGAGATATCAGTATGTCAGGGGAAGATATTTCCACACATACAAGATGAGATATCAGTATGTCAGGGGAAGATATTTCCACACATACAAGATGAGATATCAGTATGTCAAGGAAAGATATTTCCACACATACAAAGAGATTAGGAGTCAAGGTGAATATATTGCATGTACACAAGATGAGAGGTCAGCTATTCAAAACAAAATTTTCAGCTGTACATGATGTATATCAGTATTTAAGGGATCAATGTTTCCAATCATACAAGATGGAAGGTCAGACATTCAGACAATCATACAAGATGGAAGGCCAGACATTCATACAAACATACAAAATGGAAGGTCAGACATTCATACAATCATACAAGATGGAAGGTCAGACATTCAGACAATCATACAAGATGGAAGATCAGACATTCATACAATCATACAAGATAGAAGGTAAGACATTCATACAATCATACAATCATGCAAGATGGAATGTCAGACATTCATACAATCATACAAGATGTAAGGTCAGACATTCATACAATCATACAAGATGGGAGGTCTGACATTCATACAATCATACAAGATGGAAGGTCAGACATTCATACAATCATACAAAATGGAAGGTCAGACATTCATACAATCATACAATCATAAAAGATGGAAGGTCAGACATTCAAGATGATATTTTCACATAACTGGAATAGTGAACACTGTCATGGTAATCATAATTGGAAGAAAACAGTGAACATTGTCATCATAATCATCACTGGAAGAAAACAGTGAATATTGTCATTATAATCATCACTGGAAGAGAACAGTGAATATTGTCATCATAATCATCACTGGAAAATAACAGTGAATATTTTCATCATAATCATCACTGGAAGAGAACAGTGAACACTGACATCATTAATCATCACTGGTAGAGTGAATACTGTCACAATAATCATCACTGTAAGAGTGAACACTGTCAGAATAATCATCACAGGAAGAGAACTGTGAACATTGTCATCATAAATATCACTGGAAGAGATCAGTGAACATTGTCATCATAATCATCACTAGAAGAGAACAGTGAACACTGACATTATAATCATCACTGGAAGAAAGAACACCATCATCATAACCATCACTGGAAGAGTGAAACTGACATTATAATCATCACTGGAAGAGTGAAACTGACATTATAATCATCACTGGAAGAGTGAAACTGACATTATAATCATCACTGGAAGAGTGAAACTGACATTATAATCATCACTGGAAGAGTGAAACTGACATTATAATCATCACTGGAAGAGTGAAACTGACACTATAATCATCACTGGAAGAGTGAACATAGTCATTATAATCATCACTGGAAGAGTAAACACTGACATTATAATCATCACTGGAAGAGTGAACATAGTCATTATAATCATCACTGGAAGAGTAAACACTGACATTATAATCATCACTGGAAGAGTGAACATAGTCATTATAAACATCACTGAAAGAGTAAACACTAACATCATAAACATCATTGGAAGAGTGAACACAATCATTATAATCATCACTGGAAGAGTAAACACTGACATCATAATCATCACTGGAAGGGTGAACATTGTCATCATAATCATCAATGGAAGAGTGAACACTGACATTATAATCATCACTGAAAGTGTGAACACCATCATAATAACCATCACTGAAAGAGTGAACACTGACATCATAATCATCAATGGAATAGTGAACACTGACATAATCATCACTGGAAGAAAACAGTGAACATTGACATCATAATCATCACTTGAACAGAACAGTAACCACTGACATTATAATCATCACTGGAAAAGTGAACACTGTCATCAAAATCATCACTGGAAGAGTGAACATTATCACCATAATCATCAATGGAAGAGAACCGTGAACATTGTCATCATAATAATCATTGAAAGAGTGAACAATAACATTATAATCATCACTAGAAGAGTGAACATTGTCATCATAATTATCTCTAGAAGAAAACAGTGAATACTGTCATAATAATCATCATCGGAAGAGAACAGTGAACACTGACATCATAATCATCACTGGAAAAGAACAGTGAACATTGTCTTCATAATCATCAACGGAAGAATGAACACTGTCATTATAATAATCACTGGAAGAGTGAACATTGTCATCATAATTATCACTGGAAGAGTGAACATTGTCATCATAATCATCAATGGAAGAGAACAGTGAACATTGTTATCATAATCATCACTGGAAGAGTGAACACTGACATCATAATCATCACTATAAGAGTGAACATTGTCATAATCATCACTAAAAGAGTGAACACTGACATCATAATCATCAATGGAAGAGAACAGTGAACATTGTCATCATAATCATCACTGGAAAAAAAAACAGTGAACCCTGCCATCATAATCATCACTTTACTTACTTACATAACAAAGCAAACCACACAATATTGTGCCTTTAATAATCCAGTATAATAAAGAAGCATACAAATATTTGTGCCACTAATACATCTAGAATAACAAAGCTACTCACAAATGCGTCTTGTATAACAAAGCTACTCACATAACGTCTATGCCACTAATGATATTAGTATAACAAAGCTACTCACAAATGCGTCTTGTATAACAAAGCTACTCACATTACGTCTATACTAATGATATTAGTATAACAAAGCTACTCACACAACATTTATGCCACTAATGATATTAGTATAACAAAGCTACTCACATAACATCTATGCCACTAATGATATTAGTATAACAAAGATACTCACACAACATCTATGCCACTAATGATATTAGTATAACAAAGCTACTCACACAACGTCTATGCCACTAATGATATTAGTATAACAAAGCTACTCACAAATGCGTCTTGTATACCAAAGCTACTCACACATCTATGCCACTAATGATATTAGTATAACAAAGATACTCACACAACGTCTATGCCACTAATGATATTAGTATAACAAAGCTACTCACACAACATTTATGCCACTAATGATATTAGTATAACAAAGCTACTCACACAACATTTATGCCACTAATGATATTAGTATAACAAAGCTACTCACACAACATTTATGCCACTAATGATATTAGTATAACAAAGCTACTCACATAACATCTATGCCACTAATGATATTAGTATAACAAAGCTACTCACATAACGTCTATGCCACTAATGATATTAGTATAACAAAGCTACTCACACTAACGTCTATGCCACTAATGATATTAGTATAACAAAGCTACTCACACAACAGTTTATGCCACTAATGATATTAGTATAACAAAGCTACTCACATAACGTCTATGCCACTAATGATATTAGTATAACAAAGCTACTCACATAACGTCTATGCCAATTAATGATATTAGTATAACAAAGCTACTCACAACATCTATGCCACTAATGATATTAGTATAACAAAGCTACTCACATAACGTCTATGCCACTAATGATATTAGTATAACCAAAGCTACTCACATAACGATCTATGCCACTAATGATATTAGTATAACAAAGCTACTCACACAACAGTATATGCCACTAATGATATTAGTATAACAAAGCTACTCACATAACGTCTATGCCACTAATGATATTAGTATAACAAAGCTACTCACACATCTATGCCACTAATGATATTAGTATAACAAACCTACTCACATAACGTCTATGCCACTAATGATATTAGTATAACAAAGCTACTCACATAACGTCTATGCCACTAATGATATTAGTATAACAAAGCTACTCACACAACGTCTATGCCACTAATGATATTAGTATAACAAAGCTACTCACACAACATTTATGCCACTAATGATATTAGTATAACAAAGCTACTCACATAACATCTATGCCACTAATGATATTAGTATAACAAAGCTACTCACATAACGTCTATGCCACTAATGATATTAGTATAACAAAGCTACTCACATAACATCTATGCCACTAATGATATAAGTATAACAAAGCTACTCACAAATGCGTCTTGTATACCAAAGCTACTCACACATCTATGCCACTAATGAATTTAGTATAACAAAGATACTCACACAACGTCTATGCCACTAATGATATTAGTATAACAAAGATACTCACACAACATCTATGCCACTAATGATATTACTATAACAAAGATACTCACACAACATCTATGCCACTAATGATATTAGTATAACAAAGCTACTCACACATCTATGCCACTAATGATATTAGTATAACAAAGCTACTCACATAACATATATGCCACTAATGATATTAGTATAACAAAGCTACTCACACAACATCTATGCCACTAATGATATTAGTATAACAAAGATACTCACACACATCTATGCCACTAATGATATTAGTATAACAAAGATACTCACACAACATCTATGCCACTAATGATATTAGTATAACAAAGATACTCACACAACATCTATGCCACTAATGATATTACTATAACAAAGATACTCACACAATGTCTATGCCACTAATTATATTAGTATAACAAAGCTACTCACATAACGTCTATGCCACTAATGATATTAGTATAACAAAGCTACTCACACAACATCTATGCCACTAATGATATTAGTATAACAAAGATACTCACACAACATCTATGCCACTAATGATATTAGTATAACAAAGATACTCACACAACATCTATGCCACTAATGATATTAGTATAACAAAGATACTCACACAATGTCTATGCCACTAATTATATTAGTATAACAAAGATACTCACACAACATCTATGCCACTAATGATATTAGTATAACAAAGATACTCACACAACATCTATGCCACTAATGATATTAGTATAACAAAGCTACTCACACAACTATGCCACTAATGATATTAGTATAACAAAGCTACTCACATAACGTCTATGCCACTAATGATATTAGTATAACAAAGCTACTCACATAACGTCTATGCCACTAATGATATTAGTATAACAAAGCTACTCACACAACGTTTATGCCACTAATGATATTAGTATAACAAAGCTACTCACATAACGTCTATGCCACTAATGATATTAGTATAACAAAGCTACGCACACAACGTCTATGCAACTAATGATATTAGTATAACAAAGCTACTCACACAACATCTATGCCACTAATGATATTAGTATAACAAAGATACTCACACAACATCTATGCCACTAATGATATTAGTATAACAAAGATACTCACACAATATCTAGTGCCACTAATTATATTAGTATAACAAAGATACTCACACAACATCTATGCCACTAATGATATTAGTATAACAAAGATACTCACACAACATCTATGCCACTAATGATATTAGTATAACAAAGATACTCACACAACATCTATGCCACTAATGATATTAGTATAACAAAGCTACTCACACAACATCTATGCCACTAATGATATTAGTATAACAAAGCTACTCACACATCTATGCCACTAATGATATTAGTATAACAAAGCGACTCACACAACATCTATGCCACTAATGATATTAGTATAACAAAGCTACTCACACATCTATGCCACTAATGATATTAGTATAACAAAGCTACTCACACAACATCTATGCCACTAATGATATTAGTATACCAAAGCTACTCACACAACGTCTATGCCACTAATGATATTAGTATAACAAAGCTACTCACAAATGCGTCTTGTATACCAAAGCTACTCAAACATCTATGCCACTAATGATATTAGTATAACAAAGATACTCACACAACGTCTATGCCACTAATGATATTAGTATAACAAAGCTACTCACACAACATTTATGCCACTAATGATATTAGTATAACAAAGCTACTCACACAACATTTATGCCACTAATGATATTAGTATAACAAAGCTACTCACATAACATCTATGCCACTAATGATATTAGTATAACAAAGCTACTCACATAACGTCTATGCCACTAATGATATTAGTATAACAAAGCTACTCACACAACATTTATGCCACTAATGATATTAGTATAACAAAGCTACTCACATAACATCTATGCCACTAATGATATTAGTATAACAAAGCTACTCACATAACATCTATGCCACTAATGATATTAGTATAACAAAGCTACTCACATAACGTCTATGCCACTAATGATATTAGTATAACAAAGCTACTCACATAACGTCTATGCCACTAATGATATTAGTATAACAAAGCTACTCACACAACGTCTATGCCACTAATTGATATTAGTATAACAAAGCTACTCACATAACGTCTATGCCACTAATGATATTAGTATAACAAAGCTACTCACATAACATCTATGCCACTAATGATATTAGTATAACAAAGCCACTAATGATATTAGTATAACAAAGCTACTCACACATCTATGCCACTAATGATATTAGTATAACAAAGCTACTCACATAACGTCTATGCCACTAATGATATTAGTATAACAAAGCTACTCACATAACGTCTATGCCACTAATGATATTAGTATAACAAAGCTACTCACACAACGTCTATGCCACTAATGATATTAGTATAACAAAGCTACTCACATAACGTCTATGCCACTAATGATATTAGTATAACAAAGCTACTCACACATCTATGCCACTAATGATATTAGTATAACAAAGCTACTCACATAACGTCTATGCCACTAATGATATTAGTATAACAAAGCTACTCACATAACGTCTATGCCACTAATGATATTAGTATAACAAAGCTACTCACACAACGTCTATGCCACTAATGATATTAGTATAACAAAGCTACTCACATAACGTCTATGCCACTAATGATATTAGTATAACAAAGCTACTCACATAACATCTATGCCACTAATGATATTAGTATAACAAAGCTACTCACATAACATCTATGCCACTAATGATATTAGTATAACAAAGCTACTCACATAACATCTATGCCACTAATGATATTAGTATAACAAAGCTACTCACACAACATCTATGCCACTAATGATATTAGTATAACAAAGCTACTCACACAACATCTATGCCACTAATGATATTAGTATAACAAGATACTCACACAACATCTATGCCACTAATGATATTAGTATAACAAAGATACTCACACAATGTCTATGCCACTAATTATATTAGTATAACAAAGCTACTCACATAACGTCTATGCCACTAATGATATTAGTATAACAAAGCTACTCACACAACATCTATGCCACTAATGATATTAGTATAACAAAGATACTCACACAACATCTATGCCACTAATGATATTAGTATAACAAAGATACTCACACAACATCTATGCCACTAATGATATTAGTATAACAAAGATACTCACACAACATCTATGCCACTAATGATATTAGTATAACAAAGATACTCACACAATGTCTATGCCACTAATTATATTAGTATACAAAGATACTCACACACAGTCTATGCCACTAATGATATTAGTATAACAAAGATACTCCACACAACATCTATGCCACTAATGATATTAGTATAACAAAGCTACTCACACATCTATGCCACTAATGATATTAGTATAACAAAGCTACTCACACAACGTTTATGCCACTAATGATATTAGTATAACAAAGCTACTCACATAACGTCTATGCCACTAATGATATTAGTATAACAAAGCTACTCACATAACGTCTATGCCACTAATGATATTAGTATAACAAAGCTACTCACACAACGTTTATGCCACTAATGATATTAGTATAACAAAGCTACTCACATAACGTCTATGCCACTAATGATATTAGTATAACAAAGCTACTCACATAACGTCTATGCCACTAATGATATTAGTATAACAAAGCTACTCACACAACATCTATGCCACTAATGATATTAGTATAACAAAGATACTCACACAACATCTATGCCACTAATGATATTAGTATAACAAAGATACTCACACAATGTCTATGCCACTAATTATATTAGTATAACAAAGATACTCACACAACATCTATGCCACTAATGATATTAGTATAACAAAGATACTCACACAACATCTATGCCACTAATGATATTAGTATAACAAAGATACTCACACAACATCTATGCCACTAATGATATTAGTATAACAAAGCTACTCACACAACATCTATGCCACTAATGATATTAGTATAACAAAGCTACTCACACATCTATGCCACTAATGATATTAGTATAACAAAGCTACTCACACAACATCTATGCCACTAATGATATTAGTATAACAAAGCTACTCACACATCTATGCCACTAATGATATTAGTATAACAAAGCTACTCACACAACATCTATGCCACTAATGATATTAGTATAACAAAGCTACTCACACAACGTCTATGCCACTAATGATATTAGTATAACAAAGCTACTCACAAATGCGTCTTGTATACCAAAGCTACTCACACATCTATGCCACTAATGATATTAGTATAACAAAGATACTCACACAACGTCTATGCCACTAATGATATTAGTATAACAAAGCTACTCACACAACATTTATGCCACTAATGATATTAGTATAACAAAGCTACTCACACAACATTTATGCCACTAATGATATTAGTATAACAAAGCTACTCACACAACATTTATGCCACTAATGATATTAGTATAAACAAAGCTACTCACATAACGTCTATGCCACTAATGATATTAGTATAACAAAGCTACTCACACAACAGTCTATGCCACTAATGATTATTAGTATAACAAAGCTACTCACATAACGTCTATGCCACTAATGATATTAGTATAACAAGCTACTCACACATCTATGCCACTAATGATATTAGTATAACAAAGCTACTCAAATAACGTCTATGCCACTATGATATTAGTATAAACAAAGGCTACTCACAATACGTCTATGCCAATAATGATATTAGTATAACAAAGCTACTCAACACAACGTCTAGGCCACTAATGATATTAGTATAACAAAGCTACTCACAATACGTCTATGCCACTATGATATTAGTATAACAAAGCTACTCACACAACACATTTATGCCACTAATGATATTAGTATAACAAAGCTACTCACATAACATGCTATGCCACTAATGATTTAGTATAACAAAGCTACTCACATAACGTCTATGCCACTAATGATATTAGTATAACAAAGCTACTCACTAGAACATCTATGCCACTAATGATATTAGTATAACAAAGCTACTCACCAATGCGTCTGTGTATACCAAAATGCTACTCCACACATCTATGCCACTAATGATATTAGTATAACAAAGATACTCACACAACGTCTATGCCACTAATGATATTAGTATAACAAAGATACTCACACAACATCTATGCCACTAATGATATTACTATAACAAAGATACTCACACAACATCTATGCCACTAATGATATTAGTATAACAAAGCTACTCACACATCTATGCCACTAATGATATTAGTATAACAAAGCTACTCACATAACATCTATGCCACTAATGATATTAGTATAACAAAGCTACTCACACAACATCTATGCCACTAATGATATTAGTATAACAAAGATACTCACACAACATCTATGCCACTAATGATATTAGTATAACAAAGATACTCACACAACATCTATGCCACTAATGATATTAGTATAACAAAGATACTCACACAACATCTATGCCACTAATGATATTAGTATAACAAAGATACTCACACAATGTCTATGCCACTAATTATATTAGTATAACAAAGCTACTCACATAACGTCTATGCCACTAATGATATTAGTATAACAAAGCTACTCACACAACATCTATGCCACTAATGATATTAGTATAACAAAGATACTCACACAACATCTATGCCACTAATGATATTAGTATAACAAAGATACTCACACAACATCTATGCCACTAATGATATTAGTATAACAAAGATACTCACACAATGTCTATGCCACTAATTATATTAGTATAACAAAGATACTCACACAACATCTATGCCACTAATGATATTAGTATAACAAAGATACTCACACAACATCTATGCCACTAATGATATTAGTATAACAAAGCTACTCACACATCTATGCCACTAATGATATTAGTATAACAAAGCTACTCACACAACGTTTATGCCACTAATGATATTAGTATAACAAAGCTACTTACATAACGTCTATGCCACTAATGATATTAGTATAACAAAGCTACTCACATAACGTCTATGCCACTAATGATATTAGTATAACAAAGCTACTCACACAACGTTTATGCCACTAATGATATTAGTATAACAAAGCTACTCACATAACGTCTATGCCACTAATGATATTAGTATAACAAAGCTACTCACACAACGTCTATGCCACTAATGATATTAGTATAACAAAGCTACTCACACAACATCTATGCCACTAATGATATTAGTATAACAAAGATACTCACACAACATCTATGCCACTAATGATATTAGTATAACAAAGATACTCACACAATGTCTATGCCACTAATTATATTAGTATAACAAAGATACTCACACAACATCTATGCCACTAATGATATTAGTATAACAAAGATACTCACACAACAATCTATGCCACTAATGATATTAGTATAACAAAGATACTCACACAACATCTATGCCACTAATGATATTAGTATAACAAAGCTACTCACACAACATCTATGCCACTAATGATATTAGTATAACAAAGCTACTCACACATCTATGCCACTAATGATATTAGTATAACAAAGCTACTCACACAACATCTATGCCACTAATGATATTAGTATAACAAAGCTACTCACACATCTATGCCACTAATGATATTAGTATAACAAAGCTACTCACACAACATCTATGCCACTAATGATATTAGTATAACAAAGCTACTCACACAACGTTTATGCCACTAATGATATTAGTATAACAAAGCTACTCACATAACGTCTATGCCACTAATGATATTAGTATAACAAAGCTACTCACACAACGTCTATGCCACTAATGATATTAGTATAACAAAGCTACTCACACAACGTCTATGCCACTAATGATATTAGTATAACAAAGCTACTCACATAACGTCTATGCCACTAATGATATTAGTATAACAAAGCTACTCACATAACGTCTATGCCACTAATGATATTAGTATAACAAAGCTACTCACATAACGTCTATGCCACTAATGATATTAGTATAACAAAGCTACTCACACATCTATGCCACTAATGATATTAGTATAACAAAGCTACTCACACAACGTTTATGCCACTAATGATATTAGTATAACAAAGCTACTCACATAACGTCTATGCCACTAATGATATTAGTATAACAAAGCTACTCACATAACATCTATGCCACTAATGATATTAGTATAACAAAGCTACTCACACATCTATGCCACTAATGATATTAGTATAACAAAGCTACTCACACAACGTTATGCCACTAATGATATTAGTATAACAAAGCTACTCACATAACGTCTATGCCACTAATGATATTAGTATAACAAAGCTACTCACATAACGTCTATGCCACTAATGATATTAGTATAACAAAGCTACTCACATAACGTCTATGCCACTAATGATATTAGTATAACAAAGCTACTCACACATCTATGCCACTAATGATATTAGTATAACAAAGCTACTCACACATCTATGCCACTAATGATATTAGTATAACAAAGCTACTCACACAACGTTTATGCCACTAATGATATTAGTATAACAAAGCTACTCACATAACGTCTATGCCACTAATGATATTAGTATAACAAAGCTACTCACATAACATCTATGCCACTAATGATATTAGTATAACAAAGCTACTCACACATCTATGCCACTAATGATATTAGTATAACAAAGCTACTCACACAACGTTTATGCCACTAATGATATTAGTATAACAAAGCTACTCACATAACGTCTATGCCACTAATGATATTAGTATAACAAAGCTACTCACATACATCTATGCCACTAATGATATTAGTATAACAAAGCTACTCACACATCTATGCCACTAATGATATTAGTATAACAAAGCTACTCACACAACGTTTATGCCACTAATGATATTAGTATAACAAAGCTACTCACATAACGTCTATGCCAATAATGATATTAGTATAACAAAGCTACTCACATAACGTCTATGCCACTAATGATATTAGTATAACAAAGCTACTCACATAACGTCTATGCCACTAATGATATTAGTATAACAAAGCTACTCACACATCTATGCCACTAATGATATTAGTATAACAAAGCTACTCACACATCTATGCCACTAATGATATTAGTATAACAAAGCTACTCACACAACGTTTATGCCACTAATGATATTAGTATAACAAGCTACTCACATAACATCTATGCCACTAATGATATTAGTATAACAAAGCTACTCACATAACATCTATGCCACTAATGATATTAGTATAACAAAGCTACTCACACATCTATGCCACTAATGATATTAGTATAACAAAGCTACTCACACAACGTTTATGCCACTAATGATATTAGTATAACAAAGCTACTCACATAACGTCTATGCCACTAATGATATTAGTATAACAAAGCTACTCACATAACGTCTATGCCACTAATGATATTAGTATAACAAAGCTACTCACACAACGTCTATGCCACTAATGATATTAGTATAACAAAGCTACTCACACAGCGTCTATGCCACTAATGATATTAGTATCTATGCTACTAGTTTAACTATAAATGAAATGGGTTAAATCTGTGACGAAACTGTGAAAATGTAAACAATAGAAACACACTAAGTGTCGGACTGCTTACAATATACATTTATGGAAAACAGAGCACATTGTGATAACAAGCCTTCACCAGCAAACAACAAGAAAACACAACATATAAACCATAAAGATGACACTACAGTGACTACATTAAAAGATTCAGGACCAAACAAAAAGTAGGTTTCAACCAAATAAGAAAAGGTTAGCAGAAAATTGGAAGTAGGGGTGTGTTGCAGTTATGACTTAAAAGTTGATAATATGGTAGCAGGTATATTGTATTATATAAAAATTTAAGGGGTTTGCATAGGGAACACTACTGTAGATAAGTCCATGGCAGATACGGGAAGTCACTTAAGATGATTAATTATCCCATGGCAGTTAATCAGTTATGGCAAAATAACCAGAATGAAACAGATCTGTCCTACCTATCTCAGAGACTCCACCTATATCAGAGACTCCACCTATATCAGAGACTCCACCTATCTCAGAGACTCCACCTATCTCAGCGACTCCACCTATATCAGAGACTCCACCTATTTCAGAGACTCCACCTATCTCAGAGACTCCACCTATGAAACAGATCTGTTTTACCTATCTCAGAGACTTCACCTATCTCAGCGACTCCACATATCTCAGCGACTCCACATATCTCAGCGACTCCACATATCTCAGAGACTCCACCTATCTCAGAGACTCCACCTATCTCAGAGACTCCACCTATGAAACAGATCTGTTTTACCTATCTCAGAGACTTCACCTATATCAGAGACTCCACCTATCTCAGAGACTTCACCTATCTCAGAGACTCCACCTATCTCAGAGACTCCACCTATCTCAGAGACTCCACCTATGAAACAGATCTGTTTTACCTATCTCAGAGACTCCACCTATATCAGAGACTCCACCTATCTCAGAGACTCCACCTATATCAGAGACTCCACCTATATCAGAGACTCCACATATCTCAGAGACTCCACATATCTCAGCGACTCCACCTATCTCAGAGACTCCACCTATCTCAGAGACTCCACCTATCTCAGAGACTCCACCTATCTCAGTGACTCCACCTATCTCAGAGACTCCACCTATATCAGAGACTCCACATATCTCAGAGACTCCACATATCTCAGCGACTCCACCTATCTCAGAGACTCCACCTATATCAGAGACTCCACATATCTCAGAGACTCCACATATCTCAGAGACACCACCTATCTCAGCGACTCCACCTATCTCAGTGACTCCACCTATCTCAGCGACTCCACCTATCTCAGAGACTCCACCTATATCAGAGACTCCACATATCTCAGAGACTCCACATATCTCAGCGACTCCACCTATCTCAGAGACTCCACCTATATCAAAGACTCCACCTATCTCAGAGACTCCACCTATCTCAGAGACTCAAAGACTCCACCTATCTCAGAGACTCCACCTATCTTAGAGACTCCACATATGAAAGATCTTTTCTACTTATCTAAGAGACTCCACCTATCTCAGAGACTCCACCTATCTCAGAGACTCCACCTATCTCAGAGACTCCACCTATCTCAAAGACTCCACTTATCTCAGAGGCTCCACCTATCTCAGAGACTCAAAGACTCCACCTATCTCAGAGACTCCACCTATCTCAGAGACTCAAAGACTCCACCTATCTCAGAGACTCCACCTATCTCAGAGACCCCAACTATCTCAGAGACTCCACCTATCTCAGAGACTCCACCTATCTCAAAGACTCCACTTATCTCAGAGGCTCCACCTATCTCAGAGACTCCACCTATCTCAGAGACTCCACCTATCTCAGAGACTCCACCTATCTCAAAGACTCCACTTATCTCAGAGGCTCCACCTATCTCAGAGACTCAAAGACTCCACCTATCTCAGCGACTCCACCTATCTCAGAGACTCAAAGACTCCACCTATCTCAGAGACTCCACCTATCTCAGAGATTCCACCTATCTCAAAGACTCCACCCATGAAACAGAGCTGTTCTAACTTTCTCAGAGACTCCACATATGAAAGAGATCTGTTCCACCTATCTTAGAGACTCCACATATGAATGAGATCTGTTCTACCTATCATATAGACTGCACATATGAAACAGATTTGTTCCACCTATCTCAGAGACTCCACATATGAAACAGATCTGTTCCACCTATCTCAGAGACTCCACATATGAAAGAGATCTGTGCTACCTATCTCATAGACTCCATGTATGAAACAGATCTGTTCCACCTATCTCAGAGACCGCACATATGAAACAGATCTGTTCCACCTATCTCAGAGACTCCAATATGAAACAGATCTGTTCTACCTATCTCAGAGACTCCAATATGAAACAGATCTGTTCTACCTATCTCAGATACTCCTTGTATTAAACAGATCTTTTCTACCTATCTCAGAGACTCCACATATGAAACAGGGTAAAACAGAGCCGGCACAGAAAGTGCCCAGGAGTGCGAGGGAAGGTTGTAAACAGCAGCAGAAGTGGAGAAAATTAAGATTTGATGATGAACCGAGATGGACCTAAGGCGTGGTAGCCTAGTGAATGTATTCACAATGTGTGAGTTTGTGCCCTCATTGGCTGGTCATAATGTCTTGAGATTGATGAATAATGATGTTCACTCACATCAGATTGTAATAATAATATAACAATAAAGAAACACAGAGGACACTGTTGTTTTTTTAAAAAGCAAGTTGGGTCATTATTCCTCCCTGTCCAAACAGATTCTCCAACAGGAAAACTGTATGACTGTATTACTCTTGTTATTACTTTTTTACTGTTTCAAGTGATAGATAAATGGCAGTGGAGAGAAGCCATGAACCCTTGTCCACAGTATATCAATCATCTGGGCTGTCTCTGTCATACTTGCATTTATGATTTCCATGATGTAGATGCACTTATGCACAGCAAAAGAGAAGCTATAGGGTACATCTCGGTGTAACAGGGTATAGAAATTAACCTTTTTCCCAGCTTGTTGACTGAACCACTTATCCACTTATACAGATCACACTACCTTAGTACAGACTACATGCCCCCATAACAAATAACACAAAAAAGACAATAATGGTAACTTATCTCAAACGACAACTAGCCAAAAAACATTCCCTTATGTATGGCACGTTACACCCTCCTTAGGTATTTATAATGCCCATGTTAAACACTGCCTCAGTGAGTCATTTGTTATTGATTATTTTTCATGCGTTTTAATGTTCTTTTGTTGTCAAAAGTTGCTTCATAAGTGATGTTGAATGAAAGAATATATGAGAGGAAATAGAGAAGAAGGGCAGAATGTAAGACGGGCCTGCGTGCCCAATTCTTAACCCTTTGAAAATAAAGACTTATTATTATTATTATAACCATTCTAACCTCCCACACAATACACACTTACTTTGGTTCTGCAAGAAGGAGCGGTTCAAGTGACTCCCATGTCGGTTCTCCATGGGAGAGTGGTAGCCTCCAGACTCGTGCCGGCTGTGGAAAACTATCTCTGAAGTACTGGAACACTCTGTAAGTGTGTCACTGTCAATGCTATCATTTCGGCTATAATGCCACCGGTCATAAATTTCATGCAGAAGACCATCCACAATAGAACCCTGCCTCATTGTCCGCCCCTTGGAAAGCGTCTGCTCCAAGCTGTGGTCAGTTTGTGGCAGCTCTGACCCATGTCCAGTCCCAGCTTCCAGCAAGTCCATGTCATGGATGGGGACAGTATTGAAACTGCCATCATCATTGTCAGATGATATACTGTTACGCTCAGGATGCTGGTAATCTGACAGAGAGTGCAGGTGAACAAGCCCAGTTGTTGACTTGTCACGAGGCAGGAAGAGCTCATCGTCAGAGACTGACTCAGGCAGTCTTGGCAACATTGTTCCTTATGTAACTCAACAATAGCTCACAAATTTCTCTGGAAGCAGTGTAAGTTTCAACACATCATGATCATGTGCTGGCATATCTGAAATATAGTGTTAACAGTAATTTGAGCATAATATATTCTTAAGAAATGACTGAATACATTTGTTTTATGGCTTCAGTCTGCTAAGAAAAATATCTTAAAAATAAGTGTCTGCAAATGCTACCATCATAAAACATACGGAGACTTCATAAAAATATTCACTCTAAAGTGTTAAGCTGTTTGTTTTTTTTTTTAATTGGCAAAACAATGTGCTGTCAGCAATTATACCAAGAAATTGTGCGATTATACAGTGTGTGAATGTACAAGTATGTCTGGATACACTTCATGGCTGTACAGTGTGTATAGTGTTAACAGTAATTTGAGCATAATATATTCTTAAGAAATGACTGAATACATTTGTTTTATGGCTTCAGTCTGCTAAGAAAAATATCTTAAAAATAAGTGTCTGCAAATGCTACCATCATAAAACATACGGAGACTTCATAAAAATATTCAAGCTGTTTTTTTTTTTTATTATTGGCAAAACAATGTGCTGTCAGCAATTATACCAAGAAATTGTGCGATTATACAGTGTGTGAATGTACAAGTATGTCTGGATACACTTCATGGCTGTACAGTGTGTCTGGATACACTTCATGGTTGTACAGTGTGTGAATGTACAAGTATGTCTGGATACACTTCATGGTTGTACAGTGTGTGAATGTACAAGTATGTCTGGATACACTTCATGGTTGTACAGTGTGTCTGGATATACTTCATGGTTGTACAGTGTGTGAATGTACAAGTATGTCTGG
The DNA here is from genome assembly GCA_014155875.1 of Cepaea nemoralis. Lineage (NCBI taxonomy): Eukaryota > Metazoa > Mollusca > Gastropoda > Stylommatophora > Helicidae > Cepaea > Cepaea nemoralis. The sequence continues at coordinate 196,167 of JACEFZ010015164.1, forward strand.
ATACACTTCATGGTTGTACAGTGTGTGAATGTACAAGTATGTCTGGATACACTTCATGGTTGTACAGTGTGTTTGGATACACTTCATGATTGTACAGTGTGTGAATGGACAGTATGTCTGGATACACTTCATGGTTGTACAGTATGTCTGGATACAGTTCATGGTTGTACAGTATGTTGGGATACACTTCATGGTTGTACAGTGTGTGAATGTACAGTATGTCTGGATACACTTCATGATTGTACAGTGTGTGAATGTACAGTATGCCTGGATACACTTCATGGTTGTAGTGTGTGAATGTACAGTATGTCTGGATACACTTCATGGTTGTACAGTGTGTGAATGTACAGTATGTCTGGATACACTTCATGGTTGTACAGTATGTCTGGATACACTTCATGGTTGTACAGTGTGTGAATGTACAGTATGTCTGGATACACTTCATGGTTGTACAGTGTGTGAATGTACAGTATGCCTGGATACACTTCATGGTTGTACAGTATGTGAATGTACAGTATGTCTGGATACACTTCATGGATGTACAGTGTGTGAATGTACAGTATGCCTGGATACACTTCATGGTTGTACAGTATGTCTGGATACACTTCATTGTTGTACAGTGTGTCTGGATACACTTCATGGTTGTACAGTGTGTGAATGTACAGTTTGTCTGGATACACTTCATGGTTGTACAGTGTGTGAATGTACAGTATGCCTGGATACACTTCATGGTTGCACAGTATGTCTGGATACACTTCATGGTTGTACAGTATGTCTGGATACACTTCATGGCTGTACAGTATGTCTGTATACACTTCATGGTTGTAAAGTATGTCTGGATACACTTAATCGTTGTACAGTGTGTGAATGTACAGTATGTCTGGATACACTTCATGGTTGTACAGTATGTCTAGATACACTTCATGGTTGTACAGTATGTCTAGATACACTTCATCATTGTACAGTATGTCTAGATACACTTCATCGTTGTACAGTATGTCTAGATACACTTCATGGTTGTACAGTGTGTCTGGATACACTTCATGGTTGTACAGTGTGTGAATGTACAGTATGTCTGGATACACTTCATGGTTGTACAGTATGTCTAGATACACTTCATGGTTGTACAGTATGTCTAGATACACTTCATGGTTGTACAGTATGTCTAGATACACTTCATGGTTGTACAGCATGTCTAGATACACTCCATCATTGTACAGTATGTCTAGATACATTTTATGGTTGTACAGTATGTCTAGATATACTTCATGGTTGTACAGTGTGTCTGGATACACTTCATGGTTGTACAGTGTGTGAATGTACAGTATGTCTGGATACACTTCATGGTTGTACAGTGTGTGAATGTACAGTATGTCTGGATACACTTCATGGTTGTACAGTGTGTGAATGTACAGTATGTCTGGAAACACTTCATGGTTGTACAGTGTGTGAATGTACAGTGTGTCTGGATACACTTCATGGTTGTACAGTGTGTGAATGTACAGAATGTCTAGATACACTTCATGGTTGTACAGTGTGCGAATGTACATTATGTCTGGATACACTTCTTGGTTGTACAGTATGTCTGGATACACTTCATGGTTGTACAGTGTGTCTGGATACACTTCATGGTTGTACAGTGTGTCTGGATACACTTCATGGTTGTAAAGTGTGTGAATGTACAGTATGTCTGGATACACTTCATGGTTGTACAGTGTGTCTGAATACACTCCATGGTTGTAGTGTGTCTGGATACACTTCATGGTTGTACAGTGTGTGAATGTACAGTATGTCTGGATACACTTCATGGTTGTACAGTGTGTCTGGATACACTTCATGGTTGTACAGTATGTGAATGCACAGTATGTCTGGATACACTTCATGGTTGTACAGTGTGTGAATGTACAGTATGTCTGGATACACTTCATGGTTGTACAGTGTGTCTGGATACACTTCATGGTTGTACAGTGTCTGGATACACTTCATGGTTGTACAGTGTGTGAATGAACAGAATGTCTAGATACACTTCATGGTTGTACAGTGTGTGAATGTACAGTATGTTTGGATACACTTCATGGTTGTACAGTATGTCTGGATACACTTCATGGTTGTACAGTGTGTGAATGAACAGTATGTCTGGATACACTTCATGGTTGTACAGTATGTCAGGATACACTTCATGGTTGTACAGTATGTCAGGATACACTTCATGGTTGTACATTGTGTCTGGATACACTTCGTGGTTGTACAGTGTGTGAATGTACAGTATGTCTGGATACACTTCACGGTTTTACAGTGTGTGAATGTACAGTATGTCTGGATACATTTCACGGTTGTACAGTATGTCAGGATACACTTCATGGTTGTACAGTGTGTCTGGATACACTTCATGGTTGTACAGTGTGTCTGGATACACTTCATGGTTGTACAGTATGCGTAGATACACTTCATGGTTGTACAGTGTGTGAATGTACAGTATGTCTGGATACACATTATGGTTGTACAGTATGTCTGGATACACTTCATGGTTGCACAGTGTGTAAATGTACAGTATGTCTGGATACACTTCATGGTTGTACAGTGTGTGAATGTACAGTGTGTCTGGATACACTTCATGGTTGTACAGTGTGTGAATGTACAGTGTGTCTGGATACATGTCATGGTTGTACAGTGTGTGAATGTACAGTGTGTCTGGATACACGTCATGGTTGTACAGTATGTCTGGATACACTTCATGGTTGTACAGTGTGTGAATGTACAGTATGTCTGAATACACTTCATGGTTGTACAGTGTGTGAATGTACAGTATGTCTGGATACACTTCATGGTTGTACAGTATGTCTGGATACACTTCATGGTTGTACAGTATGTCTGGATACACTTCATGGTTGTACAGTGTGTGAATGTACAGCATGTCTGGATACACTTCATGGTTGTACAGTATGTCTGGATACACTTCATGGTTGTACAGTGTGTGAATGTACAGTATGTCTGGATACACTTCATGGTTTTACAGTGTGTGAATGTACAGTGTGTCTGGATACACATCATGTTTGTACAGTATGTCTGGATACACTTCATGGTTGTACAGTGTGTGAATGTACAGTATGTCTGGATACACTTCATGGTTGTACAGTGTGTGAATGTACAGTATGTCTGGATACACTTCATGGTTGTACAGTGTGTGAATGTACAGTATGTCTGGATACACTTCATGGTTGTACAGTATGTCTGGATACACTTCATGTTTGTACAGTATGTGAATGTACAGTATGTCTGGATACACTTCATGGGTGTACAGTATGTGAATGTACAGTATGTCTGGATACACTTCATGGTTGTACAGTGTGTGAATGTACAGTATGTCTGGATACACTTCATGGTTGTACAGTATGTGAATGTACAGTATGTCTGGATACACTTCATGGTTGTACAGTATGTGAATGAACAGTATGTCGGGATACACTTCATGGTTGTACAGTATGTCAGGATACACTTTATGGTTGTACAGTGTGTGAATGTACAAGTATGTCTGGATACACTTCATGGTTGTACAGTGTGTGAATGTACAGTATGTCTGGATACACTTCATGGTTGTACAGTATGTCTGGATACACTTCATGGTTGTACAGTATGTGAATGTACAGTATGTCTGGATACACTTCATGGTTGTACAGTGTGTCTAGATACAATTCATGGCTGTACAGTGTGTGAATGAACAGTATGTCTGGATACACTTCATGGTTGTACAGTGTGTCTGGATACACTTCATGGTTGTACAGTGGGACTGGATAAACTTCATGGTTATATACTATGTGGTTGTAAATTATGTTTAGTTTAGTTTAATTTAGTCAATGGATCCTCACTCAAGCCAGAGACCAGAGAATCTCAGCTCAGTGCATGTACTCCGTAGCACCGGCGAGGATCCTGAAATACTTTGGGTAGATTTTTAACTCAAAATTTTGCACGGACAGCGCCGTTATGCTAAAATACACACGACCAGGGGAAATTTTATTATTAGAAGTTGAGTGGAAAAATCCCGGCCCTCACCGGGGCTTGAACCCGGGACCTCCATCACTCAAGGCAGACATCATACCTCGAGACCACTCAGTCCCCCTACTCAGGTTGTACACTATGTGAGTGCACAATGTGTAAATATAGTGTGTACCTACAGCTGTGAAAGTACAGGGAGTGAATATGCAGCTTGTGAAAGTGCAGTATGTGAATGTATAGTATGCCTGGGTACAGCTACTGAATGTAAAGTGTGTGAATGTAAAGTGTGCCTGTCTACAGTTTGTGAATGTATAGTTTATGGGTGTACAGTGTTTGTATGTATAAAGATGAATCTGCAATGTGTGGATATTTAGACATGCACTTTGTGGGTAATAAACATATTAAATATGTTGTATGTGGATGTCATCATAGCAACAACAGTAAGTAGCCTATAGTGTGTGACCGTGTATTTGTGTATCTGTCTGCCTGCTTGTTGGCATGTGTGTGCATGTGTATGTATAGTATATTGATGTATAGCATGAGAATGTAAAATGTATCAACCCGGTGTAATTAATAGTGTGTAAATACGGACAGTGTAAATATCAATCAATCAATCATGTGCCATGCCGGAAAGCGTGGGCGGTCATGATTCGCCATTTCACTCGATCACCAGAGTCATGGATCAGCTCAGTGTTCCTGTCTCGTCCATGCCATGTGGCCAAGCCATCCAGGTATTTTCCTCTCGGTCTTCCTCTTGGTCTGTTCCCTTCGATCTTGCCAGCTGTCACTAAGTTCTCCAGTCCATTTCTTCTCATAACATGTCCAAAAAATTTTGACTGTCTACGTCTAATTTCTCTAATCAATCTACGATTTTCATTTGTCTCTTGTAGTACTTCGTCATTGGTTTTTCTATCTGTCCATGGTATTCTTTACATTTTCCTCAGAAACCACATTTCTGCAGACATCAGATGTTTTTCAGCTTGACTGCACATTGTCCAGGTTTCACATCCATACAAAATAACAGGCTCTATGTATCCCCTCAACACTCTTTTTTCTCGTTTCAATTGACATCATTTTATTGGTCAGAATGTTTTTCATCTTGCTAAAGGCTACTTTCGCAATGGCGTTTCTTGTTCTAATCTCTTCAAGGCATCTGCCATCAGATGTTATGACTGTTCCGAGATAATTGAACCGATTCACCTATATGAATCTATATAAATATATTGTGTGAAATACAGTGTGAATATACAGTAATAATATGGTATGAATACATAGTGTGATAATACAAAGTGAATATATAATATGTAATTATAGATCATGTATTTAGTTTGAATATATATTGTGTAAATATAGACAGTGTGAATATATAATGTGTAATATGGACAGTGTGAATATATAATGTGTAATATGGACAGTGTGAATTTATAATGTGTAATATGGACAGTGTGAAGATATAATGTGTAATATGGACAGTGTGAAGATATAATATGTAATTTGCACAGTGTGAATATATAATGTGTAATATGGACAGTGTGAAGATATAATGTGTAATATGGACAGTGTGAAGATATAATGTGTAATTTGCACAGTGTGAATATATAATGTGTAATATGGACAGTATGAATATATAATGTGTAATATGGACAGTGTGAATATATGTGTAATATGGACAGTGTGAATATATAATGTGTAATATGGACAGTGTGAATATATAATGTGTAATATGGACAGTGTGAATATATAATGTGTAATATGGACAGTGTGAATATATAATGTGTAATATGGACAGTGTGAATATATAATGTGTAATATGGACAATGTGAATATCTAATGTGTAATATGGACAGTGTGCATATATAGTGTGTAATATGGATAGGCCAGTCTCTCTGGCCGAGGGGTTACACCACTTTCTCCGTAATCCCGTTTATCATGCAGAGTCTCGTAGCGGGCAAGAACTGGGAGCGGTTCGTCCCCCGCTGGTAACTTGCGGGATAACTGAGCCGGCCGCCCAGAAAGCAATGGCAAACTACTGAGCGTAATCTTGCCAAGAAATCAACAGACAGCTGAAAGATGCTGCTGTTGACAGCGATGTCCTGTGAAAGGATATGCAAATTTAAAAAAAAAAAATATATGGATAGTGTGAATGTATACTGTGAATGTTGAGTTGAGCTAAGAACCGATATCACTACACTCTGGACATTCCTACATGCACGTCGTTCGACAGCCAGTGAAGACCCATTATGCTAATAGTTCTAAAGGCCATCTGATCGAAAGTTCTTCGGGTCTTCCCTCTCACTTTTGAGATTCGTATCATTCTCTCCTGGAACAGGTTCTCCTCACTCCCCCCCCCCCCCCCCCCTGCGCTTTCTCCATCTGGTCCCACAGGCGCCCGAATACCTCTCCATTGTACAGGTAATCTACCACTGACCTATCAGTGTAGATCATCATGTCACCTTAATGTATGCTAATGTGCCAGTCTGACATGTCTGCCAGTACTTGTACCCACTCTTTTTCACGACTGATGGTCTCTAGATCAAACACCTGACGTATAGATATTTCTGCCTGTGCCATCCAGGACCTGCCTCGTCTTAGTCTATGACCCTTGACCATATCCATGGCTTCATGCAGGGGGTGATCATTATCGACAGCAACTCTCAGGTACTATTTGGCTTGAAGGACCCTATGCCTGTCCGCCATTATTGGAAGCGCCAGAATATGCCTCATGCTTGCCCACATGGCATGGTCGAGACACGAACACTGAGCTGATCCACGACTCTGGTGATCGAGTGAAATGGCGAGTCATGACTTTCCTGCATGGCACATGATTAATTGATTGATTGATATAATTAGTGTGTCCTTTGTGCACCCCAGGATTATCCACATGGCCGCATTCTGTATACGCCGGCGGCATTATGCACAGTGTATCTGTGCGGGCTGTTGTTTGTCGAGACTCCTGTCTTTTCCACTGTTCACATTGGGCAGTGGGACGCGTTTTGTGTGATATTAACTGGCACAGGAACGGAGCAAAATGGGGACGACCCGTTGCTGTGAGGTTGGAACTGCGACTAACTAACTAACTATGTATACGCTCCAGCCTTTCATGCTGGCTCTTTGATATTGTCAGCAGCCCCATACCATACTCAATGAAAGAAATTATTAACTGCTCACAGACCTGTAAAGCATCCTCTGTTCAACCCCATTTACTGCCATCGCCCTCAATGCAATAAGTTCCTTACCAGCCTTCACCACCAAAGACTCCACATGGTCCTTAATAGACATGCACCTTTCAAAGGTGATTCCCAAGTACTTCAATTTACTCTCTCTACTATGAGGACATCAATTCAATAAAATACATGGGACATCTGACTTCACAATCCGGTTATCCAGGGAGTACCACACAACCGGCGCAATGTCTGGGTTTATAACGGCCCCTGCATCCTTGCACCACTCTGCCAGCTTGTTTACTGCCATTTGTTAGTCTGCAGCCAAACTGTCCCTGTCTCTTTCCTGTCTGTACACTAGCACATCATCTGCGAATGTCAAGATTCTACCAACACCTGGTGTCTCAATAGCTGCGACTTTGCTGGTGTATACATTAAAGAGCACTAGGGACATGGCAGATCCCTGAGGCAGCCCAGGTGTAATTGTACAGGGGTCAGAAGTCCATGGACCCATGCGCAATGATAAAGGACTGCCGCAATCCATTGGATATATTGTATGGGTCCCGCTAGAGTATGAAATAATGAACGTTTGATATGTTGGTTTCAAGATACCCAGTAACTAGAATACTAATGATGGAAAAAAGATACATTTTGAAGATTATCTATGAACAACTGCTAGTTAAAGACACAATAGAGGAAACAACTTAGTTAAGGATGCTGGCAGAGTTATCAGCACCCACAACATGTAACAATAATGAGAGAACAGCTACAAACGTTCCCAGAGTGCCATGTCAATTCTTCATTAACCATGAAGACAAGAGTATAATGTTTTAATAGCAGTGTCTGAAAGTAGTCTGCATACCATTCTAGACAAGGTGGTGACAAGTAGTGACTAACATTAACCATTTGCAAGACTGCACTGGATGATGAGCTGCTGTAGTTTATTAGACGAATGATCATTTTATTGTTGACAAAACACAGGCTCAGGCTTTGACAGCTGCAGGTGTTGCAAGATAACTCACCAAAACCATCAAGAGAAGACACATGAATGTGAGAACATCAACAGAAGAGGTGAAACAGATCAATGAGCCTTATCTAACAAATACCAGGAAAGAGAGGCAGGGGAAGGCACAGAAAAATGTGTGTGGCCAGTTTAAACAGCTGGGCAACTAATAATATAAACAACATCAGCTTCATTAAAACAGTAGATGACAGAGAGGAGCTGAGAGTCCGGATCACCAGCATCCCCTCCAGTCTAGACATCTGAGATAGAAAGACAGGCAGTGTTCTGGTTATCATCATCTAAGAGAAGGATACGGTTTGCCAGTTACAAAACTCTAAGGAAATATAGTTTTCTTGCAGTGACAATCAAACAGAAGGATATAGTTTGCTGCATAAGACAGTCTAAATGAAGGAATCAGTTTGCTATTCTAGAGAAGGATCTGGTTGTGACAGTCAAAGAGAAAGATTTAGTTTTCTGATTGTGATACTCTAAAGAAGGTGTAGTTTGCTGGTTGTGATACTCTAAAGAAGGTGTAGTTTGCTGGTTGTGATACTCTAAAGAAGGATGCAGTTCCTGGTTGTGAAACTCTACATACTGTCCTTGGTTGAACTGGATTGCAGCTGTTCTGTATTCTCATAGAGTGGCTCTCTGGTTAGGTACATGAACCTCTGAGCCATGTATCATAGCCCCTGGACTACCACAGGGGTCAGCAATTTCACCTGTGCTTTTCAATGTGTAAAGTGAGCAAGATTGCAAACCATGAATCACCAGGGGTTGGAAAAATACTAACATTTGCAGACAATGTTCCCGCATACAGGCAGGGGAGGGACAGAAATCAAATAGCTCAGAAGATGCAGGCAACAATGAACAAAGTGATGGATTGGTGTACGGAGATGAATGCTGTCATTCTTCTTCTTCTTCTTCAGCGTTCCGCCACTGAGGTTCTTTGCTGCAGATACAATCTGTCTCCATTCATCTCTCTGGTTGACCTTCTCTTGGAATGCTGTCATTAACCGAGAAAATGAGACTGTCTTCAGGTGCTCTCTGGACAATAGTATTGTTAAAGCTGACCTCCCAATCCTCATAATAAATGGTAGAACTGTGAATAGAGCAAGCAGGCTGAAGTATATGGGAATCACTATTGACAGAAGCCGGTCCTTTAGGGATCATGTTCAAATGGTGCTTACAAAATGTTATAAGAGGCTCAATACACTGAAGTGTATGACAGCAATGGACATGCAGCAGAAAATGCTATTTACACTTTTTCAGCACTTAATAATTTCAGTGGTAGAGTATGGTCTAGGAATGCTCACTGTCTCAAAGAGTCAGCTGGTAAAACTAGAGTGCACATACAGAATGAAGCCATGAGGGTGATCCAGGGATGTACAAGGGACACCCCAATATTGTGTATGTGATACATCCTGGCATTGCCGACCATTGCGGATAGACACAAGGTGTTGCAGGCAGGGTCATACCTCAAGCTAGCTGTGGAGAAGGAACAAGGCACGCCTCCTGCTTGATTCCCAAGGGTCACAGGCTGCTAAGAGGAAGATCATGGATGGCTCAAGCAGAAGATACCATCAGAGAAGTGTGCCCACTTGAGAAGATTGACAGATGCAAAGTGTGGGTCAGAGTGCTGAACAGAAATTCAGACTTATGCGGGATTATATGAGTGTAGGGAGTTTTTCTTTTATTTTTAAAGATATGCTCCTTATAATGTCAATTAAAGGAAAGAATAAATTTGTACATTCTTTGAAAACTATCAGACCTAATTAAAAGGTTCAATATGACAAGATAATTGTGATGAACTATGGCAGGAAGTGGGTGGATAGGTTGAGAGAGAACACCATTGTGTGTAGAACTAATGAACAGCTGTTAGTCCATACTATCTTGAACAGTAACTGGTCTGTACTGTCTTGAACAGTAACTGGTCTGTACCGTCTTGAACAGTAACTGGTCTTACTGTCTTGAACAGTAACTGATAATCACAAACTGCACACACCTGCACTGTACAAGCCATATGACTAAAAGGTTGGCCATGGATATCACATGATTGAACGAGATCAAAGTCAGATGATTAACATACTTCATATACACACAATGAAAGCATCTTGTTGAGAGGTGTGTTGGGGAGAAGCATGTTAGTGGAAGTCAATGCAACTTATGGCCGGACAAAATCACAAGATGTTAGTGGAAGACAATGTAACTTGTGGGCGGACAAAATCACAAGATGAAATGGAGGAAACCTGTCAGAATGCACCATGGAGATGCTGGACACCACATGCTAGAGGCTCATTACATCCAACCTTTGATGTGGAGATGACTCTTAACAGACCAATCAAGAATCACTGAATGAATGTTTTCTAAACTGACAGAGAACATGAGAAATATGGAAAAGCAAAATGCCATAGCAACTACTGGCAGCAACACACATAACATATGTTACAAGATAAAGACAGTATTAAACAGATGATGGGTATTTGAGCACAAACTGTTTCCAAACTTAAAAAAGTCGCTTAAAAGTCGACATGGTTGACTTCATTGCACCGGGTTTTATCCCATATGGCTCGGTCTCTTTCCGCAGCACGGAAAGCGTCGCAGAAAGCACGAACTCCGTAGCTTTTAGCGACGACCCACCGGAGTCTCCTAAAACATTTAACTCGTAAACAGAAGGGTGCTGCCCACTTTCCAAAGTGCACATATCGAAGAAAACAATTAAATGAACAGATCACTCGGTTGTGCAACAACAACATAATACCCTAATGACGGTAACAAAAGTAAGTAATTACAAATACAGTGTTGTTTGTCCATCAAGAATAATGATGACCATTCATTTCATCCAGAGAGGGGTTGAAAGTATGGAGCCGTGAGTTCTAAGATGGCTGATAAGGCCTATTTTGGCTCAAAATGTTCTTTGGCAATGTGGACAAAGAATGCTTGATGTTTCTGGAGGAGGATTTCCTGCAGTGGTTTTCCTGTCCTGCCTTTTCTTCACAGCTCTTGCAGTCCTGGTTGTCGCACACATGACTGCACCCTTGCGTGATGATGCTTGCCACGAATTTCAGTCTCTGGCTGCAGTCTCCCGGGTGTCATGATGAATTCCAAAAGCATTCAGTGAGATTTTCAGAGTGTCTTGGGAGCGTTTACCACAACGCAACTCGCCGTAAAGAATTAGTTTAGGCAGCCTGTGATCTGGCATGCGAGTTAAGTGACCAGCCCAGCGAATCTGATTCTTCATTAGTAGAGTGTAGATACTGGGCATGGACGCTCTTTCTAGGACTTCAGTGTCTGGGATCTTGTCTTGCCATTTAATCTTCATTAGCTTCCTAAGGCAGACTGTGTGGAAGAGGTTTAATTTCCTAGTGTGTCGCTGATAAACAGTCCAGGTTTCACAAGCATATAGCAGTGTGGATAATACAACTGCTTTATAGACTTTCAGCTTTGTTTGCAGGCTTATTCCATTTCTGTCCCATACATTCTTGTACAGTCTGTGAAAGGCCGCGCTGGCCTTGGAGATTCTTGCATTCACTTCGTCATCAATTGTGGCAGCTTGTGACACAGTGCTGCCAAGATAGGTGAATTTGTCCACAACACTTAGTCTATGACCATTCAAATACAGTACATCTGTGTTTCAACACACATGATAAGAAACAGGGACAAACATCAAGGGTAATACATATAATGAACAACACTGCCACACACAAGAACACTGCCTATAGTACCCCGCGGTGCAGGATAGTAGGGTCTTGAGCCTGAGGAATTCAGGTCGCCTGGCTAGTGCAGTCGCCGTGAACTGTGTAGATTAGGGTTTTCTTTTTGCCCCCGATAGCAAAATCTCCACACCTCACTGAGGATCTGAACCTGGGTCTTGGCCTTCAATCTCTGAGCATTGTAGAGGCCGCCATCTGAGCGTGAGTGAATGTATATACCACCATCCTGATCACGAAAGACATATTTCAGTAGAAGTGAAAAGTATATTCCAAAGAGGGTGGGAGCTAGTACACAACCTTGCTTAACTCCACTCTTGATTTCAAACTCTTCAGAAGTTGCACTGTCAAACTTGATTATACCCAACATGCCTGTGTGGAACAATTCCACAATGGACAGAAGAGTTGGTGGGCAGCCAATCTTCTTTAGTGCCTTGAACAGACCCTCACGACTGACCAAATCGAATGCCTTTGTGAGGTCGATGAAGGTAATAGACAGTGGTTGATTCTGTTCACGGCATTTTTCTTGCATTTGTCGCAATGAGAATATCATATCAATGGTAGACCGGTTCTGTCGAAAGCCACACTGTGATTCAGGGTAGACTTGATCTCCTAGGACTTGAAGTCTGCGCAGAACAATTCTGGCAAATACTTTTCCAACAATACACAGAAGTGAGATACCCCTATAGTTGTTGCAGTCGCTCCGATCGCCCTTGTTCTTGTACAGTGTTATGGTGCTTGAATCTTTGAAATCCTGTGGGACTTGTCCTTCTCGCCAGCATAGCTCTATTATTAGCTTGTGGATCTGTAGAGTGAGTGAGTCTTGCCCACTCCTGATAACCTCTATTGGAATCCCATCCTTACCTGGAGCCTTGCCAGATGCAAGTTCATTTTAGAAGACTATTGACACATTCAAATAATAATTAATACACATGACAGAAATGTTTTCAATGGTACATATGATAATGTGAGATCATATATAATATATAAAAACACTACTACACACTGCAGATCTATGTGTAACACTCCACATGAAATAATTTTTTTTTACCAGTATTAATCAGGCATGTGTGAAGTATATAACGTCAGTTAGCAAGTGCACAGAAACATCTGTTCTGCCTGGACCGCGAAATGCCAAATTAACACACCATTAAATAAATAAACAATGAAAACATTGCCCGCCCGCTCCTGTAAACCCGCCAGCTAGACACGTTCATTCACTCACACTGGGTGCGAAGTTCATTATAAGTTATATCATAATAATAAATATTTATCAAATATCATATCACACGTGTACTAATAATATAATACTAATAGTATTAATTAGTATAGTACAGTACACATAATACAACAGACAGTCATCAGTCCGCCTGAAGTTTCTATAATATTTTTATACAATTATTTTATAGTATTATAATTAAATAATGCACAGTAAACAAGTTAGTTATGGCTCTAGCAGTTTTACCTTCTCTCTAGCGCAAGAAGGAGACGATTCGTTGCAACAGCAACAGATGTATGTATGTATGTATACCTTCTAGAAGCACGCCGTGTTTTATGTCCCACCTCATCAGCCAGCCCACATATATATTGTTTGCTGGCTACACCATTATTGACGTTCATGGTACAATTTATTAGAGTTATCTTCCTTAGTGTGTATGTGTCAAGCCTAAACACTTGGGTTGTTTCCCTTCTCAACTACTGGATATCAATGTGAGGGGAAATGTGATAATTACGTGTATGTGTTCTAAACATGAGGAACATATTCAATCAATCAATCAGGTGCCGTCTCCGCAATGAAGGTTGGCTGCAATAGATCTCCAACACTTGTCTCTCGTCCTGACTGTACATTCTATTAGGCCGATGCTCGTCCATCTCTTGATGTTATCCTCCCACTTGTATCGTTGTCTACCTCTTGCTCGCTTGCCCTCAACCTTGTCTTCCAGTATGGTTTTTATAAGAATCTTTTAACGTAGGCCAAAATATTTCACTTGCCTCCTCTTTATTTCTTATAATATATATACAGACCTACAAGCACTTGGAATCAACGAATGGCAAGAGAAGGTCAACCAGAGAGACGAATGGAGACGGATTGTATCTGCAGCACAGAACCTCAATGGCTCGGAACGCTAAAGAAGAAGAAGAAGAAGAACTCTCTCTTCATTCCCAGTTTTTCTAGGACCTCTGCATTTGATTGTTTTTGTTTCCATGAAATACGACCTATTCGTCTGTATATCCACATCTCCAGGGCTTCTATGCGACTTTCTAGTTGCTTGTTCAATGTCCAGGCTTCCGCGCCATACAGTAGCGTTGAATATACGTAGCATTTGACAATTTTAATTTTTAATGCGTTATTAATCTCTCTAGATGTTAATACTGATTTCATGCCATTCAAAGCATTTTTGGCCATTCCTATTCTCTTTTTGATTTCCATTTCACTTCTGCCATCATCTGTTAAGAGAAACTTGTTACTTGTTCTAGTATCTCCCCATTTACTGTGAAGTTCATCTATGACCTTTCCTTTTCACTGCTAATTATCATAGTTTTTGTTTTTGGGATGTTAATATCTGAGCCACATTCTGCACTATGCTTGTTTACTTCTTCCACTAGGTCTTGCAACTCTTGCTCACTTTCTGCTAGTAACACGGTATCGTCAGCATATGTAAGATTGTTTATAATTCTTCCATTGATGTGAAGTCCAGGATTTTAACTTATTTAAAAATTCTTTCTGTGTATAGGTTGAAGAGGCTTGTGGACAGTACACATCCCTGCCGTACTCCTCTTTTTATCTCTATAGGCGACGAATAGTTATTACCGCATCAAAGAGACGCCACCTGTTCCCAGTACAAGTTACTAATAAGTCTGATGTCATTTCCGTCTACTCCTGTATCTTGAAGGCACTAATTAGTCGTTCATGTTGTCTCTATCAACAAGCTTTCTTGTAGTATATAAAACAAACATATATAGGCCTCCTTTTTTGAACTTCTATATATTTTTCAATTAACATCCTCAAACAGATAATTGCTTCTCTGGTGCCGCTGTTTTTGCGGAACCCAAATTGTTCTTCAGCTACTTCCTCATCTATTTTATGTTGAATTCTTTCTTGTATGACCTTGAGTAGTATCTTAGTTATGTGGCTCATTAAGCTAATAGTTCTGTAATCCTCACACTCAACAGCTCTTGGCTTCTTCGGTAGTGTGATGAAAATGGATGTTTTCAAATCCTTGGGGATGTACCCAGTATTATATATATATATATCATTACATAATTCTGTGATAGTTTCAATGCCAAAGCTGGATAAGGATTTTATCATCTCTGTTGTTATCTTGTCAGGACCTGCAGCCTTTCCTTCTTTCATCTTTTTAATAGCCTTTTCTACTTCAGCCGTTAATATTTTTGGTCCATCTTGAGTATTATACAATGTTGGTCTATTGACCCTGTTGTCCCAGAATAAATCTTCTGTGTACTCTGTCCATCTTTTTATTATGTCAGTGTTATTAATTATAATTTCTCCATTTTTTCCTCTGATACAACCGTTTCCTGTTATATTATTTTTCTTCTTTGTAAATCTTTTTATATGTTCATGTAATTCTTTCGAGTTGTGTTTTATTTCCAGATCCTCTATTTCTTTGCAATGTTTCTGCAGCCACTCTTCTTTGGCAACTCTGCACATGTGACGTTTTTCTCTATCTATTACTGTGTACTCTGGAGTGTTCTTTGCTTTCTTTCTTTGAGACATTTTACTCAAGATTTTATCTGTTATCCATAATTGTTTTTTCTTATTAATCTTCACTGGCAAGGTGGTATTTGCAATCTGAATACTGGTTTTTACACTTGCCCATTTTGTATTAATTAATTCCCTGGATTTTCACGTCAATATTGTTCCATAATTTCAATGATTAGCCCACCATATCTATTTTTGACTTCAACTAGGTATAGTTGACTTATTTCTAGCTGTTTCAAAGCCGATATATCTACTTGAGGTGTCTTCGATTTCCTTATTCCATGAATTTTAAGTTTTATTTGTAATTAACTACAGGATCATGGTCAGAGTTGATATCAGCACCAGGGTATGTTTTGGCATTTTTAACATTGTTATAAAATCTATTTCTAATCATAATGTAGTCAGTTTGGTTTCTTGTTCTATCTCCAGGGCTTTTCCATGTATACAGTTTCCTAGGGTTATGTTGGGAAAATGTGTTGTAAACAAAAAGATTGTTTTCTTCACAGAACTGTAACAGCCTGTCTCCTCTGTAGTTTCTGTTTCCCTTACCATTTTGCCCTACTATCTGTTTATATTTATTTTTTCCAACTTTTGCGTTCATGTCTCCCATGACAATTAGGACCTGTGATGATTTTACAACTTTCAGTGTTTGTTGTAAGTCTTCATAGTATTCTTCTAGCTGCTCATCACTATAATCAGTTGTTAGAGCATGTCATATAGCTATGCCCAAGAATTACGTCACAGAAAGTGGATGTATACCCTAGAAGCGAAAACCGCACAGAGAAACTAGGAGAGGAGTTGTCAACAGAGAGAAACGTCATTCTGACGTCACCGAACAACAGTAGACTTTGTTGGAGTTTGGAATGGCAGGCTGTGCTTATAACTATCAGGACATTCAAACTGGTGAACCAATAGTTTTACATGGACAAATATGAGTTACAGAGAGAAAAGATGTTGTAACACGCTCTTATGAGATGACGCTGAGAATCAATGAACCGACTGCAGAGGAAATTAATTAGAATTCAGAAGCGGCAAGAAATGGACCTTGAGGATAGACAGAAGGTGAATTGAAAGACATTATAACGTAATGCAGAAAACAATCAGTTAAAAGGTTTGTAGGAGCTAACATTAATATTACTGTCAATAATATAGTTACCGACCGCCCTGGACATCTCCAGGCACGGTACATGTTGCAGAATATTTGATAATATGCAAAGCCGATGAGCTATGTACAAATTAAACAGCGATTGATTCGATTACACTCATGTCTGCGATTCGATCTTATTTATTCTTCTGGTTTCACAACCAAAGCGCTGTTCAAGTTAATTGATAACCAGCTACAGTTACATTGTTTACAGTTACTGTTCAGATTATGAATGACAGCGTCTTGGCAGAGCATATGTCTGAAGAATTACTATGTTGAACGATCTTGCCTTAATTTTGAGAAGAATTATCCTATCTTTATGAGTCCAGAATCCACTAATATTTTTCTCTAAATCTCGTTTTACTAAAATTACTACTCCTCTCTCGTGGTGATCTCCCCCTGAATTAATGAATACGTAATCTTCTCTCCTTATATAACTTGTATCTGTCCATCTTGTTTCAGATACGCCTAAGATATCTAAATTCATGTTTTTTTGCTTCTGCTATAGGGTTACCAAACTTCCCTGCTTGATATAAGGTGCGTACGTTTCACGTACCAATTCTCAGACTTCTCCTACTTTTCAGGTAGGTATTGTCAGAATCCACCCTTTCAAAAGAATTTAGGATGCATTCGTCATTATGCACTTCCTTATTCACCATAGGAGTTGTCTCTTCCCTGTGAATATTTACAACAGGCTCATCTCCAGGGGGCCAAGAATTACCCGTATCGCTTTTTTCTTGTTGTTTAATTACCATTGCTGTCTTTGGGATATTTCATGGTGAGGTCCCAATCTCTTCCACGATGGCCAACCATGTTCACTATCGTGTCCTGAACACGCCTTATGTGTGCCACACACGCTGCTGTTTCGCTTTCGAAGCCGTTGATCTATTTAGATTCATCCGCCTTCTCCACCGTCCCAGTCTTTGTGTACTAGGGATGGGCATTCCCTTTGTAGGATATTACCCCTACTTCACTAATGTAATTTAGCCAGTCAGCCAAGACTGTTGCCCGTGGTGTGGCCACCGCCGTACACAAGAGGTATTCGAATAGCCATATATGAGCTAGGTAAAGAGATGGGAACCAAATAGGATCCTGGTCTATCCCTTGGGATATGGCTGCCACTCACCGCGAGATACTATCCCTCTCTCTTTGCCCTACACCACGAGGAACATATTAGCCTTATCTATATAAAATTATAATTTTTTAAATATGTCAATGTATATTCCCAGGAATCAGAGAAAACCTCAAAATAGAGATGAAGGGATTCTTCATTCATGCATTCATACTTGGTCATGGAAGTCTGCCCTTGCCATGTCATATGGGTTGCGGCGGTCCTTTATGAGCATAGGGTTACACTGCTCATGGCTTCCTGGGCCTCTGACCTCTATACTGTTACACATCTGTTGCCACAGGGATCTGCCGTGTCGGCAGTGCACTTTAATATCTGCACCAGCAAAATCGCAGCAACTGAGAAACAAGGTGTGACATTTGCAGATGATGTGCTGATGTGCAGACACGGCCAGTTTGGTGGAAGACTTACAGGTGGCAGTAAACAAGATGGCATAGTTGTGCGGGGACGCAGGGGCCGTTATAAAACCAGACACTGCATCGGTTGTGTGGTACTCCCTGGATAACCGGATCGTCAAGGCAGATGGCCCAGGTATTATGTTGAATGCATGTCCTCTTAGTAGAGAGAGGGTGTGTAAATTGAAGTACTTGGGTATCACCTTTGACTGGTGTTTGTCTTTTAAGGATCATGTGGAGGATTTTGTAGTGAAGGCTAGTAGGAGAATGCATTGAGGGCAATGGCAGCAACTAGAGTAGATCAGAGGATGCTTTACGGGCTCTTTCAGCAGTTAATAATTTCTGTCACTGTGTATGGTATGAGGCTGCTGACAGTATCAAAGAGCCAGCTTGAAAGGTTGGAGCGCATACAGAATGGTTAATCCTGGGGTGCACAAAGGACACATCAATTATATGCATAAGGCATATCCTGGCGCTACCAACAATGACGGATAGGCATAGCTTCCTTCAGGCCAAATGGTACCTGAGAGTTGCTGCAGATAATGATCACCCCCTGCATGAAGCCATGGATATAGTCAAGGGCCATAGACTAAGACGAGGTAGGTCCTGGATGGCACAGGCAGAAATATCTATAGGTCATGTGTGTGATCTGGAGACCATCAATCGTGAAAAAGAGTGGGTTGAAGTTCCGGAAGACATGACGGATTGGCACAATGTAATAGTAACACTGGGTCTTGAGTGCAGAGAATGGGCAGCGGGCCGCACTGAGTTTGAAGTGCAACAGCTGATCCAGAGCAAGACACATCAAGGTGACATAGTCATCTGCACCGATGGGTCAGTGCTGAGAAACAGACGTAGTGCAGTGATTGGGGTTTTATTGCAAAGGCTAATGGACGAGTCTTGGAAAAGGAGAGTCTGGCATATTAGACTACAACCTCCAGCATGAGAATGGAGGTGGAGGCAGTAACAGCGGCATTCCGTTGGTTAGAGGAGACTACTTGTCAGAGTCTCGCGTCACTCGTTTGTCTATGACTCGACAGGTAACAGACATGTATACAAAAGTTAGTCAACTTTGTTAAACATGATAAATATATATTTAATAGTTAAAAAAACTAAATATACAGTATCACGGTGTTTAGCGCTCAGCACTGCACTCGTCAGCTCAAATAACAATATCTTCTCTCACACAATGAGCGCACACACAGTCGGATCTCAAATACATAGCAGCGCTAGCAAACACTCAGATCGGTTATACAAGTCACTCTCTGAAGCAAATATCCAGACACGTCCCTCCTCATCCAAAGCCCAGTCTCGTCTCTCCAAAGCTTTCGCTCTGGGTTCCCTACCACGTGGTATTTACTCGTGGTTAGTATTGCGTCGCAGTATTGGGTCGTGTCCTGTCCGGGAACTAAGGGTCAGTCCGTCTGTTGACGACTGCTGGAAGTCATCCAGTCCAAGGGTATACTGTCCTGTCTGTTCAAGGGCATACTGTCCTGTCTGCTGTTCCCCTGTCCTGTCTTCTTTTCCCATGCCCTGTCTCTAGGATCTGTCCTCCGTATCAGATCGCTAGGACTCTGACACGCTCCCCTTGATCTTCCCTGTGTCACTTATCTTATACTCATAAGTGAAACGATGTCGTATGTCTATGTAATTAGTTTGAACTAATTCGTCAGAGGCCTACAGGGAGTCTCTAAATGGTCATAGTAACTATTGGATGGGGTGACAACTGTAGCTTAACAAAGTGTGATTTACTTTTGAAATCTGTACCATCTCAAGTTTGTTCAATAGTACCTTCTCGCTCACTTGACATACAGAATCTCATTCTCAAGCTCATTTCACTACTGGGAACTGTACCAGACCAAGGTTACGTTGACTTATGTTATCAAGGGTCAACCCTCTAACTGCAACCCTCTCAAGACATATCCGTACCACGGCCAATGGTTTCCTCTACAGAAACTCATCAAGGGAAATACTATTACCCGAGGTCCCCGTAAAATGGCAATATTCAAAATATATGGTCGAAGAAGTCTGTACAAATTGATATAACCTTTTAGCTCCCGCTTGTTGACAGGGTTCCTAAGTAGTGTTGTCCCTTTAGAGCTACTTATGTCCCTTTTATAAGTATTGGTGTCGGGCTGTTCCCTCTTTTCCTTGTTTATGTATTGAATTAGGATAGTTTTCCCTTTTCCTCTATAATAGTGGATGTTTACTTTAATTGTTTGTATACTGTGTATGTAAACACTATTGTAGTAACGTGTACGTTAATTATAAACATGTTTGTCTGTTTATAATTTGTGTAGTAATATTCTCTAATTGTCATTTGCTCAGTTTTCAGAGATTCATGAATGATGAAATATTCATAATTCATTAGACTAACTACCGAACAATGATCATTAGATACATGTCAATAGGTGAAGTGAGGATATGACGGACTGGCACAATGGTATAACACTGGGTCGTGAGTGCAGAGAATGGGCAGAGAGCTGCACTGAGTTTGAAGTGCAACAGCTGATCACATCAAGGTGACAGTCATCTACACCGATGGGTCAGTGGTGAGAAACAGACGTAGTGGTTGGGGCTTTATTGCAAAGGCTAATGGGCGAGTCTTGAAAAAGGAGAGTCTGGCATATGAGACTACGACCTGCAGTATGAGAATGGAGGTGGAGGTAGTAACAATGGCATTCCGTTGGTTAGAGGAGTTTACTGCAACACACATTGTATTCATTACGGATTCAAAGAGTATGCTTAGTACGGTGGAGAAAGAAATGTTTCGTTTGGAATGGCTCTTGACGCTTCAGAGGTCACAGGTTGGGAGAATGGTATGGATATTTTGCCCTGGCCATGCGGAGGTGCGGGGAATGAACAGGCTGATAGGCTAGCAGGGAGTGCACCTCTTGGTGATAGATTGCCTATGGACGAAGGGGAGTTGGTCGTGCGCTTGTGGGACCAGGTTGAGAAGGCGGAGGAACAGATTGAGAACCCATATGTGGAAAGAATGAGATTGTGGGGGATCCGCAGGGGTTCTGGAAGAATATCAAAACTGAGAGGGAAGACCATGAGCACTTTTAATCAGATAGCGGTGAGAACGATTAGTAGTGTGACTCTTCGCTGGCTGTTGAACGAGGCGACGGAGCACGTATGGGAATGCCCTGGGTGCAGTTATGTCGGTTCTTACCTCAACTCAACTGTCTGGGAAACTGCCAGTACTAAGGACACAACTTTCTGAACTTAGCAGTCGGCATAAGGTCACCATACAGTGGATACCATCCAACTGTGGCGTACCCGGAAACGACAGCGCTGATTGATGGACTAAGGAAGGAGCAAAAGAGGAACAGTCTGATGTGCCCGCTACATACCACCGAAAGAAAATTTTAGAGCAGAGGACATGCCCAGGGCTTGCCTTGTTGACTTCATCTAGTCGTCACAGTTTTTAGTCGTTCTGGGAATGACCTAAAATATCTTGCTAATGTATGAGTGGTAACGAATGGTACACCTAAGAGTCCGATTCGGTCACTGTGATATTACACTAATTGTTAGAGCAGAAGACATGCCCGGGGCTTGCATCGCTGACTTGTCACACCGTCACCTACACTTCAGCCTTACGCTTCCGCCATTGCGACCTCCTCGCTAGCCACTTTGCCACCCCATCTCCATCATACAACCCCACCACAACATGACGCGTCCACCTGTTTACCAACGAAACCCCATCGTACACCCACTCCACAGCCCCATTCGGAGGAACAGTACTGCAACCCCACCACACACGCTCACACGCATATGCACACATCCCGACCACTACTCCCACTACTATCCACCATCTTTTCTTGTTACGGTTTTATTTTGAAGAGCTGTATGATGTTTATACCACTACGGCTGTCTACAGATCACTAATAACTGCTATCTTTTATTTTCAATTGGGAAAAAAATAAACATAATAAAAAATAAAGATTCTCGTTAACAAAAAAGGGAGGAAATCGCAATAATCAAGTCGATTTGTTATTCATGAGTTAGCATCCCTTTACCTAATTCTGAAAATGACGGGACAAAGGAAATAATTCGCTTTAACATTATTCTATTGTAATTTAAAGATTATTCACAATAGTCACTAAGTATGATAAATCAATTGAATATTTGTTTTAAATTAGATTTAAATATTGAGCACAACCCACTACTGGCAACGCCGATCGCATTCTGGTATGAACCTAAGGCCTATCCACGTCAATATGGAAGCACTATACTCGAGTTTCGCCCTCATTTGAGCTCGTCAGTAGTGCATATCCCTGACCGGATCCGGAAGCAGTCCCGGATAACGCGTGTGAAGCGGTTGTGTAACCACGCGGCACACACTGGACACACCAAATTATCACAACAGAATATCACAACACTACCCATCGTATGCTATGCTCAATAAATTATGTTAGAATTTGTAGGAATAAGACAATTTTCTGTGTTAATTAGCTTATTTCTTTATTCTATTCTACATCCTCGATAATATTTTACACTACGATGGGATCTCAATTTATTTCATTAGGTTGTATCAAGAATTACGTCCGATTTGCTTACACCGTTTCGGCCTTTTGGCTAAGATCAAAGTGTTGTATTGCCCTATCAGTACAGCACTTTGTCTGGTCAGGGGCCGAGATGATCATCAAACTTCACAGCTCCTAACGGTAGCTGTGGGTCTGGAGGACCACTGGGCAAATGCTCATAGTCGGAATAAGAGCCCATTCTCCTGCACCCTCATCCCACGTCAGCCTACCCCTACACACACACACACACACACACACACACACACACACACACACACACACACACACACACACACACACACACACACACACACACACACACCATAGACATGGACCTGAATAAAAATTATTTCGTATATAATTTACCTTTTAATAATTAAAATTTAACTTTTTAAACTCGCAAAACAGGAAGTAGTTAAGTACCAAAAACGCGCGAAATTTGAAAAAGTAGGCCACCGTAGGTCTGCTATTCGGACTATGCAAGGGGGCGTTATAACTCACATAGAAGGATTTACTAGGTCCGGACCTTTGAAGTGGACCTAAAAATAGAACATTGTCATGATGACTCTCAACAAACTGAACAAGGCCGTTGGTAGCAGTCAAAAACTGTTACCGACACTTTTATTTGCGGTGCAGTACAATCAGTCCATTACATAGTATCCCACTAGCCGGCCGTTCTCTCTATCTAGCATCTCTCGCACCAAAAGGCACGTTAGTCACCGT
This sequence comes from Cepaea nemoralis, assembly GCA_014155875.1. Taxonomy (NCBI): domain Eukaryota; kingdom Metazoa; phylum Mollusca; class Gastropoda; order Stylommatophora; family Helicidae; genus Cepaea; species Cepaea nemoralis. Next base: position 219,672 of record JACEFZ010015164.1, read on the forward strand.
AACCACTGGTGGCTATAAGTGTAATGCTGATAATGCTCAACAGTCTTTTAAAAGTCCATTCTCTCTCTCTCTCTCTCTCTCTCTCTCTCTCTCTCTCTCTCTCTCTCTCTCTCTCTCTCTCTCTCTGCTTAAACTGCGGCTAGGCCAAATACAACCATCTTGTACGGTGTGAGTATCTGTTGTGTCTATCGTTCGTTTCATGTAAATTCCCTGGCTGTTTCACTGGTAAATTCTACTTTGTATCCTATGGGTTTTTCAATGACCAGTGGTTTCTATAGGTGTGTGCTGTTTCAAAAGCGTAGTGTCTGTGCTGAGGTATCGTGCTAAAGTAGAAGTCACATCGTTTGGGTTGTCAAATGACGCACATTGACTTGTGGTTCATCATCTATGTCGCTGCTGCTTGATGTAATGATGCATATGCTAGCGACTTTGTATTATTTCTTAAATGGGCAGCTTCCCTTCAGGTGTCCGCAGATTCGATAACCATAATACTGAGGTTGGTTTTGAAAAGTTTGGAATCTGTGTTTACTTCTAATAGCTAAGCTTTTAATATAGTCGTTAAACCTTGGATTTTTATGGCACACGTCAAGCGAACCATATGCATGCCTACAATATTTGCAATTTGTTCACATTCCTCTTCTATATCCATGGTGTGAACTTGGACGCTCATAATTACTCTGTTGTTTCTCATTTGGTTTAGTAGATTAACTGTAACTTTGTTGCTGGAAACGATTTCCATACGATTTAGTTTTATTTGTAAATTTATCACTCGCTCCAATTTCTAAAATTGTTTCTTGGCATTCGGCAAAAATGTCCTTGTGGGCATTGTAATATGCTTCCCCTTTTTGTTCCATTTCTGAGATGAAGGTGCATTTATTGTCTAAAAGAAAGGTGGACATGGTAGAAGGTACTGCAGTAATTAATTTGTCTCTAATCACGAAGTCTCTAAGTTTGTTAAAGTCATTGTTAACTTTAGAAGGCTTTAGCCATTTAACAAAGATAGTTTGTGTTTCCCCTGATAAATTCAGAAATGTTTGGCTTGATTTTGGTACTAATCATTTATAAGCCGATCGTAGCCAAAATTCACCTAGGCAAAAATTAGCTAGAATTCTATTTCTAAAATATGTATAATTAGTTGTCAGTTCTTCAGGGATGAGCTCTACAACTATAAGTGACTCCAACCAAGGTGCTTATGAATCAGAATCGCTTGCTCGGTTTCCGGGACTTTGTAGTGCTTCATTAGGACCGCAGAGTTGATAACCCACACATAAATAGAATGGCCCGCCGTGAAATTCGAAATATATTCCGTTATATATATATATATATATATATATATATATATATATATATATATATATATATATATATATATATATATATATATATATATATATATATATATATATATAGTGGAATCTAATAAATTTGAAACAATTTTCGTTTGTGCAATTTCTGCATCCTTTTCCTTTCCTGATAGTTTTATGTTAAGCTTACTGTCACGAACTTTGTCGGTTCGCCTTGTGACAATTTGCTTCCTGGTGAAGTTTGGCGGTCGAGGGGCAAGAACCACTAAATTACTCACGCCATACCATATCGATTGCTAGCCCTTGGTCGAGTTTCTAGAAACTGCCCGAAAGTGGTTGTTGTAAAAAGAGTTGATTCAATACTGACTGCGCATGTCGCGTGCACAGGGACATCTGCGGGACCGGCAGACAAAGGGCCAGTTGAATTTTGGCAGTGCGGGCGACCAGACGCTATACAGCGTGGTGTAACTTTCAGATGGAGAGCTGGGCTATGGATGTCTTCAAAGTGTTTAGAGAAACTCGACATCAAGTTCCGATGATTTACAGCTACTCCATTATGGCAACAGGCACGACGATCTGAAGGTAGGGTAATCTATTAGTTTGTTAAAGCGGTGTCGGTAAACGGTGGCCCGCGAGAGATCGGCGGCGTGTACCAAACGTAGCGCTCAAGTGGGTCAAGTGTGAACAGTTAACTACTAGGCCTGGCATTAAATCTGTTGTAAGAGCGTATTTACCAGAAGTGTAACACAAAGAGATTTCTTATGCTAGCGGGGCACGGCTTACTCACAGCCATTGTAGGTTGGGTTAGATGAGTTCAGGGCATTGAGACCTTTGGTTTGAGTTCACACATGGCCCAGCTGCATGCACTTGAGCGTAGTCGAAGCCGGCGTGGCCGACGCGTTACCGGACGGGAACCGGGGGTAGATTAAGGAGTCGATTAGACTAGGACATGTGATATGTCTATGAACTCGGGCGACTAAGACGAAGCTAGTGCACCGGATCGCAGCGCTATCGGAGGTCGTGTCAAGGTCGTATCGTGAGTCGAAGGTCGTGTCACATGGTGGGGCAACCACTGGCTTTTCTTCTTGGCTTTCCTCACATCTGTCTTTTCAGTAGTATCCCTCTACGGAATACCAGCTTAATATATAGTGGATTCATGAGAGGTTGACAACGGGGAAAGTGACTGATGCGACAGGGCTGTTCATGGTGAACAGTGACACTGTTCTAGATGTTCCGACCTGGGACATGGACGGGGGAAACGAGGTATGGATTTCTGCTACAGGGGCATCATCCTGTATATTCTATTGGATATTCTGGATACATTGTACCTGCGGCACGGTACCACATCATCGCTGGCGGGGAGTGGGAAGGTGAACCAGGGAGAGTGGGGAGAACCGGAGGGGGTTCGGATGCACTGCCATCGGCCCTACTTCAGGGCCATTTTGCCTACTAATATATCTAATTCACTAACATATATGTTATGTAGAAATCTTTCAGGGTAGGACAACCTCTCAGACACCAGAGACCAACAACCTCGGCCCAGCTCTACTTCATTCCGAGGAAGATGACGCAGTTAGACAGCTGCCTGTCCGGTCCTACGCCCAGTTCATCCTCGGCATCTGGGAGCAGCCAATGAGGGAGTTGGGTCCCTTATGGGAAGGGTCCATCCAGCTGAGTAAACGTGGTACGAGTGTATACGCTTGTGGTAAGTTGATTCACGAGACTCTCATTGAGTGTTGTCCTCCACAGGTTCTACTTTTATGAGAGCTGAGTGATGATCCGGTGACGGGTCCAGTTATAGGGACCAGGGCAAGTGACGGTCTGAGCAGTCCAGGGGAACCACTACAAAGTCGAGGTGTACCTACTACAGAGAGCTACTTCTCAGTATTGGACCAGCTAACCCTTTGCCAACTACACATCTAGTATACCAGTACTGTTCACCAGGACATCTACCTTTTGTCATACACTATGAGCCTACGTCAGGCTAGCACCTTGATGTTGTAATTGTTCCAGCGGTGAAGATCACTGACTGACTTACCGCCAGCTATAAACGATGTCCCCATTATCAAGTGCCTGGCCAACTTGGCTTATGATTCTGCTGAGTAACTACCTGAACTGTGATATCAGCGTTATGATTCTCCTGAGTAACTACCTGAACTGTGACATCAGCTGAACCATTATGATATCATGGAAAGTTGTGATTTTCACAAACAGTGAGTGAGATACAGACTTCTAACTATTTCAGCAGTTTACCAGATACTTCAAAACTCGTCAAAGAAGGGTCCTAGTTTCCCGGCAACACCATAGACAGTGACCTTACCAAACAGAGTGTGGGTCGGACTTCATTGTCATCATCCAAAAAATTGTTAGACGTTCATCGAACCCATTGTAGCTTGTAGATCAGTTGATACAGCTTGATAGAAGTTGACAGCTCAATTAATAAATTACAAACAAATTTGGCATGACGACATACGGTGTGTAGTTTATTTATTTATTTATTTATTTATTTATTTATTGTTTAATGGAAATGCCTGAAACAGAAATGCTTGATCTTGACCTTGTGTATGTCCTTTGAAGTGTCTTTCTTATTAAATGTGTTCGACAAGCCTACGATGTCATGCGGCGACAGATGTAGATAGAAGTTCAGAAGAAAACATCAGGTTGACGCCGATGTTTTATTAATGTTTGCATTATTGTTTGTTGTTTCTCGTTGAATTGATTGATGTACATGCGTTCCTTGCCTCTCGTATGTTTATCTTGGTGGGTTATGATGATCAGTAAGTATAACTTCAACTAGCCAGCGGCAGCCCTCACGCACACGACTAGAACATGGTCATGATGACTCTCAACCAACTGAACAAGGCCGTCGGTGGCAGTCAAAAACTTTACGGACACTTTCATTTGCGGCGCAGTACAATCAGTCCATTATACAGTAGCCCACTAGCCGGATGTTCTCTCTAGCATCTCTCGCACAAGAAGAACGTTAGTCAACGCATCCACTGGTGGTTATAAGTGTAATAGTCTTTCACAAGTCAATTCTCTCTCTCTCTCTCTCTCTCTCTCTCTCTCTCTCTCTCTCTCTCTCTCTCTCTCTCTCTCTCTCTCTCTCTGTGCTTAGTGGTCGCTGAGACAAATACAACCGGCCTGTACAGTATGAATATCTCTCGTGTCTATCGTTGGTTTCAAGTAGATGCCCTGGCTGTTTCACTGGTAGATCCTACTTTGTATCCTCAATCAATCAATCAATCAATCAATCAATCAGGTGCCGTCTTCGCAATGAACGTTGGCTGCAATGGATCTCCAACACTGTCTTTCTGTTTCTCTATTGACCTTTCTATTAGTGTCCGTAATGTATATATTGCATTGTTTGTGCCCTTTCCCTCCACAAATCCATACTGTTCTTCACTAATTTCCATTTTTATTTTCTTTCTGGTTCTTCTCATTATGATTCTGATCAGAAGCTTAGTGATATGGTTTATGAGGTTAATTGTACGAAAATCTTCACATTCAATTGCTTCTGGTCTTTTTGGTATAGCTATAAATACAGATTTCAGCATATCACTGGGTAGATATCCACTGCTGTAAATATCATTTAACATTTTGGTTAATATATCTACTCCAAATTCTCCCAATATTTCTAATTCTTCTACTGTGATTTCATCTGGTCCAGCTGTTTTCCCTTTCTTCATATATTTCATAGCGTCAGCGACTTCTTCTTTTAGAATAGGTGGACCTTCTAAGTTACTTTCTTCTGTTAATTCTTCCCTTTTCCCATCATATAATTCTCTTATATACTCATTCCACCTCTTCATTATATCACCTTCCTCCAATAATATCTTTCCTGTGTTTGATTTCAAACACCATATATTTATTCTTGTTTTTCTTCCCGTGAGCTCACTGATTTGTCTGTGCATATTTTTTGTATCTTTAATGGCATTTAATTCAATTTTTTTTGCACTGCTCATTTAACCAACTTTCTTTTGCCTTCCAACATTTATCTTTTATTTCTTTATTTATCTTAGCGTATTCTTGTTTGTCATTTTTACTCTGTTTTGTTTTGTCCATCAGCATTAAGATTTCTTCATTCGTCCATTTTTTCTTAGCTATTTGACTTCTCTCCGGTAATATTTCTTTGCTAGTTTGATGAATGGAGTCCCTTAACATTTCCCATTGTTCATTTATACTCTGTATTTTAGCTATTGCATTGTACCTATTTTTCACAGTCACTATGTATTGTTCTTGAATTTCTTTATCTACTTTCAGAACCTCTTTATTAAGTCTCATGTTCCTAACCATTTGTTTCCCTCTCTTTAGTCTTACTTTTATTTGTCCACATAGTGGTACATGATCACTATTACAGTCGGCGCCAGGCATTGTTATTACATTAATTAGAGCATTTCTAAATCTTTTATTAATTAGTATGTAGTTAATTTGGTTGCGTTTTTTCTGATCAGGGCTTTTCCATGTGTATAGTCGTCTTTTATGGTGTTTAAACCACGTGTTTCCAATTATCATATCATTGATATTTGCCCATTCTATTAGCTTTTCCCCTCTTTCATTTCTTGTACCTAAACCATAATTCCCCACTACATCCTCCATTTTCCCCTTTCCTACTTTTGCATTAAAATCTCCAAGTATTATTTTTATTTCCTGTGATCCAATTTGAGCTATTGCCATTTATATTTCGTTGTAAAAGTGTTGTATTTCTTCATCACTACTGCTTGTTGTTGGTGCATATACTTGTATAATATTTATATCTATTGGTTTGCCTTTGATTTTGACCAAAATAACTCTATCTGAAATACACCAGTATCCATTAAGTGACTTGGCTGTTTCTTCGTCAAGTATTATTCCTACACCTTTTTCATGTGTATCCCCTTCAGAATAAATTATTGTGTGGTTATCAGCTATAATTTTGCCCGATGCCTTCCATCTCATCTCACTAACGCCTAGTATATTCATATTCATGCTATCCATTTCTCGTAGAACATTGTTCAACTTTCCTAGCTCATTTAATGTCCTAAAATTCCATGTTCCTACTCTAAATTTATTTATTTTATTTATGATTTTGCCATCAGTAGCTGGATGACGGTCTGGTGTCACCTGTGGCTCATGACTGTCCCTACCGGACGAGGATGTCCTAAGACAGCCATTAACGTCGTTCACTAACTCTAATATGTGTTTTGCCATGAGGTCTTGGGAAGATAATGTGGTGGTTTCCCCTTGCCTTCCACATTCACATGGTGGTCTTTTACCTCTACCTTTAACAGCCATTTCTGACTGTAAGGACAAGTGAGTGCCCTGCTCTGCTCAGCTGCAGAGTTGTCCACTTATTCCGGTGGATACTCGGTCCCCAGAGCTGTGTTAGCCACACCGTGGTGTGTTTCCATCCTCTACCACGGGGAGGTGCAGTTGGGATTTTCCCTTCCTAAAGTTATGGTCTATGACCAAAACTCTCCAGCACTTTTTAGAAGATCTTAACCTCATCTTTCCTGTAACTGGCACATGATCACTATGTCCATCTGCTCCTAGTCTAGTATTTGTTCCTACTAACCTGTCTCTGAATCTCTTTGGGATCAGTATGTAGTCAATTTGATTGCTAATATTATCTATAGGGCTTTTCCACGAATATAATTGTCGAGGATGTTGCTTAAAGCAGGTGTTACTTAATTACCATTTCATTGTATTCTGCCCATGCTATTAATCTGTCACCTCTCTCATTCCTATCACCTAAGCCATAGCCACCAGTCATACCACTTCCATTTTCGTTGCCTACTTTTGTATGTATAATACCCTATCTGAGTACATTAAAATATATCCTGTCATACATGCATCAATATCTAAATAATTGTTCCCTTGCTACTGTAATTTACTTCATGCTGCCTTGTTGCTGACAACACTTTGTACGTTTTGTGTGGAAGTGTCTGAACAGCAGACTCTCTCTGTGTGTGTGTGTGTGTGTGTGTGTGTGTGTGTGTGCGTGCGTGTGTGCGTGCGAGCGCGTGTGTGTGTGGGTGGGGGGGGAGTTAACCCGTAGGGCATATAGATTGAAAATTAGAATAATATTTGCAATCAGCTTACTAATAGAATATAATAATAGAACAAATATGCTAAAAACTATCCAGCTGACAATCATGTGAAAGGGAAATGTTTCTGGGGAAGACACTTGAAATCCCAGTGACGAAAAGCGGTAAAGCAAAGCGGAAATGCCAAACAGGAAGTCAATCCCTGGAATGGAAATGAGAATAAATGTGTCTATTCCAGTTCCTTGATGATTCTGTTGCAACAGCAACCAATGAGAGAAACACAGTGCTCACAGCAAATACACTCTGTGTCAAATACACGTTTTCACTTACAGGAAGATTTAGATAGAAGATGTGTGTGTGTGTGTGTGTGTGTGTGTGTGTGTGTGTGTGTGTGTGTGCGTGCGCGCGCGCGCATTCGCTCGCTTTGAATTATGAATAAAAGCGTAGTCCATACACAAGCTACTGCTTCTAATGCACTGGACAGATTTGTGCATGTAGATTAGATTACCTGTGTCCTCCGCCTTCAGGCGAACCCACTCATACTTCAGAGGTACTTATAATTTACGTCTCCAAGTCAAGGACGAGAAGTCAACATGCTAGTCCAACTGGTCGTTGTAGGGGTCAAACCCGCTACCCCGGGAAGGTTAACCCGGTCAACAAATGCCCGCAGAAGTCGGATGTGTCGGCCTAACGGCGCAAGAACGCAGCTCTGCTGTAAACAGGCACAACGCAATCACGTCCGAAAAAGAAAAAAAAAACTCCGGATGAACGCAGAAGAAGAAACCCGCTACCCCGGCATCAGCATACCGGATGTTTAATACCGAGCGAACAGATATCTCATATTATTGCTCAGCTATTACTGCAGCGTGAACAGAAATATGGTCTTAACAGTGTCAGGATTAAATTAAATGTAACGATATAAAACATTGATTTGCGTTTTGTAGTAACTCCTGCGGCAGCTGATTTTGTTTTTGCTATTGCTGGTAGTGGTGATGCGTTAATGGTGGTGATATTATAACTCAAGCGGGGCCTGGGTCCTTTACCTCAAGGCCATGTAGCGATACTTGCATGTAGCATTTGTTAGATAATCTACCCGCTTTTAGTGTGTGCCGTATAAATTATTGTCGGACGCAACAATTCCGGTATATCTGCAACACAGAGCTCGACAAAGATGTGTGCGTATGCGGTCACTCTGCTGTCATTGCAGCTGATATCTATGCAAGTGCATATTAACTAATCTCTCTCTCTCTCTCTCTCTATATATATATATATATATATATATATATATATATATATATATATATATATATATATATATATATATATATATATATATATAAGACAATGTTTGTTTGTTTCTTTCTTTCTTTCTTTCTTTCTTTGTCCTTTATGAGTTCCCGAACAGTCCATCCGATTGAGATGAAATTTTGTACAGATGTTGTTCTCACCCCCGCGGAGCCAACTGACATAGTTTGTGAGCTTAATATCAACAATTTTTCCTCAAGCACGAAAGAAAAAGGCATTACAAGTTTCAGAAACAGGATCGGCCGTGGCCCGCCATCTTGCTCCAAGGGAACTCACTCTCTGATTAAACCATAATTTAGTTATGAACAGTAATGTTTCTTTGTGTGTGTGTCATTTATGCGTTCCCGAAAGGTCCATCCGACTGAGATGAAATTTTGTACAGATGTTGTTCTCACTCCCACGGAGCCAACTGACATAGTTTGTGAGCTTAAAATCAACAATTTTTCCTCAAGCACGAAAGAAAAAGGCATTAGAAGTTTCAGAAACAGGATCGCCCGTGGTCCGCCATCTTGCTCCAAGGGAACTCACTCTCTGATTAAACCATAATTTAGTTATGAACAGTAATGTTTCTTTGTGTGTGTGTCATTTATGCGTTCCCGAAAGGTCCATCCGACTGAGATGAAATTTTGTACAGATGTTGTTCTCACTCCCGCGGATCCAACTGAAATACGAGCAACGGGAACAGGAAAGGGAGCTTCAGAAATAGACGAGCAACGGTAACGAGAGCAGGGACCGAACGCGTACTCTGTGCGCTTAGAGAAATGTGTTTGAATTCAATGGGACGCTCCCCGCCAGGCGCTGGGCTAAGCCGGGCCGGGTCGTCTTTATATCATAAATCTTGCTGAAAGCCGCGGTAGCTGAGTGGGTAGTACGCTTGCCTGCTGGCCCTCTGGTCGTATATTTGAATCCGCGTTGGGGTGGGGATTGTCTTTAAAATGGCTAAACCCCCATGTCGACCCATCCTAAACTTAGTACCAAGAAATGTTCTGGGGAGTAAAGGCGGCCAGCATGATATTGACCCGTGACTCTAGTGTCTGTTGGTGTTTAAAACTATGAGGTTCAGCCATATGCTCGATACTTCTCATATCGCGGGAAAGGGTCCTTGACTATTGTGACTTGACTAAGTGTATGTGATCTTTGAAGTAAGTAAATCTGTCTCAAGCATTACTTGGATTAAACTCGTCATTAAGATTAGGATATGTATGCAGATCTGGCTCCCAATGTCTCCGGTAGTTTTCCTTTTTAAGAAAGTGTCCTTGTTTCCGTTATTGTTGTTGTTTGTCTGTTTGAAAGTTGGTTGTTTTTAAGCTCTTTGATTTCTTTTCCAGTTTATATACAATAATGTTAACGGTGTGAGCTAAGACTTTGTTGTTTCCTCTTTATAAAATCAACTTCCAAATAGAAGTACTAAGGACGGTGAGCCAGTGAAATTTAAAATGTTCTTGCTGTGAGAAGAAGAATATTCTTTCAGACAGAACCAAATTCACACTTCTGAGGAAGGTAAATCATATTCCTAAGTTTGAAATCCAGCGCAAGAAACTAGTGAAGGAAATGCTTGCTTGCGTTCGCTGGCTGTGAACTCCAGCGTGAACTCCTGTATGTCGGATGAAGACATCCTGTTGTCTAACATCAGTGTGATGTCATACCGGACTGAGGTTTGCATGAGTATCCGTTGTCCCATGTCTGACTTATTGGTGAGCACACTGGTGGTTCCTCGCCGTGCAGGCAGATACTCTCCGTCTTCGGAAAAAAGTGAAGGAAATAAACATAGATGCATTGGTGAAGACCATTGCAGACCCCTGTATATGCATTATCTACTAATAAGATTTCACAAACCAGAGATGCCTGTCAGACCAGATCTCACTCGGGAAGGTTAACTCGGTCAACAAACACCCGCAGAAGTCGGATGTGTTGTCGGCCTAAAGGCGCAAGTATCGCAGCTCTGCTGTAAACAGTCACAACGTAATCACGTCCGAAAAAGAAAAAAAAACTCTCCAGATAAACGCAGAAGAAGAAGAAGAAGAATACCAGATGTCGATGGTCTAGGCTTTACATGTCACCTATTTGCTAAGCAGCTAGTAAAAATAATGGACACACCCCCTCCCCCCCCCCCCCTTAAAAATACCATCACAGGTTACCAAAAGTGGGCATATTTGCATATCTCCATCCATTCATCATGTGTCATGCCGATAAGTGTGGGTGGGTCATGTTTTGCCATCTCACTCGATCACCTTTGATCTTGCCAGTTGTAACCAAGGTCTCCAATTCATTTCTTCTCACTAGGTTAATGCAACCCTTTCTCCTTGGTCACATATTTTTACCATCCGGCTGACTGGCATCCTGTGGTCGGGCATCCTGTGGTTGAGCATCCTGTGGTCGGGCATCGTGTGGTCGGGCACCCTGTGGTCGGGCATCCTGTGGTCGGGCATCCTATCCGTAGCACTTGGGTGGAAAGACAGCGAGCCATTTCTGTCATGCACGAAAGTGTGACGGCTATTTCTGAAAGGTGCCGTGAAACGATGTCTGAGTTGACTGTACACCAAGAGGTCTGACCCATCCTGAGTGCCATCCACTTGTCACATACTCCTCATGGGAAGTCTGGCATGGCATTACTTCTTCCTGGCAATATATACACTTGGTTTGATAGATACTGGTTTGTGCAGCCATAATGACTTAATATAACAACGAAACGCGAGTTCCAAGTTGTCATTCATACTACCGTAAACCGTTATTTCTGACTCATTGATTGATTGATTGATTGATTGATCTAGGAACCGACATCACAGTATTCGGGCCATTCCCATAGGTGCTCCGTCCCCATCCTCAGCAGCCAGCGTAGAGTTCCAACACTAATAGTACCAGTAGCAATTTGATTATATGTCCGTCTCGCCTTTCTTCTGAGCGTCGAGCGTCGGCCAGATCCCCTCGTCACTCCTCGCTGCCTCATTCTTGCCAGACCATGATGATCCATTTGCTCCTCCGAGGTGTACACGTGCTCCCGCAAGGGAGGTGTACACGTGCTCCCGCAAGGTCTGCCTTATCATGCATCAATACTCCACCAAGTTTTGCAAAGCCAGCCAATCTGTCCGCCTGTTCATTCCCCAGCACACCAGCATGCCCCGGAGAAAAGATCCAGGCGATGCTTGTCACCCGTAACTTCCGAAGCGAAGCAAGCAGTAAGGTGGAGAAAGGAATGTTTCACCTCGCTTCAGAGGTCACAGATTGTGAGAATTGTATGGATTTTTTACCCTGGCCGTGCAGAAATGCAGGGGAATGAACAGGCTGGCGGGGATAAGTCGGGGTGTCGGCAGGGGTTCTGGCCGAATCTAAAAACTGAGAGGGAAGACCCGCCTGTGAACGCTGAACAAAATGGTTGGATTCCGATCCTAAACATGTCAAGATCTGTAACTTTCACTGGAAATCCGTTCCCGACTCAGTTGAGTTAGCCCTGGTGGTATTGGTACTTGTCCGGACTTTGCGCGATTTGCTTGGCAGGATACAGCGCTGAGAGGATAGGCCATTTGATAAGGATAAGCAGCGGTCGACTGCACGCGGCGGGGTGTACTTCGATGTGGAAAGTACCCCCGGGCCCGCAGTGGCTGATACCGTGCAACTCATCTGTAAAGTGTGATATAGTGCTTCATGCTCCATTCACTGTCATCTTTGATAAACTCATGCGGTGCATGATCTGAACTTTGGTCTAGGCTAGAGCCTCTGAGATGCCATCCAGATGAAGATGGGCAGCGTCTTCGAGGTAAAATGTGCGGTGGTGGTGGTAATCACCTCAACCTGGGCGTTGGCATCAATTAAATGTTCCTGTAACTGTTTGGGCAACTAAAATCAGCTATTTAAAAGTAATTTTTTTTTAATTCACCCCAAACAAACGGAATCCCAGGGTATGACGTCAAATCCAGGGGTTCCCTGTGTTGCGCCATATCTCGGTGCGCAATTTTATCGGTGTGCAATGTTCTATGCGGTGCGCTATTCTTGCGGTGGCCAGAATCGAACAATGTAAGCAAGAATGGTGTTGAACACATCGAGACCAGCGCATTTAGTCCGTCGACGCCACATGAATTCGCACATGTAGGACTCTAGTAGATGCCTCTGTGTGTGTGTGTATGTGTGTGTGTGTGTGTGTGTGTGTGTGTGTGTGTGTGTGTGTTCCATTCTGCCTCTTGTTTCTCTCCTTGGCGGTTCTCCACGTGCGCTCGATGCATGAATATGTGCACCCGTGGTAGGGACGTCTGCCTTGACGATCCGGTTATCCAGGGAGTACCACACAACCGATGCCTTGTCTGGGTTTATAATGGCCCCTGCGTCCCTGCACCACTCCGTCACCTTGTTTACCGCCACCTGTACGTCTTTCGCCAAACTGGCCCTGTCTCTGCCCTGTCTGTACACCAGCACATCATCTGCAAATGTCAAGATTCTATCCACACCTGGTGTCTCAATAGCTGCGATTTTGCTGGTGTAGACATTAAAGAGCACTGGGGACAAGGCAGATCCCTGCGGCAACCCAGGTGTAATAGTACAGGGGTCAGAAGTCCAGGTACCCATGCGCAGTGCAACTTTACGCTCATAAAGGACTGCCGCAACCCATCTAACAAGGCAAGGGCAGACTTCCATTTCCAACAGTGTGTGTAATAACCGATCATACCTAACCCTCTTATACGCATCCTCCAGGTCAAGAGCTACCGCCACTGTCTCCTGTTTATCATGGAAGCCCTCGTAGACATCGAATGCAAAAGTTGCAGCATTGGCCCAGGTGTCCTTTCCAGGCCAGTAGCTCCCGAATCCTTGGTGAAGCAGATTCCGACTTGCCTATGGACAAGGGGGAGGTGGTTGTGCGCTTGTGGGACCAGGTGGAGAAGGCGGAGGAACAGATTGAGAACCCATATGTGGAAAGAATGAGATTGCGCGGGATCGGCAGGGGTTCTGGAAAAATCTCAAAACTGAGAGGGAAGACCAGAAGAACTTTTAATCAGATACTGGTGGGAACGATTAGTAGTATGACTCTTCGCTGGCTGTTGAACGAGGGGACTGAGCACGTTTGTCCTGAGTGCAGTGATGTCGGTTCTTAACTCAACTCAACTCAACTCAACCGGTGGTAGGATCCTGACGCTCAGTCAGCGATACCACCATGACATGATTATGAGAACAGCGTGTAGCAGAATGTAAGATGCCATGATGCTGCAGAAAAGCCACGCTACTCTGCTTGTCGTGGACAGCTGCTGCCAGTTCCAGAAAACTCACGATGACACACACACAGAGAGAGAGAGAGAGAGAGAGAGAGAGAGAGAGAGAGAGAGAGAGAGAGAGAGAGAGAGAGAGAGAGAGAGAGAGAGAGAGAGAGAGAGAGAGAAACGGTTGCCAAAGCCAAAGAAACACTGGGGCAATTGAAACACACTGACACGCACTGTACCCGAACAAAGGAGATCACCGTCAGTGCTAAAAATAGCTGGTGACGTTTATTTGGGGTGAATTAACAGAAAGGTAACTTTTTTTTTCTTTTTAGTAAAACTGATTAGATTTGATGATAAAATATAACCTGATAAATAACATACTTAAAAGTAATTTACATGCCTGTCAAGAAGCTGAGGATAGAAGTAACAGAAGGATATAAGTTAGAGATAAGACTCAGATAAGATAGAGATAACATCCCTGAACAGGGAATAGAGATTCAAGGGACAGAAGTAGAAGATAGAACTCTTAAGCAGTTATCCAACAGGACACTGCAGGACATGACAGGGATTTACTGCCAGGTTAGAGTAGGGGTCTTCTTCTTCTTCTTTTCGTTCATCCGGAGTGTTTTTTCAGATGTGATTGCGGTGTGCGTTAGGCACCCTTGGGTTGAAAACCCTTAGGTCACACATCCGGCTTTCGCGTGCATTTTTGACCAGGTTAGCAATCCTGGGAGACTCTCACTTTTGTGGTACCGTCCACATCCCAGCTGGTCAAGTTCGAACAGTCGAGGACTTCGGTCATCCCTCAAGAGAAGGAAGGCACAGTCCATAGCATTTTCCGCCATCCTAGGTTGCTTCCATAGTTGCAGGGCCGACACATAGCGCCCTGATACTGGGCTCACCGAGGGAATGGTCACGTCATGCTCATGGCTGCTTTGATTCCTCACTTCAATATATTGGGCTTTTCGTTCGCCCCGGGCCGTTCCCGCACAAACCAGACAGGTCTGCAGAAGGTATTCACTCAGCGAGTTTTCGCACATGTGCTTGTCGTTGCGCCCGTCAGAGCTGTTCCAGGCACGACAGACATTCGGAAAACTACCTAGTCAGAGCTGTTCCGAACAAGAGCGGCATTCGGAAACTAGGTAGTCAGAGCTGTTCCTAGCACGGGAGACATTCGGACGAGACATTTCACTCGGACGTAAATGCGTAGTGTCAATTTTTAGTTTGCCACCCGTAGGACGACACTTCCGACTTCCGGCGGGCATTTTTTAGTGAGGTTAGCCTTCCTCTGGTTTCGAGACACGTTAGACTGTTGTAATGTCACCCACATCTCAGCTGGTCAAGATAGAACGATCAACGATATCGTGGTCTGCCCTCAAGGGAAGGCAGGGGCAGACCATGGGCATTATCTCGCTATCCAAGGAGGCTTCCATAATTGCAGAGCCGGCACATATTGCTCTGAGACTGGGCTCACCCAAGGAGTTTCCACGTCCTGCTCATGGCTGCTTTAGTTCCTCACTTCCATGTGTTGGGCATCCCACTTGCCACTGATCGCTCAATCACACACCAGGAGCGGTCAGACTGCGAGTGACATCCACTCGGTAAGCTTTTGCTTGTGACTTCAGACCACGCAATAGGTTCGCTCGCCGTGCGTTCCATTTCGCGTTGATGAGACATTCTTCCACTTTTGTCTACACTCTCTATGAGTTAGATACAGACAGTTTCCGTAACCCTTCGACTGGGGCACTTTTCTGACTTTTTTGTACTCGCTCACGAGGTAGGCTACATGTGCTGCCGGCTCAGCACCTTACCTTCGTGCAGCAGTGAACGGGAAACGGCCAGGCCCCTTCATCCGGGAAACTCTCATATCCCCCAGCTGGGAGCCTTCGAACATGTATCAGACCTGAGCATGTAGCTTGCTCAGTATCATGTTTCTATTTTCCGGTAGACGGGTATCAGCCTGGCTCTAAGATCCGAGGGTTTGTGGCTTATAGGCGTTCAGCCACAGCCCTCGACAGGGAGCCTTAAGAGTTTTGTCCGGACCAAGAAATTCTGCCTTTGTGCACCTCATTTAAATTTTGACTGCTATCCTCAGTCTATGCCTGCAGAGCAGCAGGTTGTGTCTCTCTTAGTCTGGTCCCTATCCCATAAGCTGTCCGATATGTAATTTTTCACCCATCGGCAAGCAAATGGGGTCTATGGGACACGCAAGCTCCCCCACCACGTCAAGGTGGAGACACATCGGGGGAGGAGTAGGGGTCAATAAACACGGGAAGTACCCGTAAGCAGTATTAACTAGAGCACAGTAACTAATGACAGGCTACTGAACTACGTGCGAGGTAACCGAGCACGCAATAGTGCTGGCGCACTAAGATTCACAAGTCCGCAGCTGGACAACGCTGCGAAGTTTAGCCAGACGGGGACTGGACAGCTCAGCAGACAGGTCGATGTATTTGCCCTGACCATTGTATAGTTTTCAGGGCACAGCAGTATAGTGACTTACGCTAGGACAGATAGAGATTGTGCTTAGCAGTATTATAAATGTATTGAATGTGATGATGTGTTTATGATATATGTATGTTCATGTGAGCTCGTGGAGCCAATTGTAATCAGTGCGCAATAAAGCGAATTTACCCTTTGTACACCTACGAGTTGATATTCGTGCGGTACAAATGAAGAATCCCTGTATGCCTGTCTAAACTAGGTTGTTGACAGGCGGGATTATTCTGGTGTCAGAAGTGGGCCTTTGACTGAAAAGCGCCCCCTATAAATACCCACAGAAACATTCTGGTGTCAGAAAGTGGTCTTTGAACTATTTTGGTGTTATAAAGTGGTTGTTGAACCAACCAATATTACGAATGATATATTCTATAATTATTATAGTAACATTATGGTGTCATAGCGTGGTTTCTTTACTACCCGCGACAGTGATATTTTGATATAAGAATTGTTACTATAAAGGTTATTTGAAAATTACCCACGAGAAACAATCATTGCAATTAGTATAATAGCACAATCAGAATGTTTGTCGAGTAATCACCTATGAGATGCTAAAGTAAAGTGGTTATATCAACTGACCACTAAGAAGTGATTAAGATTGTCGAAATCTAACAGATTCTCCCTTACAGGTACAACGCAATCTGTAACTGACAAGCTGAAGACAAGACGACATAAGACAGACAACGACGATTCATACATTCATTCATGCAACCATTCATTTCATTCATATCATTCGTATCACATTTTCGTCTTCCATTCTAAGGGAATTGAGACATAAATAACATCGTGTATTTTCCAGTATATTCTGTGTATTAATTTTTGCTGCTCTGCGTAACAGGTTGTAACGTAGTAGCGAGCAGAAATACAGTACGAATAGCTGAGAGAGAGTGAAACAGTCCAAGAAATCAAGCAAAACACCGAAATCAGATGAGTACAATTACAGTTTTGATTAAGCACATTAACGACGCATCTTAATTTTTCAGATTGTATTGTAAATTTACATATATAATTGCATATTCCTGTTCTCATTACCATCAGTGTATAAATATAAACAGTAAGAATGTCAACACTCGGCGAATTTATCCAAGCAGGGAAAGATCTAGGATTTAGTGGGGGGGGGGAAATGGGCTAAAAACGAATACAAGGAATACACAGATAAGAAAGCTATAAGTGAGAAAGAAGGAAAAGATGCTGAGAGAGATGAACGTGCGCGAGAAAGACAACATCAAAAGGAGCTGGCAGAGTTAAGTGAGACCACCAAACAGAAAGAGATAGCTGAGATAACCAAACAGAAAGAGATAGAATTAAATGCAGCCACCAAACAAAAAGAAATAGAATTAGGAACACAATTAAAGATGAAAGAAATGGAAATTGACTCACATGTTCAGATTGCTACCACGAAAATAAAGAGTCACGAGGAAGAGAAAAAATTCAATAAGTATAAAGGGTTAGTGAAGCCCTATTGCCAAGGGGATTCCATCTCCGCATGGACGGAAAATGTCGAGTTCCAACTCAAGTTCCAAAAGGTACCGTTAGAAGATTGGGCAATGATCTATATGAAGAATCTTTCTGGGGAGCCCTTAAAAGTAATAGAGTCAATTCCATCTGATTTAAGAAATAATTACCAATACATACATGATCGCATCATGCAACATTTTTTGCTTGACGCGCCGGGATATCAGATTCAGTTTTCCAAGCTAAGACCGAAAGCTACAGAAACTTTCATAGACTATGTTTCAAATGTCCAAAGTATTTTCAAAAGATGGCTTAACGCGGCAAAGATAGGGAAAAGTTTTGATAAATTAATGGATTTAATGGTAATGGACAAAATTATTTCCACTGTTCCAACCCCCTTCGCGAAGTTCTTACAACAAGCCGACATTGAATCACTTGAACAACTCGAAAAACGTGGTTCGGCTTATTTTTCTTCTAACAGAGACGTTTTTAAGACATCAATAGAGGAGTCAGAAATTGCTGCTTTTGCAAAAAGTCAAATAAGAAAAACTCCTAGTCAAAAACCATTTCAAATGAAAGATAATCAAAAAGCAAAACCACCTCAGTGTATGTATTGTCACTTTTTCTATCATGAATTTTCTATGTGCGATAAAAACCCTTCTTACCCGTTACACCTGGAAATGATGATTAAGAAGCAAGAGAACAAAATAACCACGTTTAGACGTGCCGTTAAATGTTACTTTTGTCTTTCTTACGGACATTATTCCGCTAAATGTCCTGGACGGCAGAGATTGAGAGCCAGCAATGCTGTACTTATTGATACCTCGTCTGAAAGTGGGAGCGAGCACGAAAGTGAGAGTGAGGAAGTGTTACCATTCAATCAGTGTGAGAGTGTGTCAGCTGCTATTGATATTTTAAATTTTGATAAATGTAATACTTGTCACCAATTCCACGAAGATGGGATACTTAAATGTGGGCACTCTGTACCGTTCTCTAGCGAGAACGCCAACGCAGCCATAGCCTCCAGAGGCAATTTAGTGTTCCACGATGCAATGGTTAACGACCAGCCATGCCAATGTTTACTGGACATCGGAAGTACATTAATCGGTTTGAGGAAAGAACTGGCCAAACCAGAGGATTATACGGGCGGCTTTGTGAAATGCCGTACCTTTTCGGGTAATATTGAAAAGTACCCACTAGCGAAAGCCCGTATAAACACCCCATTCCTTTCCGGCACATTCACATGCGCCATTCTACACAACCCGTGTACAGACCTGATTCTTGGGTGCCTACCAGAGCTGAAAAACTGCACTACAGAAGAAATATTAGCCTGGCAAGAAAACAATAAGGCTAATGCAGTGACCAGGTCAGAAACGCAGAAACAACAAGATGACCTGCAGGAAGAAATGCTACAATTAGTAACACCTAGTGGTGCGATAAGTAACACCACAAGACAAAATTTCATAGAGGCGCAACGCGCCGATCCAACTATCTCACCCTATTTAAAGTTTCTGGGAGAGAAACCTAAAGTCACCAAAAATGCTTCATGGTACTTTAAACTCCAGAACGGTATTCTCATGAGAAATTATACCACAAATAACCATGAAATTCAGCAGACGGTGTTACCTGTAAAACACCGACAAACCGTGTTAAAAATTGCACACGACTCACCGTTTGCTGGACATTTAGGCTACGACAAAACTAGAGCCAGAATTCTAGCCCATTTTTACTGGCCAAAATTTTGTAGTGATATTAAAACTTTTTGTCGTTCGTGTACCATTTGTCAACAGTTGGTAAGAAAGGGAAAGCATGTAACAGCAGAGGTTCAACCATCAACATTGGCCTCTAGACCTTTTGAAAGTGTAGCGGTCGATATTGTTGGACCCCTAAATCAGGTGTCGAACAAAGGAAACCGTTTTATTTTAACCCTGGTAGATCTCTGTTCGAGGTGGGTAGAAGCGGTTCCCCTAAAATATATCACCTCCAAAGATGTAGCTAACGTCTTTTTGCACCTGTTTTCCCGGTTCGGATTTCCTCGGACCATTACATCGGATCGGGGAACGCAGTTTATATCAGCTGCTACGCAAGCTCTTACAAAATTGCTAGGGATTAAACAACAGTTCACCACGGCCTACCACCCAGCCAGCAATGGAATTATAGAGAAAATTAACGGTGATTTAAAACACATGCTGGCTAAGGTGACAGCAGAGAACCCATCTGATTGGGATACACTGTTACCAACAGTGCTGTTCGCCTACCGAGAAATTCCGCACTCAAGTACGGGTTTCTCCCCATTTGAATTAGTGTACGGGGCTAACCCACGTGGACCCCTTACAATTTACCATCAGTTGATTACGAACACCTCAGAAAATCCAACACCTGTATCACCTTATGAAATGGTGACAGAAACACGCAATAAGATCATGAAAGCGTGTGTAATAGCTAAATCATCTTTGGAGAGAAAAGGACAAATCTACCGCCATTACGCAAACAAAGGTGCCAAAACCCTACACCTCGAACCAGAACAAGAGGTGCTACTTCTATTGCCAGACAAACGTAACTTACTATTAACACCATGGCAAGGGCCATTCAAAGTGGTACGAAAGATATCAGATGTCGACTATGAAATATCGATAAACCGAAAATTAAAGATATTCCATATCAACATGCTGAAACCGTATTTTTCAAGACGAGAGGAACAGACGACAGACGAACAGGATGCATCTACACCAATCAATCGGACGACAGACGAACATAACGCAACTACACTAATTAGTTTGACAGAAGACGACGACAACGCAACCACACTTAATCAGCAAACAGAATACGCACTTAGTACCACCACAGTACTTAACCAAGTAGAAGACGACGACATGGAACTACCAGTTCCAACAGTGGACATAACAGCGACAATTGACAGCATACATATAGAACCAAAACTCACAGACGAGCAGAAACAGCAGACAATAGCATTAGTGACAGAGTACAAAGAAATTTTTTCTGACATTCCAGGTGGGACTGACAGAATCGAACACTCCATTCTTCTATCCGACTACACTCCTATAAAATGCCGACCTTATTCCATCCCTTTAAATTATAGACAAAATCTAGATAAGGAAATTCTTGATCTTGAAAGGAGCTGGAATAATTCAGAAGTCTCAGTCGGAATACTCTTTTCCTATTGACCTAGTGAAAAAGAAGGACTCTACCATCCGTCTCTGCGTAGATTATAGAAGACTAGCTGACCCGGCCCGGCTTCGCCCAGGCCCTGGAGGGGATCTATCTATCTATCAGTCTGTCTGTCTGCTTGTTTGTCTGTCTGTCTGTCTGGCTGACCCGGCCCGGCTTCACCCAGTCCCTGGTGGGGAGCATCTCATTTAATTCATATAAGTAGTCATATAAGCTCCCGTTCCCGACTATCTGTCTGTCTGTCTGTCTGTCTGTCTGTCTGAGCCAGCCCGGCTTCACACAGTCCCTGGTGGGGAGCATCTCATTTAATTCATATACGTAGTCATATAAGCTCCCGTTCCCGATTATCTGTCTGTCTGTCTGTCTATCTGTCTGTCTGTCTGACCCGGCCCGGCTTCACCCAGTCCCTGGTGGGGAGCATCTCATTTAATTCATATAAGTAGTCATATAAGCTCCTGTTCCCGACTATCTGTCTGTCTGCTTGTTTGTCTGTCTGTCTGACCCGGCCCGGCTTCACCCAGTCCCTGGTGGGGAGCATCTCATTTAATTCATATAAGTAGTCATATAAGCTCCCGTTCCCGACTATTTGTCTGTCTGTCTGTCTGTCTGAGCCAGCCCGGCTTCACACAGTCCCTGGTGGGGAGCATCTCATTTAATTCATATACGTAGTCATATAAGCTCCCGTTCCCGACTATCTGTCTGTCTGTCTATCTGTCTGTCTGTCTGACCCGGCCCGGCTTCACCCAGTCCCTGGTGGGGAGCATCTCATTTAATTCATATACGTAGTCATATAAGCTCCCGTTCCCGACTATCTGTCTGTCTGTCTATCTATCTATCTATCTGACGCGGCGTGGCTTCGCCCAGCTCCTGGCGGGGATCGTCTCATTAAATTCACACAGTAACTTAAAAGACTGTCCTTCCACACACCATCCATTATGTTTAATGAAAACTGTTTTTAATCACCTGCATGACTGTAGATAACTTCTTTAAGCATAAAAAGATGAGTTACAATGTTATGCATTATGCATTATTTTTATGAAAACTTTGAAGATGCCTTAAAGATTATATCATTATTTATTATAACTCATATGCCTGTAAATAACTATAGAGAAAGAGTTTAACAATAGTGCAAGTAAGTCCAACAATATGACTATAAAGTATATAGAAATGTTATTAAAAGTTATGCCCCTTGAAATAACTTTTCTAGAGTGAAAGTCCCCCTGCTATATAGAAATTATATAATGAAAAATGAAATATTAAATGTTATTAAGTAAGTAGCCAATTTTACACTAAGAAACTATTACAGTCGGTTGCACAGGAATGAAAGGAAGACGTGTAGAAAATTTCATCTCAATCGGATGTACCGTTATCGAACGCATCCAATACATAGCCAACCACACACATACAGTCTGTTTTATAGATATAGATTAAATAAAGTCACCAAGGTTGATGCAGAGCCTATCCCTTCTTGCGAAGATCTTATTCTAAACATGTCTACATCTATGATCTTCTCTAAACTTGACCTCACGAAAGGATATTGGCAAGTCCCAATGAGCAAAATTTCTATGCATTTAACTGCCTTCGCAACACCTCTAGGTGTTTATGAGTGGCGATTTCTTCCTTTTGGCCTTCGGAATGCGCCCGCCACATTTGTTCGCCTTACTAGAGATCTACTGCATGGAGTAACGAATACGGAGACATATATAGATGACATATGTATCCATACTGCAGACTGGACCACACATCTACAGAAACTACGACATGTCTTCGACAGAATAAAACTATTCGGTCTCACAGTGAAACCGACAAAAGTGGAGTTGGGTCTGGAAGAAATAGACTTCCTTGGCCATACCATCAGAAAAGGCCAACTGAAACAGATAATAAAATTGTTACAAAAATTTTAAACCTCACCATGCCAACCACCAAGAAGCAGGTGAGAAGTCTACTCGGGCTAGTGAACTATTATAACAAGTTCATCCCAAATTTGGCTGAGATTACCAGCATTTTTTCGAATTTATTGAAAGCTTCTGTAAAAATCAATGTAAAAGATGCTGAGTTAATAAACGCTTTATCAAAACTTAAGCAAATGTTTAGCGATATACCAATATTGCGCTTGCCTAACCCGAACCTTACCTATTTTCTTAGGACAGACGCGAGTACTGTATCCATCGCAGGCGTACTAGGTCAACATTATGATGGGATTTTCCACCCGATCATCTATGTAAGCCGGAAAATCACACCTACAGAAGCAAAGTACGGAGTCTCTGAACTGGAGGGGTTAAGTATCATCTACTGTGTCCGTAAACTCCATAGGTTTTTTGGCAGGGACACATTTTGTCATTGAGACTGATAATTCCCCACTCACCGTCTTGGAGTCAGGAGTCCACAGAAACAACCGTATTTATAGATGGTCTCTGATTCTCCAAAACTACTCCTTTACCATCAAGCATATTAAGGGTAGAATGAACTTACTTGCTGACACTTTAAGCAGACCCTCTGACGTCGATATACCTGAAGTAACGCAGAGGAATGAGCCAACATCACCATAGTCAGTGACATTATAATTAATCTGTGTCCAGACTGGTGTGTTACAGAAACTATAGTGCTCATAGATTTGTGTGTCGCCATAAAGAGAACTGTGCATAGAACTGTGTCATTATGAATTAAAACGGACAAGCACATTGTGATTTTGCTACGCCGTCATTTAATATATTCGACACAACATATAGAGACAAAACCCAGGATCATCGCGAATAAGATCGAACTTTGTAAATAACATGGTGAAATAGACTAATATTTATTTCAAGGAACGCGACTTTACCATCAAACCTGGAATTAGTTAGAAATATATTGTGATATGTATAATAATATGTTTTTATTTCAGTTGCATATAGTTTGAAATCTGTGTTAGAATAACATAAGTTATAAAAACATCCCCATTTTCCGTAGAGATAGGAAATTAATAGTATTTACTTTCTAAATTTCATTTACATTCATTTAGGAAATGATACATCTAAAACTACAAACCCATATTCATTAATTTGATAAGTACATTAGCAATTCATCTTTAAGTACATACATTTTAGGATAAGTTAGTTAAATAAATCATCACTTAAATTTAGATCGCTATTTGAAATTTACATCATCATACTTACAAATACAATGAGGTAATTAACACATTTTACCCCATTTCATTCATTTAATTAGATTAGTTACCTTAGCTTAGTTCATCCACTTAGTTAGCTTAGCTCAGCCCACGAAATTAGAGTAGAATAGGTAGATTAGTCATCATACCCAGGATTGATTACAAACAATCCGTGCAACCATGTAAATAATTTTTGTACATACCATGACTAGTGCGAAAACATAGCACAGTCATACGGCTCTATAACTCTGTAAACTGAGCCCAAAGCTAGTGTAAATATTTTTGCATTCAAGTTTCTCCTTATGACAATATTTTAATTACATTTTGGTTTTTTAAACTAATGTGGAATGAATGTGGAGAAAGAAAGGAGAGAGGAAGAAATTGAGTGAAAGGATTAAAAACACATGAGCGAAACATTAGTGCGACATTTTTCCGCACAGCGCTGAGTTTTTGTAATTTGTCTTTGTTCCATTTGTGTAGCACACGTGTTGTCTATTTTTATGTGTGTGATAGCCACAAATACAGTACAGGTAAGGAAACATATTTTAAGCTTCCTAAATCGGCAAGGTAGTAGTCATGAATCAGGCATACGCGCTCATTTGTGACTGCATTAAACCGTTTTATGGCGCTTGAAACACAACACTCAGCTAAATTATAGACATACACACATGTTTGTAATTTACACATACTTTAATTAGAAACAAACACGCAAACAACCAGGAATACTTTCAGATAAACATGCATACAGCAGTCACTGGCGAAGGACTTTACGGCTTTCGCCGTAACCCCATATATTCTCGCGAGTAACGCAGCTGCGCCCGAACCGGCAGTGGTTCGAGCCGCGCTGGTAACTTACGGGGATATGTGAGCCAGTCGCTCAGAAAGCAATGGCAAACTACTGAGCGTAATCTTGCCTATAACAAGTCTGTTCAGAAATGAATGCCTTGATTCACGGTCAATTTTTATGAAAACTGTCTGTTGCATCATTATGAAAGTTTTCCTGCCGTCTTATATTTACTTTAATTTGCTTTGATGTTTTGGCGAAAATGTAGTGAATTCACGCTAACTAGTTTACGGTAAAGCACGTCACTAGTACAAGACGTAGCCAGATTCGTATGGGAGTGGGTGCAATTAAAAAAAATGTCGCTTAAAAGTCGACAGGGTCGACTGCATTGCACCGGGTTTTCATCCCATATGGCTCAGTCTCTTTCCGCAGTGCGGAAAGCGTCACACAAAGCACGAACTCTGTAGCTCCAGCGACGACCCTCGGGAGTCTCCGAATAAATGCACTCGTGAAATGAAGGACGCGGCCCTGAATCGAGCATAAAACCTTCGAAGCCCGAGTCAGACGGCTTGACCACTTCACCACGGAGAATTCCGAGAGAGGTGCAATGTGTAATATTAGCAAAGACAGAGGATTTACAGACGCATAGGGTAAATAATGTGTAAATTGACAGGAAAGTAGAAGGAATATATTTCTTACCTTATTTTTCATTTCCTTCTTGTTTCTTCAGCTGCTGGTTAATAATGTGTACACAAGAAGTCATGTTACTCGGATGCATTTAGCTTTTTATATTGAGTTTATGAAAGCTTCCAAATAGCTGTGCGTTAATGTGCGTATGGTGTGACCAGAAATTATACCGCAATTTTGTCATCATGTGTCAATTTTTAAGGATCTGATCAGCTGTCTGTGTAGTTTGTTCACACGTACACATGGGTGAAAGACCCGTTTTCAGTCTTCTTGAAAGATTGTCTACTCTGCTGTTTACCGTTCAAAGTGTCGCGGAATTTCTAGGAGCTGTCGATCGATGAAAGACTGTCGCGCCATTCGTCTACAGGCGGCAGTCATTCTTTGAAGTTGGAGACAGACTGTCTGGATGAAAGTAGGCAAGATCTTTTGTTGTGGGGAAATTATTCTCCAGATTACAGACCGGCAAAACTTTTTGATGTACCGGAACAATTCCCCAGATTAACGCGGGACAGCTAGCCGGTTGTTTACATCCAGTCGGAAAAGGGGATAAAAAAAAATAGCTTCTAGACGCCTAGTGTCTGGTCAGACTTGTGACGTCATTCAGACACAGTATTAAAACAGTCTGGATAAACAACTTTGGCGTTAGTCGACCAAATGTTGTGAAGCAACAAGGACGTGTGTGATATTCCGGGTTTGATTCAGGAGAGAGACTACAGTGTCTTATGTTGATTTACATCGGCGAACATTTATCCATTGTGTGATGTAGTAGTCTCAATTTCAAACAGGAATAAATATATGGTATTTAATTAAATAGACCCAAATTAGATTATTCTTAGGAGACTAGAGTGGCAATGTGCGTTATTATAGGAGCATCGGCAGCAGTAGGCTATCGCGTTGCTTAAACTAGCTAGTGTGAGATATCAATTAACTCAGTGAATTAAGAACAATGTAGTGGGATGATATTTAGGGAGATTGGGGATGGTTGGGGGGATAAAGGAAATGTAAAGTGGTAGGATCTTCCAGTAGGGTATCTACTGGGTTTCTGCACTTTTCCTTTAGTCTTTCCTTGTCTTACCATGACTCAGACCAATGTGATGAGCTCCTCTGCCTTATGACAGAGTTTAGTTCTCTGTTATATATCTGAGTGCGGTCGTCGGCCTACACTCACCTAATAAAGGTCGGAATTGGGTTGCTCTCACCAGGTGTGATCTCTCTTCAACAGGTTCACTGTGTTTTCCAAAAAGTAGTAGAAAAGTATGGCTCGATCATTGAAGGCGATTTTTTTACTCAGCGGCTTTTGCACTGGGCCCATAACCCAGAGGGTCTGCAAGAACCTGACCTCTGCTGAGCAGGAACTGATGATCATATAAGAGTGATTCCTCAGTGGTAGTTATCAGCATAGTATAGTGAAGATACTTACAATACCACCAGTAACAGGAACAATAGTAGTTATGCAGAGACATTGAAAATTTAACAATGTGTTTTCCAATTGGTGAATTCCGGTGTGAAATTAACTACTAACATTTTGTGTCAAAGTGACAGTAAACATTATTTTACTGTACTAGTGTTATCAGATCCCAGAACTTTTAGTGACATATTAGTTACACTGTGTGTGTCAGATTCATGGTCAGTATTGGACTATATCCACTATTGGTGACCAGGCATCCGGACTATCCAAGAGCTATTGGAGGAAGTCGACATTTGGCCGGAGAGACGCAGCATTTGGTGAGGTCTTCTGTACTTGATCTATGGTGCTGTTGTGTGGCCAGTACTGTGATGAAGCAGACTTTGCTCCTGAGCTGTTCGGTCTAATTCTGCATACACTTTAGATTATACGACCAACATTCTACACATACACTTTGCACATACCTGACACTTTTCTTTATTAAATTAATTTGTCATTGTTTTAGAAGCTAGAGTTGTGTAGTATGTTTTGGAAAAGAATGAGATGGGGCATGGTCCAGTGATAAGAGAGAGAGAGAGAGAGAGAGAGAGAGAGAGAGAGAGAGAGAGAGAGAGAGAGAGAGAGAGAGAGAGAGAGAGAGAGAGAGATCCAAGGACGGACGGGGTGTTGTGGACAGAAATCCAGAAGATCCTCAAGGTAATGATATGGGGTTAAAAGAATGTGGGTGTTGATTCCCCTCACCCCAGGGACGACACTTATTACGACACAGAGAACGAACGAACGAACGAACGAATATTTTTATGTTCAAAGGGTTAAGAATTGGGCACGCAGGCCCGTCTGACATTTTGCCCTTCTTCTCTATTTCCTCTCATACATTCTTTCATTCAACATCTCTTATGAAGCAATTCTTTGACAACAAAAGAACAATAAGCATTAAAACGCATGAAAAAATAATCAATAATACATGACTCGTTGAGGCTATGTTTAACATGGGCATCATAAATACCCAAGGTGGGTATGTTTTTTTTTTCTGGCCAGTTGTCGTTCGAGATAATTTACCATTATTATTGTCTTTGTTGCTGTTGTTTTTTTTTAAAGGGGGCTTGTAGTCTGTCCTGAGATAGTGTTCAAACAGGTTACGACTGTATGTATAACGATTGGTGGTGTCTTTGATTTCTTGTGGAAGATTATTCCACAACTGAGTGGCAGATTATGCTAAGCTTGTTTTATATAAGTCTATCCTAGGTTTAGGGACATGAAGTATATTTAGTCGTTCGCTATGTCTTGCGTTATATTTAAACAATGGCCAAAGGTAGCTTGGGGTATTCTGAAATAGGATTTTTTGAGTTAGTTTAGCCATATTAAATAGTAGTCGTTTGTGGAGTGGCAGTAACTGAAGACGTTCATGTAGGTTAGAATTGTCTGTAAACTTATCACCATTGATTAGACGAACTGCCCTTTTCTGGAGTGAATAAAAGCGTTTTGTTATTGATTTGGAGCTTCCATCCCAGATTCTGGAGCAATAATCAATATACGTTTGTATGTGGGAAGTATAGAATATCTGTCTTGTGTTTTCGTCGAGGAAGTTTTTAATGTTGGCAAGTTGGTATACTTTTTTGGCTATTTTTTTTTTAGCTAGAGCATGAATATGGGAATAGATTTTGATCTATGATAAGACCCAGTGCCTTGTGCTCGGTTACACTTTCTATTGGCGTGCTACCAATGTGCAGTTGAAGATTTCTCTGCGAGTTTAGAGTGTGAAGTCTTTGCCTGGTTCCTATTAACATAGATTTTGTTTTAGACATGTTAATTTTTATGCGGTTTGCGTGACTCCAATTAACTACACTATTTATTTCCTGCTGCAAGGATAATTCTAGCACATTACGACCAATAGCGTTTGTATATACTGTGCAGTCGTCTGCAAATAGATCGCAGGACGATGACAGATATAAGGGAAGATCATTTATATAAATGGCAAATAACAGAGGGCCAAGTATAGACCCCTGAGGTACTCCAGTATTTATGGTAATGGCTTGGGATATAGATTTTTTGTGTGATACTACTTGTTTTCTGTCTAATAAAAATGAGTTTATTAATGCCATTATATTAAAGCTTACTTTCATTATTTTTAGTTTTTTTTAATTAGGATAGTATGATCTATCATATCGAATGCTTTTGTAAAGTCTATAAACATCGTTCCACATAGAGTATTGTTGTTAATATTTTGATGCCAGTTTTCTATCATGTTTGTTAGGGCCGTATGGCAGGAATATTTTGGTCGAAATCCTGACTGACTGTCCGCTATTAGTTTGTGGCGAACGAAGTGCTCTAGTTTTGTTTTGTGGATGTGCTTTTCTAGCGGTTTGGATAAAGAGGATAGTATGGAAATTAGCCTATAATTACTCATGATACAATCGTCTAATGAACCAGCTTTTAAATGAGGATACACTTTAGTGATTTTAAAGGCTGATGGGAAGTGACCTTTGGTGAGACATTGATTGCATATAAATGTTAGTGACTCGCAGATCGCCGGTGCAGCATAGCGAAGGATCCGATTACTGATTCCATCTAGTCCTGATGAGTTAATTTTGTTTTAGGTTACTGAGATGAGTAAATACTTCAGTGGTCGTCATTAGCGGTATGTTTGTGGGAATGTCTCCATAGCATTTGCTCTCACAGAATGATGATAATAAAGATATGTCATGAGGCACATCTGTTATTGCAGCCTTCAATTAGTTTATGTCAGACTGAAAGAAACTACTGAATTGATCACATGTAACCTGATTTGATGGTAACGATTGTGATGATTTGTGTTTGTTTGTCAAGGTATTAATTGCTTTCCATATATCTTTAGTGTTGGTTTTATCTATTATTAAGTTCTTAAAATAGTTTTTCTTTTCCTTTCGAATAATATATTGAACTTTATTTCTCAGACTACGGTACATAGTTAGATCTCTATTTTTATGTGCCCTGTCCCGGTCTCTCAAAAGTTCAACTACCTCCTGTGTGATCCACGGGGAGCTTAGTGTGATGTTTAACACGAACGTCCTTAAATGGAACATGCTTATCAAATACGCTTAGAAAGGTCTTCAGCCAGTGGTCCAGAGCATCATCAGGGTCAGGAAGCTGATAAACATAGTCCAGAGATGAGTTGAGCAAGTCGTGTTAAAAAGGCATCTTGATTGAAGTTTTTATAATTTCTATAGTTTATACTTATATGTTTGTGTTTCGGAGCTTTGGTACCTCTTTTCGACCAAGTGCAACATACTACTGGGTAGTGATCGCTCATTGCATTAATAGATACAGTACATTCTGTGATGTTGTCAGCACACGAGGTATAGATATGATCTATAAGTGTTGCAGATGATTTTGTTATTCTAGTGGCTTGTTTGTCTAACTGTTGGAAGTTATATGAGTCTATTATGTTTTCCCATGTTTTGTTTGATTTGTTCGTGTCTGTCACGAGATCGCCATGAGTTAACCAGATAATGAAAATACAGAAGTTTGATTAACGGGATATTTTCTAGGCCACAGCGATTTTAACTAACAGAGTAAATACAGCTGCACGAGTTACATCGGGTCAGCAAATAGTAAACATTGGGTAGTGAGTGAGACTGAATCAGACACCGCGTTGACAGTTCAATAACAGTTAGAATCACATAGAATTGCCCAGCTCAGTACATGGAACAGCCCTGTCTGTCATTTATAGTTCCGGACATCAGGCGAAATGGCGGCTGGGATTGTCACCACTGAACAGAAGATTGACAGTTTATCAACAGGTCGGAAGTGCCCGACTAGGGAGAAAACGGTCAGACTGTCATTTGGTATTTCCCGACATCAAACGGAATGGCGGATTTGACTGTCACCACATGACAGAAAGTTGAGGGCTTGTTATTGGAAACAGTGGAACACCTGCAGGACATCAACAACGTCACGTGCACAATGTAAGGTTGTTTGGAAAACCATGATTGGCAGCTTGGTATCGAAACCCTTTGTTGGAACTGTACAGTAACTCTCTAGATTGTTTTGGATGTCAAAACCAGTGATGACAAATCTAACATTGATGGAGCCAGGGAGGATGGATCCCTGACAAGGGAGGGTCTGCCCAATATGCCACCTGTGTGGGCATAAAGGAAAATGTCACGTGATCAACTTTAGGAGTTGCCATAAAAACCCGAGTTGGGACCAACTAGGGGAACTTGAAAATGTGGATCTAGGCAGACATGCTTGGCACTGCAGCAGTTAGAACATCTAACGTGTGAAGGAGATATTTGATTTAGTTTACACGAGCCTGTATGGCTACCATTAGATGTAATTTAGTGTAAACTGCAGTGCCGTAAGGTATAACCTATTATAATATTCGTTCTAATTAATATAGGCTGTAGCCTTGTTAAAACCAAGTGTGATGATTAGCACTGGTAGTGGAAAACTAGCTAGAGTAGGGAAGTGATACTTGGCTCTGTTAGTTGTTAATAGATTAGTGAAGTGTCGATAAGCTTTACTAGTTGAGAATTGAGTAATGAGGGATAATTGGGAGATTCCAGTAGGGGTCCCTGGTGGGCGGGGTCCGCATTCTGTTTGTTGATTTTTTTTCTTGTCTTGGCCTGATGATAACCTATGTGTTCAGTCATCTGTCCATGACAGAGTAGGTTCATTGTATTTTCTGAGCGAGGCCGATGGCCACGATCATCTAATAGAGATCAGTGACGGGGAGGCTATCACCGGTTATATGATTTATGTTACAGGTCCCTCTGGTTGGAATGAAGAACACGAAACCCAGAGAAAATCCGATCCCGGATAAAGATTGGCGCAGGAAGATTGGCCAGCAACTTTACAACAGAGATTATGCTAGAGGAAGATGATCAACATTGCTCAGTGGATCTGAATGGTATATGTATCCTACATGATAAATACCGAATGAGTTTAGGTCATACCAGTTTTAACACACCAGTAGTGATGGATATTCAGTTCACTTGTGACTAGAACAAAAATAAAGGACTCTATTGGAGTATAGACAATAACTGTTTAATAGTGAGAACTAGTAGAACATTTAGCAAGAGACAAAAAGTCCTGTTCATAGGACAGTGTTCCAGGTTTGTTTCACCGCGCCGGAATTATGAAGCCGGAGTTTCTATAAACTATTAGAAACAGTTGTGTTAGGAACAATACTGTTATTTTTCCACGGAGTATATATTTACATGAGATTCAGATCTCATGGTCATCGGAGTTCCTGGAGGAGGACATGTCTGGAGAGAAGGACACGACTTCGGTGAGGTCCCTTGTGATGAGTCTTGATGATGTCGTGTGATCCTTGCCATGATGTGTACACTATGATCCTGAACTTTGAGGGCTGACACATACATTTATGTTATAGTACACGACACACATTTTCTTCGCATACACGTCTCATATACGTTACACTTTTCTTTTAATAAATTAATCTTTATTAATTTTTAGAAGCAAGAGTTGTTGAGTATGTTGCGTTGGGGAAGTATGAGAGGGGGCATAGTACGACAGTGAGAGAGTGATAGGAAAAGGTGTCCATGGGCTGACGGAGTGTGTTGGACGGAAGCTGGTGGATTCTCCAGGATATTGATAAGGAAAAAAAATATTATAATGTGGGTGTTGACTCTCTTCACTCCAGGGACGACACTTTAAAGGAGGACACGACATTATTGGGGGCTCGTCCGGGATCTTTGGACAGCGGGATCTCTCGATAACGGAATCTTTGGACAGCGGAATCTCCCGTAAACGGAATCCTTGGACAGCGAGATCTCCTGCAAGCAGGAACCTTTGACAGCGGGATCTCTCGTCAACGGGGTCTTTTGACACGGGATCCTTAGTTTTAAGAGGGAGATATCATATTGGAGAATCCAGCTAGAGTGAATGTGGATAGGGGTTAGGACTAATATCTTACCTGTTCACACTTCACACGTCTGCATAGGTCTGTGGTCCTGATTCTACTCTTGTCACTGAGTGAATGTGCTGTGTGTGGTAATATCTAGATTTATAGTACTTGTTCATATATCTGTATAGTAATTTGCAGTTATATTGTACTCGACCTGCTAGCTTACCTCTCTGTATAATGGCCACCCCTAAACTAACCACGTTAGAATTAAAGGCAAAGGGGGAAGAAATGGGATTGGCGGGTTCTGCTCTAACGGATTACATACAGGAAGTGGAGAGAGAGTATCGTCAAGCAGAACGGGAAGATCGAAAGGCCGAGTTGGAATTGAGAAGGATGGAGTTGGAACAAGAAGCTAAGAAATTGGAAGCTGAGCAAGCAGCTAAGAAATTTGAAGCTGAGCAAGCAGCTAAGAAATTTGAAGCTGAGCAAGCAGCTAGGAAACTGGAAGCTGAACAGGAAGCTCAGAAAAGGGAGCACGAGTACCGGATGAGGGAACTCGAGTTGAAGAGTCAATCTAATGGAGAAACTGAGGGAGCAGTTGGAGGTTCCTCCATCCCAGGCTCAACACCAGTAGGTGGACATGGGTACCATGCTATGAAGTTTCCTTTAGCGGTCTACGAGGAGGACAAAGAGAAGATTGACCAGTACCTTCAACGCTTCGAGGCAATGTCTGTTGCTATGGGTCTGGAGCGTAACAAATGGAATCTTAAGCTATCCCAGGGTTTACGCGGGACCGGCTACGAGGTTTATTCTCGCCTGCCACCAGGACATGAGAACAATTATGACGAGTTAAAGACGGCTCTGCTGAAACGATTCGAGGTTACGTCACATACCTACCGGAAAAAATTTCGAGCAGCGAAACGAGAACCGGGGGAGTTGTTTGCCGCCTACAGTTTGCGTCTAAAATCTTATCTCCATAAGTGGATGGATTTGGCTGGGTTTGCACATGACTATGAGAGTCTGGAAGAGCTCATGGTGGTCGACCAGCTGAAGAAGCAAATGTCTAAACCTCTCAGGACGTTCCTGGGAGAACAAGGAGCGGAACGTATTGACCTCGTGACTAAATTAGCAGAACGGTTCGTCGAGGTACATGGGGAGGCAGGGGAAAACCTTTCCACCAACACCAAAAGTCAAGAGAAACATGACAAGAAGAAAGCCAAAAACTCAGGAACCAAAAAGTGGGAACCTTATGTGCAAAAATCAGAGGATAGTTCAGAGAAGAAGAAGGAGGGAAGCAAGAGCACTTCAAGCTCTACACCAAAACGACCGTGGTCGGAGAAGTGGTGTTCAATTTGTAAGTCACCCTCTCACAGTACGAGGGACTGCAAATCGAAGGCTAAGAACCCTCACTTCGCAGCATGTCAAGTGACTTCCAAGGAGGTTGTCACCGAAAATACCAAGGTCAACAAGGAAGCTCGCCACCAGGAGAGCTCACTCAAGTCCGGCACTAGAAAATCTAGGACAGGGAAATGGTGCAACCAATGCAAGTCGAACACGCACAATGCTATTGACTGCAGGGGAAAGTCAGGAGACACTCAATTCGTCGTGTGCCCCGGGAAACCTAAGGTGGAGCCCACCGAACAGGTCGAGGCCGAGGAAGAGACTCCAGACCAGGAAAAACCACCTGTAGTGGAATTGGTAGAGGTTAACGGTCGTCAAGTGGAGTGTTTATACGACACAGGACTGGACGGGGAGGCCGTGATTTCTGCGGATCTGGTACATCCAGAACAATTCACAGGTGAGACAATGGAGATACAGCCTGCACAGAAGAGTGCTGTAGTCATGAAGTTGCCCATTGCTAATGTGGAGATTCGGTCAAGGTACGTCACCGGCACCATCAAGGCCGCTGTATTGACCGATCCCATTTTTCCAGTAATCCTAGGTTGCCGGTATGTCTTTCTGGGAATGCCCAGGGAGCCAATCCATATGGGAGCAATGCAGACTCGCTCTCAGACGAAAACGGAAGAGGCAGAAGCAATTGTGACTAACCCAATGCCGGGGGAGCTACGAACTGCCCAGAGTGAGGATGATACTTTACGTCCTTGCTACAGAAAGCTGCAGAAAAGTGCTGATCCACCAGGACGGGGGCAGTACTACATGAAGAATAGGATACTCTACAGGAGAGCAGGAAGGGGAGACAACCTATACGGTCAGTTGGTCGTCCCGAAAGCTCACCGGTCCCAGATTCTTCATATGGGGCATACCATCTCCTTTAGTGGACACATGGGTATTGCCGCCACCATGCAGCGGATTTCCTGCCACTTACTATTGGCCGGGAATGACAGATGATGTGCGTCGGTATGTGAAGTCATGCCCTGAGTGCCAGAGGGTGGCACCGAAACACTGGACAGCACCGGTGGTGTTGGGTGAGATGCCCATCATGAACTCTCCTTTCGAGAGGGTAGCCATCGATATCGTGGGTCCACTTCCCAGGACTAGGAAGAGGAACATGTATATACTCACAATGGTGGATTGCTGTACAATGTGGGGTGAGGCCTATACCGTTGACCACGATTGACTCGAAACGAGTGGCGGACGCACTGATGGAGGCCTTTACCAGATTAGGCTTTCCGGATCAAATTCTGACGGACAATGGATCTCAGTTTTGTGGAAAACTCATGGAGGAGGTATTTAGGGTGTTTCACTCTAACCACATACATACCAGCCCTTACCACCCTCAAGCCAATGGACAAGTAGAGCGTTTCAACGGCACGTTGATGACAATGCTCAGGAAACTAGCGCAGGAAAAACCTGATAGGTGGGATGAATATATCCCAGCAGCACTCTTTGCCTATCGGGAAGTTCCTCATGGCTCAACAGGACTACCACCCGCTACGTTGCTGTTTGGTCGTCCAATCAAAGGACCGTTGGAAGCCATGTTGAGGAGTTGGACTGAAGAGGGGACGTCAGAAGAAGTGATCTCATCCTATAAATACGTGGAGGAACTGAAAGAAAAACTCCACAAGGGATGGACTCTGGCAAATCAAAACTTGAAAAAGGCCAGGAAAAGACATGCGGCTTACTACAACCGTAGGTCTAAAGAAAGATCTCTAGAGGTGGGAGACAAAGTCTTGTTGCTACTCCCAACGGGAAACAACAAACTGGAGATAGGTTGGCAAGGACCATTTCCCGTGGAAAGGGTGATATCCAGAACCAACTATCAGATCCGGATCCGGGGAAAGTCGAAGATTTTCCATATCAATCTCTTGCGGAAATACGAAGAGAGACCCGGAGACAAGGCAGCTCACCTCATGGCAATGGCAGTTGCAGTGGAGACTGAAGTGGGAACCAGCGAGGGCAGGGAATATCCCTTGGTACACCAGGAAACCTATAGGGATGTACAAGTGAACCCTGATCTGACCTCCCAGGAGAGGGAAAGGATAACCCAGGTTCTCAAGTCTCATAAGGAGATACTGACTGATAAACCAGGACGAACGAGGTTGGTGGAGTTCGAGATGACTTTGACCACACAGGAGCCTGTTCGCCAAAGGTTTACCCAGTGCCCTTCTCTAAAGAAAAGGCCCTGGAGGAAGAAATACAGAAACTGCTGGAGGATGACGTGATTGCACCATCCACATCCCCATACAATGCAGGGGTAGTTTTGTTACGGAAACCAAGTGGAGAACACCGGTTGTGTATAGACTACCGACTTCTGAACAGTCATACACAATTTCAGGTGGAACCTTTGCCGAATCCAACTCAGTTATTCGCTAGGCTCCATAAGGCTCGGTACTTTTCAAAGGTGGATCTGAGTCGGGGGTACTATCAGATACCAGTCAAACCGGAGATTCGACCACTGTTGGCTTTCAGTACACCCAGTGGACACTACGAATTCAAGGTCATGCCCTTTGGACTCAGCAATGCACCTAGTGTGTTTACACGCATGATGAGGACTTTACTAGATCCGTTACAGGATCCGTCCATCATCTCATTCATGGATGATATTCTGATTTCCAGTGACAGCTTGGATGACCACTTGCAATCCTTGGAGAGAGTGTTTAATAGACTCAAGGAAGCGGGGCTTACTGCTCGTCCAACCAAGTGCATGATTGGTTACCAGACTCTGGAATTTCTAGGTCACACCATCACTCCAGGACACATTGTCCCAGAAGAGAAGAACCTGGAGAAAATCAGAAATGCACCAAGGCCAAAAACGAAGAAGGATGTGCGATCTTTTCTCTCGTTGTGTGGGTTCTACCACAAATTTATCCCACATTTCACTGAACTGGGAGCTCCGTTGACGGAAACCTTGAAAAAGGGATTCCCGGACCAAATCATTTGGACACCAGAATGTGAGAATGCCTATAGTCAGTTAAAGGAGGCCTTGGTCAGCAAACCTGTATTACAGCTCCCTGACCTTTCCAAACCATTTGTGTTGAGAACAGATGCGAGTGGGATTGGAATTGGGGCAGCTTTGTTACAAGAAGGAAAAGACGATGCTTCGGTTTTGAAACCTGTAGCATACGCAAGCAAGAAACTTCTACAGGCGGAGAGGAATTATTCAACCTGTCGAGAGAGAGTGCTTGTCCCTCGTATGGGCAGTGCAAAAATTCCAGCCATATTTGTATGGAGTTAAGTTTCGAGTCCAGTCTGATCATCAACCCCTGATGTTCCTGGCTACTTCTCAGAAGCTCAACGCCCGTTTGATGCGGTGGTCGTTGTTACTTCAACCCTATAATTTCACAGTGGAGTACATTCCTGGGAAGGAAAATGTTGGAGCGGACTTCTTGTCAAGACACCCAGCTCCTGAAGAAGAGGAATGAATCATCTGGATTGAACTCATGGTGGAGAAGAGTGAGATGGACTACTCTCTTAAGAGGGGGCCTATGTCACGAGATCGCCATGAGTTAACCAGATAATGAAAATACAGAAGTTTGATTAACGGGATATTTTCTAGGCCACAGCGATTTTAACTAACAGAGTAAATACAGCTGCACGAGTTACATCGGGTCAGAAGATAGTAAACATTGGGTAGTGAGTGAGACGAATCCAGACACCGCGTTGACAGTTCAATAACAGTTAGAATCACATAGAATTGCCCAGCTCAGTACATGGAACAGCCCTGTCTGTCATTTATAGTTCCGGACATCAGGCGAAATGGCGGCTGGGATTGTCACCACTGAACAGAAGATTGACAGTTTATCAACAGGTCGGAAGTGCCCGACTAGGGAGAAAACGGTCAGACTGTCATTTGGTATTTCCCGACATCAAACGGAATGGCGGATTTGACTGTCACCACATGACAGAAAGTTGAGGGCTTGTTATTGGAAACAGTGGAACACCTGCAGGACATCAACAACGTCACGTGCACAATGTAAGGTTGTTTGGAAAACCATGATTGGCAGCTTGGTATCGAAACCCTTTGTTGGAACTGTACAGTAACTCTCTAGATTGTTTTGGATGTCAAAACCAGTGATGACAAATCTAACATTGATGGAGCCAGGGAGGATGGATCCCTGACAAGGGAGGGTCTGCCCAATATGCCACCTGTGTGGGCATAAAGGAAAATGTCACGTGATCAACTTTAGGAGTTGCCATAAAAACCCGAGTTGGGACCAACTAGGGGAACTTGAAAATGTGGATCTAGGCAGACATGCTTGGCACTGCAGCAGTTAGAACATCTAACGTGTGAAGGAGATATTTGATTTAGTTTACACGAGCCTGTATGGCTACCATTAGATGTAATTTAGTGTAAACTGCAGTGCCGTAAGGTATAACCTATTATAATATTCGTTCTAATTAATATAGGCTGTAGCCTTGTTAAAACCAAGTGTGATGATTAGCACTGGTAGTGGAAAACTAGCTAGAGTAGGGAAGTGATACTTGGCTCTGTTAGTTGTTAATAGATTAGTGAAGTGTCGATAAGCTTTACTAGTTGAGAATTGAGTAATGAGGGATAATTGGGAGATTCCAGTAGGGGTCCCTGGTGGGCGGGGGTCCGCATTCTGTTTGTTGATTTTTTTTCTTGTCTTGGCCTGATGATAACCTATGTGTTCAGTCATCTGTCCATGACAGAGTAGGTTCATTGTATTTTCTGAGCGAGGCCGATGGCCACGATCATCTAATAGAGATCAGTGACGGGGAGGCTATCACCGGTTATATGATTTATGTTACAGGTCCCTCTGGTTGGAATGAAGAACACGAAACCCAGAGAAAATCCGATCCCGGATAAAGTTTGGCGCAGGAAGATTGGCCAGCAACTTTACAACAGAGATTATGCTAGAGGAAGATGATCAACATTGCTCAGTGGAGCTGAATGGTATATGTATCCTACAGGATAAATACCGAATGAGTTTAGGTCATACCAGTTTTAACACACCAGTAGTGATGGATATTCAGTTCACTTATGACTAGAACAAAAATAAAGGACTCTATTGGAGTATAGACAATAACTGTTTAATAGTGAGAACTAGTGAACATTTAGCAAGAGACAAAAAGTCCTGTTCATAGGACAGTGTTCCAGGTTTGTTTCACCGCGCCGGAATTATGAAGCCGGAGTTTCTATAAACTATTAGGAACAGTTGTGTTAGGAACAATACTAGTATTTTCCACGGATTATATATTTACATGAGATTCAGATCTCATGGTCATCAGAGTTCCTGGAGGAGGACATGTCTGGAGAGAAGGATACGACTTCGGTGAGGTTATCTGTACTGACTCGAATGATGTCGTGTAATCCTTGCCATGATGTGTACACTATGATCCTGAACTTTGAGGGCTGACACATACATTTATGTTATAGTACACGACACACATTTTCTTCGCATACACGTCTCATATACGTTACACTTTTCTTTTAATAAATTAATCTTTATTAATTTTTAGAAGCAAGAGTTGTTGAGTATGTTGCGTTGGGGAAGTATGAGAGGGGGCATAGTACGACAGTGAGAGAGTGATAGGAAAAGGTGTCCATGGGCTGATGGAGTGTGTTGGACGGAAGCTGGTGGATTCTCCAGGATATTGATAAGGAAAAAAATATTATAATGTGGGTGTTGACTCTCTTCACTCCAGGGACGACACTTTAAAGGAGGCCACGACAGTGTCTATGTTGAAGTCTCCTAGCAGTATTATTTCTCTAGCATTACTAAAGACTACATCCATCATAGTGGTGAATTTTTCATACCAGATATTTCCTGCACTGGGGATTCGATAAAGATAGCCAACTACTAGGGGTATGCGAATTTGAAGCTTAACCTCAAGCCATACACACTCAATCTCACAGGTTTCAAAATCTAGCCTACGGAGGGCGTTAAGCGAGTTAGAAATGTAAACTGCAATACCCGTCTCTTGTTTCTGATAGAGATCTCTTCTAATGCTTTTAAAGCCTCTGATAGCGACGTCATCATCTGAGATGCTGCTATTTAATGGACTTTCACTAACGCCGAACATGTGAAAATTTTGATTAACTATAAGTGATATATCAACAATAGATCAGATATTTATCCTACGACAAAAAGCCGAGAAAAATTGGAAATATAAAAGAGATCTCCATAACACTGTTGTGGATTTTAAAAAGGCTTATGATAGCGTCCATAAGAATAGTCTATGGAATGCTATGCAGGAATTTGGAATACCAAGGAAGTTTATCAACATGACCAGACTATGCATGGAAGATACTTATAATATAGTAACATATAAAGGCAGGAAATCAGACCCTTTCCAAATAACATCTGGCTTCAAACAGGGTGATGCACTATCGCCGCTACTCTTCAATCTGGCTCTAGAGAAAGTTGTAAGGAGGGTAAAGGATGACTGTGATATTGGAGGAACATCCAAGCTGCTTTATTATGCAGGTGATATAGATATTATAGGGGACAATAATCAAAAGACATTGGAAATATTGACTCACTTAAAGGGAAAAGCCCAACAGATGGGGTTGGTTATCAACCAAGGTAAGACAAAATATATGGTAATTTCAAGAGAAGGAATGGCTAAAAACTCTGGCCACATACAAATAGATAATATGACCATTAAAAGAACGGAAACATACAAATACCTGGGTACAATCTTCAACTGCTCCAACATCATAAGGGAAGAAATACAAACTAGAATCAATTCTGAAAATAAGATATACTATGCACTACAACATCTACTAAAATCAAATGCGTTATCTCGTAACACCAAAATCACGATATACAAAACACTGATCAGACCAGTTGTGCTATAAAGCTCTGAAACCTGGAGCACAACGAAAGGAGACGAAGCCTTATTACAAACCTTTGAGAACAAAGTTTTAAGACGCATCTTTGGACCCATTAGGGATACACAAAGTGGAGAGTGGAAAAGAAGAAGTAACGAAGACATTTATGATCTGTTTAAGTCCCCGCTAATCACTGGTATCATGAAGGCTAATATACTACAATGGCTGGGGCATATAGAAAGAATGGAAGATAATAGGGAAACAAAACTCGCTTACACTCAGGAAATAAATTACCGTAGATCCCGAGGTAGACCAAGAAGACGGTGGAGAGATAATATATATATATATATATATATATATATATATATATATATATATATATATATATATATATATATATATATATATATATATATATATATAGAGACCTACAAGCTCTTGGAATCAACGACTGGCGAGAGAAGGTCAACCAGAGAGACGAATGGAGACGGATTGTATCTGCAGCAAAGAGCCTCAATGGCTCGGAACGCTGAAGATGAAGAAGAAGAAGAAGATAAGTGATAGTTCAGGCAGCTTCCCTACTAGATGGCAGATATTTAAATGCCCGACTTCTAAGCCCATTATTACCGAGCCAGTGTTCGTACTTATTAGACACTTTGACAATGCGTAATCATGAATTTTGTAAAACACAAAATGATTACAACTTACGTCCCTTATAACAATACACACTCTAAAGTACAGAGAAACAGTAATATCTCTATCAATATACACGCACACCCACACACAAAATACATATAAAGATCAGTAAGGATGATCAGTGAAGACCCCCTCACTCACAGTATCAGCGCGATAAAAAGTAGTATAAAAGATATTCCAACTAAGTGTCAATCTCTGTGACTTTAATACGAGTCAATGTTTATAGTCACGTACAATCTAATACGTTGCTATATAAAACAATAACCAAGTATGCACATAAACTTTCTAGGAGAGGCTCTTTCTTGTATCGAGATCTGGTGTTGCTTTGAGCTGAATTGCTAGTAAATATCAGGCTGTGTTGGTCCTTGGTACAGCGACATCATAACGAAGTGAAGCTGGGCTAAAACGTGTGAGGTATAACAAATCTGGGTTACAATGGAATTGATACTGTTGATTACTCACGGGTGTGTAACGACTTCCAATTACAGGCTCTGATTCGTCGCTGACAGGAGGCTGTGGAGGCACATTGTTGTTACTGCTGTATTGATCTTTGCTGTGGAGAAGAGGGAACGTATCTTCATAATTATCACCCTCCTGTGTGAAAGAGGGCGTATTGTACGGATTTGGTGTGGTGGAAATGTTCCGTATGGCTTGGATATCAGGTGCCGTGGTTATGAATGGTCCTGCTCTCTTCTGGCCTTATTGGTACTTGATGTGGCGGGAGTATGTCGTCTGGCTTGAGTTTGAGGTGGTGTAGCTAAAAGTGTCCTATGCGATCCAGTATTGGATGTAGGTTGTGTCCGTTCTGGGTATTTGACATTGTTGGCAAGCAAGCTGGTGCCCAATGTAGACAAATGTACTTGATCCTTATAAAGTCGCTTTCTATGTGCTCCAGTCTGTGAAGTAAACACCGGTGTGTTGTCGATGAACTGTATGTTGTTGTGAGAACAAAACTTCTGCAATATGTTGTTATTTACGTCAGCTAGACGACGCTGGCATCCATAACTCTGTGATATGATGGAGAAGAAGAAATTGACGAGTTAGGAAAAGTGTGACTTAATCCGTTCAAGGGCACCAAAGACGGAACATGATTATCTGTTTTGCACTATGAAAATAGTTGTCAGTGTCTCAGTAGTGGGCTTTCTTCTTAACGACCAAGATGTTGGTCCTCTTTTCATTGAAGTGTATAGATTAATTCGTATGTTCGTGTGTTGTCCCCTAATTTGACAACATGCTTGCTCTCACGTTTCTTGTTATACCACAATATGTCAGTTTCCACCGCAATATTACTCTTCTGTTGGTATTCAATGCGTTTAGTGGTGTGTTTTTTTTTTTTTCAATACCAGTTGTTTGTCACCGCTGAGGGCTTGCGGAATTGAAAATTCATCGCTGAGGAATACAAAATGTTGCCATTTACACTGTGCTGATGCTGTAATGTTTAAGGCCTGCAATTCGTCTGAATAGTTGGAGCAAAATATCCCAGTAAGTGTGCACGTGGATTAAGGTCTGCGATCTTCCCAGACCTTAATCTGTGTCGGACGATTCCAGTAGGTTGATGATTGCTCTCGGTTGCATAAAATTCACTCCATCCTTTCTCCTAATAGTCCTCTTCCTCTTTCAACACATGGTCCTCACATTTTCCTAGTAACTTTTATCAATATTTAATAGCGCGGACTGGGTTAGTATCTTGACGTCAGACAATTTGAATGTATTATTGTCAGCTGCCACCTGTCCTTTAATTTTAGCCCACACAAGTTCTATAGGGTTTAAATGAGAATGGTACAGCGGAAGTCTCAAGCACCTTATGGCCATGCTCTTCTATCAATTTGTCGATTTGATATTTCTTACTTTTTTGCGCCTGTTTTACAAGGGACATAAACTGTAGCTTGAAATATGTTTCTGGAAATTGTATATTTTCCCTTCGGAGCCATATCTTTATTGCTTCCTTTGTGCTTCGATGCCGTAGGTATTTTGTCTTCTTTGACAACAACATTGTGATATGATGCATTGACCATGATTAGACAAGACGGTCTATCAAGGGATGGTAAGTACTGTATTCTCGAGCCAATCTCTAAATAAATTATCATTCATCTCATTATGATAATTCCTATTGTCTGTATGCTTTGATACGAACACGAGTCCAGCATTCTGTATTAAGCCATTATGAGTACTACCAGCATAGGCTATGACCAAAAGCTGCCCTTTACTACTGGGCACATATCGCTTTAATTTTTCCATCCACTGATTGCCATTCCTGTTCACTTGTGTGGTGCGCATTGATCCACGTCTCATCCACATACACTATGTCATAATTTTCTTTGCGCATTTCCCTTATTTCATATAAGTATCTGCTCCTCGTGGCTCCTAAATGCGGTTGCTCGCAAAGGATATTTCTACCTCCATTGTACTTTCTAAAAGTGAAGCCTAATGTCCTTATAATTTTCCACAAC
This sequence comes from Cepaea nemoralis, assembly GCA_014155875.1. Lineage (NCBI taxonomy): Eukaryota > Metazoa > Mollusca > Gastropoda > Stylommatophora > Helicidae > Cepaea > Cepaea nemoralis. The sequence goes on from JACEFZ010015164.1 coordinate 263,848, forward strand.
GTTGTTTTGGATAGCTCTATGTTATTGTTCTTTCTCAACCAAACCCTATGTTTTCTTACAGTCACTGTATCTTTGGCATCCAGCATTTTCATAATAGCTCGCCTTATGACATCCTTGTCAAAGCTGTCTACAATTGCCTTTCTACCTACCGTTTGCTTATAGCGTGTTGGTTTCATTCCAGATTATTGCACCCATCGACGAAATGACCGTTTACTCAAACCCAATGCCTGCACTGTTATTTTTTGGGGGATTTGTAACAGTATGAAACAGTTTCCCGCTATCAGCTTCTTGACAAAATATGTGTACAACTTCATAGCGATGCTTTGAAGTGTACACAATTTCACATTCAGTCCCATTGAACAATATTCACACATTCAAATATTAGCTATTAATATTACAGTGGAACCTCGCTTAACGAGCACCCCTCATAACGAGTAATTCGCATAACGAGCACAATAAATTATTTAAAAAAATGATTCACTGAACGAGTGACGTTTCGCATGACGAGTGACGAGGGGAAGGGAAGTCCCGAATTGTGCGCCTGCAACAGCGAGGGTCGGAAGACAATTGGGTCCAATCTCACTCTCAGAATCACTTCCACATCGTTGCCTGCCTTAAGATGATCGAAAAGGAGTGGGAACGGGTCTACCAAGAGAAACCCTCACTTCTGCTTGGAAGAAGCTTTGGCCGGAGAGCGTTGTCGAATGTTACTTTGAGGGGTTTGAGACAGTACCTGTGGAGCCTGTAGTCAACGAGATTGTGACTTTAGCCAAGATCATGGGACTAGAGGTGGATAACAAAGATATCTATGAGCTTGTGGAAGAGCATAGCCAAGAACTGACTACCGAAGAGCTTATGGAATTACATTGTGTTTCACAGCAAGAAGTTGTGGATGAGAGTTTGTCCGAGGAGGAGGAGAAGGTAACAGCAAAACAACAATCTTCTTGCGCAATAAGAGAAATGCTGAAAGCATGGGAAACTGTTGCATCGTACATTGAGAACCATCAGCCTAATAAGGCAGTGGCTATGAGAGCTACTAATTTATTTAATAATAATGCTGTGTCGCATCTCCACCAAATTCTGAAGCGTTGGCATAAGCAAATTTCTCTAGACAGCCTTCTAGTAAAAAAGAATTAGGTATGTATTATAAATTGTAAATTAATTATTTCAATTTTTTTTCTACGAATCGAATTTTCATTCCAGGTTCGTTCATTCCGCGATAGAAGAGGACGGTGAATGACGCTCCTTAACAATGTATATATAATTTTCTTTGAATAAACGTTATACAAAATATTTTGAGTATTTTTTCGGCATGGAACGCATTATCGTATTTTACATTAATTTGTATGGGAAAAACTGTTTCGCTTAACGAGTGTTTCGCATTACGAGTAAGATTCTGGAACGAATTATGCTCGTTAAGCGAGGTTCCACTGTATATTAATGGTAAGATTTATTTATATAATCAGGTTTCATGAAAGAACCCACATTGACGACATCTCTGAACACACCCTTGTAACTGCGCGCCGAACGTGCCAAAACGTGAATCACGAGAAATTTTTTTTTAAAGCGCGGATGTGTCTGGGTGAAGGTGTAATACATTAAAAAAATTATGGACTTAATCTCTGACCCGTAAATTATATACCGCATATAAACAAACATTGATATCTGTTGTACAATCTCCAGAGCAAAAAATTGTTTGTTGGGTGGACATAATGATAAGGTTATATGCTAAATTTCATCATGTTCCATCAGTTGGTTAGTGAGATATGGAATTTTATATTGGGGCTGAAAAATGCTGATGTTAACTGCAACGTCCTGTAAGGGATATGCAACATTTAAAAAAAAAAATTGTTTTCTCAATAATACATATTGCATTGTTAAATGGAGGATATTCTCGACAACGACGTAGTAAATATTCACCTTCGGGAAAACGTAATTTCAAGGAAATATTTTCTTTTCTTGTTTGTGCGCTCCCTTAAACTCAAGCGTAGTCCCTGCACATTGTTTAAAGTAGTAAGGGACTGAATTTTGAGTGTGGGCTCAAGGAAATGTATTTGGCAGAGTGGAAACACCAAAAGCAAGCATTACACTTCTGATTCAAGACTCCAATAATCTTGTGAGAAGACGAACGAACACCGCACACTCCAAACAGCATCGTACTTGATAATAGTAACACGGATGAGGATTTTGAATAGTATTTCGGATGACGAAAACAAATATCTAACGGAAATTCCCTATAGCATGAATAATATAAGGGCGAAGCGTCAATCGCATTTACCAAAGCCGTAGGTGCACAGAAAACATTTCGAAACAAGTAGAACATCATTCTGTCTAAATTCAGACTTGAGGGTAAGACTTAAATTTTGTTATATCCACATAGTCATTCACATTCTTTCAGGATTATTTATTCACTATTTATTTATATATTCACTAACTTGTTTATTGTTGTTCTACTGTTAGTTATACATGTAAATTGTCTTTAGATAGGCAAAGTATTAAGTAAGGTGTACTGACTGTTGGTGTGTATAGAATAGAAAAGCCGTTGATAGTGAATATCAAATGAGCCTTTTCAAATGAGAGCGAAAAATTAAGAGCATCAGTTTAAACGCTGTTTGTCACTGAAAAGCTTCTAACTTTAAACATTTTACGGCAGTTAAAAATCTTTGAGAGGAAATCGAAGAGAGGAGGTCGAATAGGCCCTTGCTAAGGTTACATGTCAAATAAGACAAACGATCCACAAAATGAACATTGATATCGTCTGCAAATCGTGCATGCATCCACATGACAGTCATGCGGAATTCGTGCACTATGTGGAACAGGAAAAAGCAAACTCATTGTATCATTCTTGGAGGAGACTCAAGATCTGGCCTAATTAAAGAAAGTGACCCTTTATGGTCAGGGTCCTTCTTACGAGATCATGTGTGCAGTTGCAAGAACAGATAAATCATCATATACTGGAGATATTGATGCGGCAGGGGTGACAAGAGGTTCTGGCCGACACTCGGTAATCCGAGGAAAGGCCACGACGGACACATAATCAGACTGTAGTTTGTACCATTGGTACTTTTAGGACTCTTCGCGGGTTGTTGAAGACGAGGAAGGAGGATGTGTAGGAATGTTTGAAGTAATCAAGTATTGTGGTGTCATTTCTTTGACTCACCTCACCTTATCCTTTACCACACAAAACAAAACAAAAACTAAGCACAGACAGTTCACTTTTTCACAGACTGCAATAATTCAGGATCCTGGTGAAGCAACTGGAAGTCGGTTTCTGTTTTAACACAATACTTATACAGTACACACACCCCAAACAAATACTGCAACAGGAAGCCTGTAGACAGGCGGTTTTAATTCCCTAATCGGGAAGGCCAACTTGGACAATTATTAATATAGGCTGTTAGAAATAGGAAATTCGTTACCCGGTTTTTCCGCTCAACATTAGTTTCTAAAAATAGGGAGCGACGGTAGAAAAAAAGTATCGATGTTTAGTTTGTAGCAACCACCCTACCGCCGGTCTCCCTAGTCTAGAGATTACACGACTTTCTCCGTAATCCCGTATACTCTCCTGAGTAAATTGACGTTGCACGAGAATCGGTAGCTGTTCTCTCCGCGTCGTTAACTTACAGGGTATGTGAGCCGGTCGCCCAGAAAGCAATGGCAAACTACTGAGCGTAATCTTGCCAAAAAATCAACAATCAGCTGAAAGATGCTGATGTTGACAGCGATATCCTATACTATAAAAGATATGCGAACAACAACACACACACAAAAAAAACCACCCTACCGCGGGTACAAGGATACAATCTCCTGATTCTCGCTTCTTTTGCCTTTAAGACTCCCAGTAGAGTATATAGAGTCAATACTATAGCCCTTACTTTGTGCGCCAGTTCATTGTTGGTTTGATGTTTGCTATTTTTATTTTACCTTGATTGGTAGCTAGTCTCAAGTCGACTCTCTTTGTCGCCTTTTACAACATGCGATGAAATCTCTTCTGACTGATTTGCTCGTCTTTGCCCATTTTGGCGATAAAGGATATACTAGTAATTTTTGTCGGTTGCGTATCCTTTACAGGACGTAGCAGTCAACCCCAGCATTTGTTGACTGTTCGTGATTCCTGAGCAAGTTTACGTTCAGTAGTTTGCCATTGCTTTCTGAACGACAGGCACCCATACCATTTCATTATAAAAAAACAACGCAAGGCGGTCCGCTGCCAAATCGCCCGCAGCTGTGTTTCGAACGCGGTATGAAGGATTTACAAACTACGTCCGAAAACCCTTCGCCACTGAAAAAAAAGAAAGAAATGTGTTTCCCTGGAATACACACGACATAACACTGCTGTAATACAACACACTTTAAAATATAAGCTACTGAAACAATTCGAATTATTTGGTAGTCCCCTATGTTTCACCCTATGTTGTCCCTAAACAATACAATTACAACACCATGCAACCAATGTCACTCATGTCTAACATATGTGTACGCCTTCTGTCTATCTCCCTCTTGACAATGTAAAACTTTCAGCTTTCTTTTCAGGCTACCATCGCCCTGACTCCAACATTGAAGCTCTACATTAGGATACAGTAACATGGTGACCTTCAGCCTGAATGTCACCATGTTACTGTATCCTAATGTAGAGCTGAATGATTCAGGGGTCATCTTGGTTGATTGGTGAACCCGCTGCAAGACAGGTGTATGATTGATCTATTTAAGTCAGGTGCGTCCAGGCTGTATGAACCTTGAACACGGCTTGCACCAATCGGACTGTGGTTTGTGTAGAGACTTTCAACCCAACCCGGTACCGAAACACCATATCAAAGGGGACTGCTGCAGCGCCCTCCTACCCCTCTCCAAACTCAGAAACTCGCGTGATGTGGAGGACCTGTACTCGAACTTCATAATTCAGGATCGGGATACAAGCTTGCAACATTACTTTGGCACTACACTACAAAAATGTTGCCCATTCCTGGTCTAGAAGAACCAGTGGTCAACTATGTGACTCGGTGCTCCATGCTCAGTGAAATAATTTCAGGGGAATAACTTGACCAAATAGGAAGTGTGAAGAGCAGCATTTATTATTTAAAGTGTCCAAGTTTGAAGGGCCGGCTTCGTGGCTTAGAAGTTAGCGACTTTTCTCCGTAATCTCGTATATTCTCGTAGGTAACGTGATGACGGTAAGAATCAGCAGTGGTTCGAATCGCATCGGTAACTTACGGGGTATGTGAGCCGGCCGCTCAGAAAGCAATGGCAAACTACTGGGCGTAATCTTGCCAAGAAATCAACATACAGCTGAAAGATGCTGGTGTTGACAACGATGTCCTGTAAAGGATATGCAAAACAAAAAAGTTTGAAGGAAAGCCTCTGTTTAGCTTTCTATACAATTAGGCCGCAACATAACTAGCACACTATCGCGTCTTCATGAATTCAAATGTTATATAGCTCATCTTTCCCCCTTCCACCCTCTCTCTCTCTCTCTCTCTCTCTCTCTCTCTCTCTCTCTCTCTCTCTCTCTCTCTCTCTCCTCCCCCCCCCCCTCTGTCTCTCTCTCATATATATATATATATATATATATATATATATATATATATATATATATATATATATATATATATATATATATATATATATATAATGTGCCATGCTGGTAAGCGTGGGTGGTCATGATTCCATTTTCCATATCACTCGATCACAAGAGTCATGGATCAGCTCAGTGTTCTTATCTCAGCCAAACCACGTGGCCAAGCCATTCAGGCATTTACTTCTCTGTTTTCCCTTGTTCTCTTCCCCTCGATCTTGCCAGTTGTCACCAAGTTCTCTAATTTATTTCTTCTTATAACATGTCCAAACAATTTTGACTGTCTGCGTATAGTTTTTCTAACCAGTTTACGATTTTCATTTGTTTCTTGTAGGACTTGCTCGTTGGTTTTTCTGTCTGTCCATGGTATTCTTTGCATTCTCCTCATAAACCACATTTCCACAGCCATTAGATGTTCTTTCCCCCCCCCCCTCCCCGATATATGTTTGCCCATCAAGAATGATGATGACCATTCTTTTCATCCAGTGGGGTTGAAAGTACGGAGCCGTGAGTTCTAAAATGGCTGATAAGCCCTATTTTGGCTCGAAATGTTCTTTGACAATGTGGGCAAAGAATGCTTGACGTTCCAGGAGAATCTTCTGCCGTGGTTTTTCTGTCCAGCCTCTTCTTCGCCGCTCTTGCAGTCCTGGTTGCTTCACAAGTGACTGCACCCTTGCGTAATGATGAACGGCACAAATGTCGGTCATTGGCATCAGTATCCCAGGTGTCAAGATGAATGTCAAAAGTCTTAGTGCAGTGGTTCTCATACGTTTTTGGCCCATGCCCCCCTTTACCATATGTTCAGAACGCCATCCCCCCCCCTTTTCGAATTTCCTCCCTATAAATCCCCCCACCCTTACACAGTATACATTAAAATGCAAGCTAAATTTAATAACACATACTAGAACAAGTCTAGACATCTACATAAAACGTGATTTGCGGGTCTACTTACGTTATAAAACGAATTTCATTAGGGTGAGAAGTAAAGAACCGTAAAATTTAGAGGGAAAAACAATATCAAGTAACTGGTTCTTGTATTAATGCGATCTTGAAATAATCTTAATTTCCCCCCTGAAAATCCTAAAATTCCCCCGGGGAGTGGGGAGGGGGAATTCCCCACCGGTTGAGAACCACTCTCTTAGTGAGATTTTCAGAATTTCTTTAAAGCGTTTCCTCTGGCCGCCCTGTGAGCGTTTACCACAACGCAGCTCGCCGTAAAATATTCGTTTAGGGAGCCTGTGATCTGGCATGCGAGTTAAGTGACCAGCCCAGCGAGTCTAATTCTTCATTAGTATAGTGTGGATACTGGGCATGGACGCCCTTTCTAGGACTTCAGTGTCTGGGATCTTGTCTTGCCATAATAGCTTCCTAAGACAGACTGTGTGGAAGTGATTTAAATTCCTAGCGTGTCGCTGATAAACAGTCCAGGTGTCACAAGCATATACCAGTGTGGATAATACAACTGCTGTATAGACTTTCAGTTTTTGCACACACACACACACACACACACACACACACACACACACACACACACACACACACACAGCGCGCGCGCGCGCGCGCGCGTACTGAGTTCTTCTTCAGCATTCCGAGCCATTGAGGTTCTTTGCTGCAGATACAATCCGTCTCCATTCGTCTCTCTGGTTGATGATTCCAAGTGCTTGTAGGTCTGTATGTATATTATCTCTCCACCTTCTTCTTGGTCTACCTCGGGGTCTACGGTCATTTATGTCCTGAGTGTTAGCGAGTTTTGTTTCCCTATTATCTTCCATTCTTTACTGAGTGGGCTAGAAAAATATATACACAGTAATAGCCCACCAGTTTAAATGTAATCGCAGTTTCGATCTTTGAATAGTTACTGTTTGCGTCATCATTTTAAACATATGCAACACATGCGTAATGCGTTCTACAAATGGTGTTCTTCTTCTTTCTTTCGCTTGAAATATATCTATAACTGCAATGTTGTCTCTAGTATGAATTTAACTGTCTTTTGTAGTTCACTCAGCGGTCCATAGAGCTTACCTTCCACTGTTGTCTCACTAGGCCAGAAGGTTTGCCTAGATGTTGTATTTTGGGCAGTCTTGGAGTATGTGCTCTGCTGTCTGCGACGCCAATCCACATGTGCACATGGCTGATTCACCAATCTTGAATTTTGTGTACATGTGGTTGCGTAATCTATTGTGTCCTGTTCTGAGGCGCAGAATAATGACTTGGTCTGGTCTGTCCATAATGTGGTAGTCGTCTTGAGCAGGTTGTGGTGGCTTTCTAGCTGATTTGATCATTCTTTTCTTTTGGTGGTATGTAACGGGCACATCAGGCTGTTCTTCTTTTCCTCCGTCCTTAGCCAATCGATCAGCTCTGTCGTTTCCGGGTATTACGCAGTGAGATGGTATCCACTGTATGGTGACCTTATCCAAATAACTTGCTAGTCATCCGTAAACGTAGCCCACACAGAATAATTCTTCCTGAATGCCACTTTCTTGGCTGATGCCCCTCACTCAACCCAAAATCCATTGCTAGTAAAACCACCAGGCGGAATTCTCCCTAACTCCGCCACAACTCCACTCATCTCTATTTGCTCAGCCTTCTCTCTTTATTCCCTCTTTGTGGACCTCCCACGAAACACACCATTTAACCCCTTGCAACCTCAATCTACATTCTACCAATATTACATTTCTAGACTTCCTTTGTGTCTTAGTTTACTGTCACGTTTTCCTCTGTGCCTTCGTGACTAAGATTGACATCTCCATGATATACCCTCCACTGTGTTTAGGGCCCGCCATTGTTTTTGGCATTCCTACCTCAACCTTTTCTGACCTAACATCCGCCTATTACTTCTCTGACCCTGTTATCCTTGCTAGAATTAGCAAATTCTTAACTAGTCCGTTCACCCCAGATGTGCACAAACAAACGCACGTTACACTACCCCCTCCTCAAAAGAAAACATAGTTTTCAAATGATGGGGGAGTACTGCTTCTCAAATGTGTGAACAAGTAACGACGCGTATGTAGTAGTCATATATTCCCTACCCATAACAGACAAAAACAAATTTAACATATTCCTACTCATAATATCATGGAGAATACATTACATACAACGTTCACATAAGATAGTTAGCACGGTGTAACTTGATACAAAAATGGTAACTGTTGATGTGCCATACCACCCCTGCAGTCCTGTACGTGTATGAATCCTGACCAAAGAACAGTATCATATTTAATTAACCAATTCACACCCTACTATATTGTCTTGATGTGTCACATTTGTTAACCCACAATGTTTTATCTTCAACAATCTCTAATTAGAACACACAAAATAAAGTTCATCGTTCATGTGGAGCCATGCCCTTGGTAATTTCTGGACACCAAGTCTGCCATGGTGTTTTCTTCACTCCGTAAGGGCAGCGGCACAAATGCGTACTCCTGCAGAAATATACTTCATGTACTCCTGCTGAAATATACTTCATCAATGAATACGTGAGCTCTTCATTGCTGCTGTATGTACGAGTGTCACTGGTAGGTGATCTGTCCATTAAGGACATCAACCGTTGCTTACATAGACTCCATAGTCGCTAGAGTCTCGCGTTGAAAACTTGAACCTTTTGTTTCTGGTAGCGAGAGTTCACTGCTGACCTGTAGCACTGGATGCACGACTGAATTCCTCTCGTATATCACACATCCACCCGTTTCTGTCGATGATGTGTCTCCCCCACGTGTACCCTGCAAGTCAAGATTAGGGATAATTACAATGGGATTATTCAAAATTAGCGTAATACTTCTTAAGTCTGCTACACACGGTAGTGTCCATACCACCTTGTTGGGTCTGCCATTTTGTGACCACACAGATCTCACTGATGTAATGGCTGACACAAAGTTTCTTTTTTACTGTACTATAGAACTGTGTAATGTGTAACATCCTGTTCACATCTCTAATAATCTGAAACGTAAATTGTCGTTCCTTGTCAGACAAAATTTAATTAGGTAACCACAAACTAGAAAGTACCGCTAATAGTGCTTCAGTCGCCGCTTCTATTGTACTATGTTTGACAAGTACAGGTTCTGGCCTTCTCGTGTAACAATCAATCATGGTCACGACATACCTAAAACAAGATTTGGATATCACTAACACTGGATCAGTGATGTTACTAGCCCCCTTTTCAAATGGCCTAATTTTCATATCTGTCGCTTGCACTACCGCGTTACTTCTTACCCCACATTTGTGGTACCAATTATCTATTTCCTCCTCTGTACATACTTTGATTGTTGGTACATTTCCAATGATCAGAGCTGAGACTGGGAAGTCAAGGACACACGCTGTCGCTCTGCCTGTGATATATGGTGTTGTGACTGTGATCACGGCTAATGGGTAAAATTCAACTTTCCCATTGAAAGTTATGCATCTGGCATTTTCCCCTGTGTAAGCCTAAGGATTTACCAGACTTTTTCTGACTCCGATGGTCGTACATCCAGAATCCCTAAGAGTTAATGCTGGATTATCATTAACAAACCCATGATGTAGCTTCAGACTTCCTCCTGTATGCACTACTGACCCTGCTGGAAATGGATGACCGCCTAGTAAGACATGCCGACGGTCTTTGTCAAACAGAGGTTTACATCCATCACAGCTCTCATTATTAAGTGTCTCAATCACTCGGGCTGCATTAGAATGTTCAGTGTCCGCCATCGTGCACTGATACCGAAAGTGACCATTCCTGCCACATTTCAAACAAATTATGCCCTTTCTCGTGTTATTTGTTTGCCCACTTGATGGTTTTGTATCACAATCTGCTGCTTTGTGCCTCCAGCTGCCACAATAAAAAAAAATCCCATCCAGAATACATATTCTGACGTCTCTTAAAATTCTCCTTGCCATATTGGTAACGTCCTGTATTGCCAGAATGGTTGCTACGGAAACCATTGTCTTGATGTCCCTTTTGCTCATACCTATGTGTTGAGTCCACACTTGTTGGTCTTGGTCTGATAACTGGACTCTGACCCTGTTTCGTATAGGCTGCACAAACTATTTCCTCATCAATTTGTCTGTCAAGAGAACAGTTCAGATGTACAGTCGTGTAGATTTGCCCTAACCGGGATATTGTTTCAATTTCCTTTGGTTTACGTTCTTAAAAGCAAGCGACCAACTCTGTATTACATGACGATAATACCTTGTCTCGTAACATCAGGTCCACTGGTCGATTAAAGTCTCCTCCTACTTCTGCTAGCTCTAGCCATTTATTAAAGAGTTTCTTCACGGTATAGACAAAATCTATAAAGTCCTGGTTTTTTTCTGGCACAAATTGTCTAAACTTAGTTCTGTATCCATGTTCGGTTAGATTGAACTTCATAAGCAATCGTTGACGCAGAATAGTATAGTTATTTCTTTCTGACACTGGTAAATTGAACATCGTATCCAAGGCCTTCCCTGTAAGTTATTCACTCAGTCGCATGGCATATTCTCCTTCTGGGATGACTAACGCCTCAGCCACGGCCTCGAATCTGTCCAGATATGCCTGGATAGTATCTCTATCTGTAACTAATGGCAGTTTTAGTCACTGTGAAGAGTGTGAATGTCTTCTGCCTTCATCGCTCTGTCCATTTGACGCTAGCTATAATTTCTTGAGTGCGATCTCCTTCTCCATCTCAAACTTATACTTCTGTTTTTCAATTTCCACCGCATTCGTTTGTTTTAACTTTTCAAGTTCTAATTGCATTAAAGTGATTTGTGTCTCTTTTTCATCCTGTGGGCGCTTGGCTTCAACTAACTTTTCTTCCTGTAAGCGCTGGGCTTCAGCTAACTTCTCTTTCTGTAAACGTTTTGCTTCAGCTAACTTCTCTTCCTGTAAATGTTTGGCTTCAGTTAACTTCTTTTCCTGTAAACGCTTGGCCTCACGTTCACTCTGTCTTTCTTCTCGTTCCTATTGCTGATGTTCTTTCAATTTTGCTTGTGCAAACTCCTGCACATAGACCAGGTGATAACAAAGGCCAAGCGGGGCTTGGCAGCGATGCGGGTGATGGCGGCAGCAAACTGTGAGCAGCGCCATCTATGTCTTCTGTACGAGGGGCTGGTCATGTCTGTTTTGGAGTATGCAATGGCAATCCTGACTCTCAGCCATAAGCAGATAGAAAGGATGGAAAGGATACAGAATGAAGCTATGCGCATTATTCTTGGATGTACAAGAGATACAGCATGCAGGGCGATGCGCTACCTTCTTGATTTTCCAACCATTGAAGAGAGAATGCAAGTTTGCAGGGCACGCGCCTACCTCAGAATTAACGCAAACACACAGCATCCACTGCATAGTGAAATTAGGAAGGTGAAGGGCAGCAGGTTAAAAAGAGGACGGTCGTGGATGGGTCAAGCCGAAGACATTCTTCAACAGGTGTGTTCACTTGAGGACTTAGAACCTGGCGAGGAGTGGGTGCAAGTGCCAACAGACTTCTGCACATCCTTTTCAGTTTGCATCCAACTAGATAGAAAATGCAGACAAGAAAATCCGGCTGCTGTGGAGGCTGAAGTACAAGCGTTGATTTTCGAGAATTCGCTAGACAGTGACGCGGTCATCTACACAGATGGGTCGGTCGTCCGACATGTGAGAAGCTCATGGGCCTTTACAGCTCGGGCCGGAGGGAGAATTGTGAAGGAGGACTCTGGTGCTTTCACTGAAACCACAAGTAGCCTGACCATGGAAGTCATGGCAGTAAGTAAAGCAATAACATGGCTCGAGACACAGACATTCACTAGGGCTTGTTTCCTTAGCGACTCAATGAACATGATCAAGAGGATAGAGGAGGGGTCGATCCGAAGAGAATGGTTGCTGCCTCTGGAGCGGTACTCGGCTGGCAAAGATTAGTTTCATCTTCGTGCCAGGTCATGCGGGAGTACAAGGAAATGAGCAGGCTGACAAGCTCGCAGGTGAGGCTACTGTGGAGGGCGGACGCGCCATGGACCAGGCTGACATTCTGAATGCTCTACGAGAAGTGAGACTTGCAAGAACCAAGTGATGACTGTGAATCTACAACAATGGCCAGACTGCGAGAGCAGCAAATTAAAAGAGGGGTGGCCAAACAAGAACACTACGCAGGAAGCCAAAGAAGATTGATAAACCAACACAGAACTGGCGTCGTTAGCCGCTACACGCTGTGGGATTTGCTGAGGAGGGGATCCGAGCACTTATGGACTGAATGGTCCGATGTGCAACGAGGATGATCTGTCGACTAACTAACTAACTAACTAACTCCTGCAATTCTTTCCCACTTAGGCCTAATCATTCATCTGCTTCAATATCTATTAACATGGGCATCTGTGTAATTGTGGACACGTTGCTTTCCGTCAGTCAACTGTAAATATCAAGACACTACTGCTTGACTTATATGAATGCCCAGAGTACTTAAACACTCATTCTGTAAGTAAATTAGTAATATTGATAATCTCAATCTGTACTCAATCACTTGAGGCCCTTATGTGATGTTAGGACACTGTCCTTAATAGAGTTCTAGTCTTGCTCTCTACCTCATTTTTCCAGTGGTGAGAAGGGGGTGTGAAGATATTATCTATACTCACTTGACTATGTACCAAATAGTTGTAAAAATTTCCTGGAAATAGTGTTAGACATACATATATACATATAAACGATTAGGTGTTCAACAGTTGATTATGCCTATTTGACGCGAGACGAACAGGCTGGTGACACGCAGACATGATTACAGAGAAATAAACAACAGTGACATGCACATGCCTATTTAACACAAAATCAGTGCGCATAAAACCACGAAAACCAGCTGTATAGGAGATGTCACGCAAGGATCACATTAATAGCATATATATAAATAAACCAAATGCCATATGTAAATATAATGAAAGAAAAAACGTAATCTAAAATCAATAATATCTACAGATCTGACGAGAGACAACACGGCACAAGGTATTTTTTTCCGGGACAAACAAATGCCAAAAGCACAACCAAGGTAACCAGTCGGATACTCCCTAGAAAATTATAATGTGCACATTGTGAAATATTTTTGCAACGCCTGCCCTGATTCAGGGGAAATGGAAAAAATCCCTATCAACCAAACACATGAGACAACATACAAATACATAGACAATCGTAAGATAACGACACTGAGGACAATGAAGGGCAACACAAACAAAACAGTCAGAGACAACAGTGTGATGCCAACACCTCAAAGGTACTTAGCTGTTTTTTAGTAGAACTCGTGCCAAAACACGGACTGATAAAATTGGGCTGCCTCGGATGATGGAAGGAACTTCTGGTGCAAAGATACACACGTCAGTCATATCTGATGTTTTAGAGTGATCACGACGCTAGATCCCAAAGACACATGAGTGTTTATTTTCATGGCTGCTTTATCCTTGAAGTGGTGGTAAGGATTCCCGACTGCCGAAACAGTTTAATACAACGATGAATGTCCAACGGTTTCCTTCTATTTGGTAGGGAAATTTTACAGCTTAACTCGTGGTGACGGCAACTGATTGTTTGATGTATTTTATGGCTCCTGTTCTGCTTGCTGCTGGATGGTTTCGCCTGTAGATTTATCAATGAAGACAACGAATGGATGTAGACAGGTCATAAACGAATAAACACCGACTCCTTATTTCACTTTGCTATGAAACTGCTTAACAGCTGTTCGTTTGTTTACAACGGTGGCCCACTTTCTCAGTCACTAAATTCGCCTTGTACACTTCCAGTGTAACCCTCCGCTGTGTAAAATCTTAACTCCAAAGGTCGCCTGAGTACACTTTCGTACTTTAATCGTCTTTTTCCCAACACGGTTGAAGTCTAGCTCATCCAATCACTGCCCCGCACAATTGTTTTCAACACACACAGGACTCTGCTACACTGTCCCGCTGCTATCCATAAATAACGCCGACTTGTGGCCATAACAACTCTTGACTCTGCAGTTTATGTCTGCTTGACGATTCTTCATAAGACAGTACGTGCTGTCTTTGACAGTCTTGAATTCGTTATAATCGGCGGACCAACACTTGTCACTTCTCTGCGTGCCACAATCCACCCTAGATTTTCCCTCCCTGGGGTGATTGTGCATGCATCTCTCTTTGCTGAAGCGGAACTGTTCCGGTATATTTTTACCTGTGCTGGCCTAAAACTGTTCATGTTGACTCAGTTAATCCTCTTACACGTTGAAACATGGTTATCTGCTACGAGGCTTATGAAAATGATTCGTCATGATGTTGTTTATCTGTGATTGTCGTTGTTTTCACATTTGATTTTGCACCCGGTGTTGTTACTTTGGAGACAAGCTTCACAGAAACTATCTGACTGTACCTGGTCCACTGTAAAATTGGACGTGCCCACAAAAAATATTCTCTTTCAAATATAACTCTGATGTTCGTACAGTTGTTTCACTGCTGTCGCTCCCGGTTCTTCAGTTTTGAGCATCCAGATATTCTCTGACTGTACTGGGTTCTCTGTGATCACACGTGCTCCCAGTTAATCTTCTTTTTCAAGATTGTTACGACAGAGTGACAGATAGAAGTGGCGGTGGTTGTGTCTAGTGGTATGTTTGTATAAATACTCTGCAGATATACTTATGAACTGTTATAGGCACTGGATAACCCAGTTGTCGCGCACATAATTTTATTAATGACACATGTACATGATGAATAAAATGACAGAATTTCCAGGCGCGGTCTCGGTATAGCTACATGAACACATTTAATTGCTCAGACTCTTTCCTGTGTCCAAACTCCCTGAATGCCTGGCTGAGATCCCCTTCTCAGCCCATACGCCAAATAACTTGCTAGTCTTCCGTAAACGTAGCCCACACGGAATAATTCTTCCTGAATGCCACTTTCTTGGCTGGTTCCCCTCACTCAGCCCAAAATCCGCTGCTTGAATAACCACCAGGCGGAGTTCTCCCTAACTCCGCCACAACTCCACTCACCTCCATTTGCTCAGCCTTCTCTCTCTTTATCCCCTCTTTGCGGACCTCCCACAAAACACACCATTTAACCCCTTGCATCCCTCAATCTACATTCTACTAACACTACATTTCTAAGCTTCCTTTGTATCTTAGTTTACTATCACGTTTTTCTCAGTACCTTCGTGGCTAAGACTGACATCTCCGTGATATACCCTTCATTGTGTTTAGGGCCCGCCATTGTTTTTGACATTCCTACCTCAACCTTTTGTGACCTAATATCCGCCTATTACTTCTCTGACCCAGTTACCCTTGCTATTATTAGCAAATTCTTAACTAGTCTGTTCACCCCAGATTTGCATAAACAAACGAACGTTACAATATATATATATATATATATATATATATATATATATATATATATATATATATATATATATATATATATATATATATATATATATATATGAGTGGAGTGAGTGGCACCTTGCAGTCTTGACAGACCAAAGTATGTGAGTTGGAATGTGGCCAAAATTCCATCACAATTCCTGGACAGAGCTTCAGAGAAACATGTTGTGTCCAAACGACATGTTTCCCTCTCTCGCCCTAGTCTTGTGTGTTCCAGAGGATTGATTTATTGATTGATTTAGGAACCAATACGTTTGGCACAAGGTAGGCTGCAGACGCTGGTGGCTCAGCGTCAACCCTCTGAGACCTCGCCACCCCGAGCAGGTGGCGAGTGGTGGCCAGACCCTGGAACCCAAGGGACCCGACTTAGAGGCGTTCAGCCAAGTCCCATAGGTGAGGGCCTCGTATACTCCTGTACCTAGGAGACGCACGTCTGTCAATCACAAGTGTCCGGACCTTGTAAAGCGTGTCCTATCAGTCAGACTCCCCGTCTGACTTGTGCAGATCCCGCGACCACCGGGAATAGGCCCGTCGGCTTATTATGCAGGTGAGATATTGCTCGTCTGTTGCGAGCAAATCTCCCGTCGATTCACTTTGCGGATCTCGCGACTAGCGAGGACTGAATAAGTGAAGAAACAATAAATCGTTTAAATCGTTATATATATTATGCCCTTAAATTAATCTCTGTCACGCACCTTCCATTCAATGTTATAAGTTAGTTATAACTGCCCCTGTGTATTTAAATTTATCAACTTGGTTAAACGGTGTTTCTCCTAAAGAACGGCAATGGAAGGCGTGGTTTCTGGAAGAACAGACAGGAAGTCAACCAGCATGCAGGAGACACATTGGGCGTGAACATGCATGAGACAGAAGAAGCTGATGGGCCGAGATCAAAGCCATGCTTTTGTACAGGATTCACTGCATAAATCGTGCAATCTATTGATCGATACCATAGTATACTACTAGGGATCGTACCGTACAAACGCTTTCAGACTGCAGAAATCATTCAACATCTATATATCTATATAAAAGAGAATGTTTGTTTGTTTGTTTGTCCTTTATGCGATCCCTAGCGGTCCATCCGATTGAAATGAAATTTTCTACAGATGTTGTTCTCACTCCCGCGGATCCAAGTGAAATAGTTAGTTAGTTTAAAAACAGTTTTGTACGTAATAAAACAACATTAATTAAAATATTTCAAGGGGACTTAACTTAAGAAATATTATATCAAGGGACATTACTTTTAGTAGCATTGCTATATTATGTAATTTAAATAATTGTTGTATTTTTCTTAAAGTTTTATAAAATGTTTAAAGAAGTTATATACAGTCATATGCGGTATTTAAAAAAGTGATAAAATCTTTAAGGCATCTTCAAAGTTTTCATAAAAATAATGCATCTATTTTAGATACGTGAAAATTTTCTAACTCATCTTTTTATTTCTCTTTGACATTGTACTGAATAATGTAATTTTTAATTTTTTTTTTATTTGGAGTGAAAGTTAGTTGCATATCCTTTGAAGTACGCCGCAGTCAACCCAGCATTTATTGGGTGTTCGTGATATCTTGGCAAGTTTACGTTCAGTAGTTTCAGGTTGCCCTTTTTAGTTATTGGAATGAAGATAGTTCTTTTCCAATCTTTTGGCCATATACCATATTTCCATATCTTCTACTATATATAGTAGAAGAGAATGTTTGTGTGTGTGTCCTTTATGCGTTCCTGAACGGTCCATCCGACTGAGATGAAATTTTGTACAGATGTTGTTCTCACTACCGCGGACCCAACTTAAATAGTTAGTTTAAAATCAACAATTTTTCCTCAAGCACGAAAGAAAAAGGCATCACGAGCTTCAGAAACAGACGAGCAACGGGAATGGGAACGGGAGCATCAGAAACAGACGAGCAACGGGAACGGGAGCATCAGAAACAGACGAGCAACGAGAACGGGAGCAGGGGCCGAACGCGTACTCTGTGCGCTTATAGAAATGTATTTGAATGTATAATGACTACTTATATGAATTGTGAGACGCTCTCCACCAGGTATGGGCGAAGCCGGGCCGGGTTGTCTAGTATAATATAAAGTAATTAGATACATCCTTCAAGCTGAAATATACAACGCATGTACACACAGTAACTTCAGTTGTCTACCATGGTAATTTTAAACTGACTATGGCGTATTTCTGTTTGCAACCATGTTTCGAAGATTGGTATCATGTTAATTATGTTATATATATGTTCGCATGTTAAAGCTGACAGAAGCATTCGCAATCCATTTACAGTACAGAAGCCAACGTTTTGCAAACAAAATGACATGATAGTCAGTTTTAAATTACTGTGTGAACATGTGTTGTATATTTAAGCTTGAAGGATTTATCTAATTACTTTAGTTTATGCTGTGTGAGATTCTGCAGTGTGTACCTGACGAGATGCAACGAGATATGCCAGGCAATAAATCGTGCAATCTATTGTTGTTGTTCAAATTCGCCAGAGGAAAACGATTTGATTTTCATACTGCTCATCGCCAGGCGAGAAGATGGCCGACTCGCAGAAGTAACAGACGATACATTTACAATCGGTTTAACCATATAATGTATTTGTCGTGTTTATTCCATTGACGTCTGGTGTACTAATGTATTTCTCCAATCTAAAACAAGTTTAGATTTTTTGTTTAATGTACTAACTAACACTAACGTAAATATACATTACGGCTGTTAAAACCAAAAGAATACGGCGTCTTTTCCATAAATTAATTTTGTTGGCGACATTATTACACCTGGAATGGGGATTTGGTTTTTACACAGGTCTACATAATAATATTGATTATTAACATTGCCATTACATTACCTTATGTATTATGTTTCATAATATTTACAATAAGATCATGTGGTTAAAGCTGAACTATGTTAAGTGCTTCTGAAATAAAATTTAAGGAAGAATAAAGACAAGAATAAAGTTTATGGATGAAACAGAATTGTGATTAATTATTATTTGTGGTCAGTATTATTAGCATGAACCATCAGATTTTTAAATTTGAGTATTTTCTAATGGGACGACCACCAAAAGATAGGCCTTGAGAAACCGAATCTAATGGTACCAAGATGATGCATGTATGTCAATTAGAAGCGAAGATATGCAACTTTGAGTGTCGAGATCATTAACGCAGAAATTGACACAAAAGATCTCTTCTGCACATCTTTTTTTCGTGTCCGAACCAAGGTCATAGCAGAAGTTATCAAAACTAGAGTAGTTTGTTTATTTTTAAAGGAACATCCTAGCAACCATACACGAACACCCTAGCAACCATACATCATTGCGATCGGTGTAGCGAAGCCTAACCGCTCATGTCATCTATTTTTACATATGATGTAACATTATCTAATTAGCATATAAAAATGGCAGCCAATTAGTTATTATATTAATTAATTACCAAGTGCATTCTTAATATTATGTTTAAACCCTGGCACGTAATATATTGTATTATGCGGAATGATGCTACGCACATAATGGATTAATTCCTGTTTAGATAGTATGCAACATTATCTAATTAGCATATAAAAATGGCCGCTAATTAGTGGTTATATTAATTAATTACCACGAGCATTCTTTATATTAGCTTTAAACCCTGGTAAGTTGTATCTTGTATTCTGCGGAATTATGCAACGCACGATATGTGTTATATCCTGTTTAGATAGTATGCAATGTTACCTAATTAGCATATAAAAATGGCCGCTAATTAGTAGTTATATTCATTAATTACCATGAGCATTCTTTATATTAGCTTTAAACCCTGGTAAGTTGTATCTTGTATTCTGCGGAATTGTGCAACGCACGATATGTGTTATATCCTGTTTAGATAGTATGCAATGTTACCTAATTAGCATATAAAAATGGCCGCTAATTAGTAGTTATATTCATTAATTACCACGAGCATTCTTTATATTAGCTTTAAACCCTGGTAAGTTGTATCTTGTATTCTGCGGAATTGTGCAACGCACGATATGTGTTATATCCTGTTTAGATAGTATGCAATGTTACCTAATTAGCATATAAAAATGGCCGCTAATTAGTAGTTATATTCATTAATTACCACGAGCATTCTTTATATTAGCTTTAAACCCTGGTAAGTTGTATCTTGTATTCTGCGGAATTGTGCAACGCATGATATGTGTTATATCCTGTTTAGATAGAATGCAATGTTACCTAATTAGCGTATAAAAATGGCCACTAATTAGTAGTTATATTAATTAATTTCTGTGTTTACGATCACGACACTCAAAGTTGCATATCTTCGCTTCTAATTGACATACATGCAACATCTTGGTACCATTAGATTCGGTTTCTCAAGGCCTATCTTTCGGTGGTGGTCCCATTAGTAAATACTCAAATTTAAAATCTGATGGTTCATGCTAAAATAGATATCTTTATATAATGAGAGGAGGAGCGGCTGGCCGAGAGGCTAGAATGCCGGACTCTCATTCGGGAGGCCTGGGTTCGATCCCTCGGTAAGGTGTCAGATTTTTTTCTGTCGGGGGCAAAAAGAAAATCCTAACCTGCACAGTTCGCGGCGACTGCACTAGCCAGGCGGACTTTATTCCTCAGGCTCAAAGACCTCTCTGCCATACACCGCAAGGTACTATATTGGCAGTAAATGACAGTTTTTATATAATGAGAAATTATATTTTTCTAAAAAAAGATTTCTCCTTTATGCAAACATTTAAACATTTGTCATTAATTAAAGAGATTGGCTCACAAGGTAGTAGTTCGAATTGCATGTTTCTGGGAAGGTTAACCCGGTCAACAAATGCCCGCAGAAGTCGGATGTGTCGGCCTAACAGCGCAAGAACGCAGCTCTGCTGTAAACGGGCACAACGCAATCACATACGAAAAAAACTCCGGATGAACGAAGAAGAAGAAGAAGAAGATTAAGAATTGCACGTTTTAAAAAGTGAAACGCATGCCGACATTTTGGATTTCCAAAGGCAAAGTCAAAGAGGGATTTAATATGTCGGCAAAAATATGTCTTTCCCTGGATCATTTGTCGCCACAATGGTTTGGACTTTTCCTAACACATCAGGTACAGAACAACTGTCCACAACCAGCAGGCGGGCAATGTATCCTGTACTTTAGGATATCCTCCTTCGAACGCAGATAGATGGGATCTGAGATCATCAGCAGTCCTTGCCATGATAGTCAGTCAAATTCTAAATAAATTTACGTAAAATTAATATTTAATAATTACATGCAATCATATAATAATAAGAGATGATATCTTTATATAATGAGAAAGTACATATATTTTTATGAAAAGGATTTATTTATTTTTCCAATCGCAAAGAGAATTTAATCACGTCCGCAAAAATAATTATTAATTCATTAATTTTTTTCTACCAGAAGGTCCCCATATATTTAAATGAAACTTTCCAAATTTATCTTTGCATGCACAATTCAAAAATGCAACTAAAATTAACAAATATCTATGCCTTGTACTAAAAAAAATTTTTGTTGCGTGCCGACAATGTGGATTTACAATAACAAAGAGGAATTTATCATGTCCGCAAACAAAACGAATTTTTTTCTACCAGAGGGACCCAATATTTTTTAATGAAACTTTCCAAATTTATGTATCTTTGCATGCACAATTCGAAAATGCAACTAAAATTAACGAATATCTATGCCTTGTACTAAAAAAAATGTTTATTGCGTGCCGACAATGTGGATTTACAATCACAAAGAGGAATTTATCATGCCCGCGAAACGAATTTTTTTCTACCAGAGGGACCCAATATTTTTAAATGAAACTTTCCAACTTTATGTATCTTTGCATGCAGAATTCGAAAATGCAGCTAAATTTAACGAATATCTATGCCTTGTACTAAAATTATTATAATTATTTATGGTATGCCAAATAGTGAAATTATCTCAAAGACAATTTCAAATCTAACCACCGGCTATTTGCGCAATGATTAGACTGGCCATTTTACCGGAAGCGGAGATGGTAATTCGTTATTGGCACGAGTGATTTAAATATATCCAGTGAGATATACAAAGTGTATGTTAATAGTCAATGATGTAGACACGACGACACCCTTCTGCGCAAGTGCGGAAAAAATGACTTCCGGTTAAAGTATGCTTCAGTACTGATGGATCACGCTAGTATTATTCTGTAGTAGTCAGTAACCATTTCACATACGCATTACGATTAGTAGAAGTATTTTATCTCAGTATGATGCAAATACTACATTGGCACCCAAGTTACCTCAGAATAAATAATTATTTAACGGTTTTGCCATCATCTGTGATAAAAGACACCATTCATAACCGCCCCCTTCCACCCTTCTTTGCCTTGCAGGGTCTTTTTTTTTAGACAAAGTTTTTTGAAGTCTAACCATGCGTGAACTAGCAGAAGGCACTGGGAAGCTACCATTGTATGTCTTCCTTATAAAATTTGCTTCTGAACAGATTGGGCCTAGTTCATGAGGGTTCTGACGGAATCACTCCATCCAGCAGGGGGCATCATGTGCTTCAGGTGATACCTGATTACCATCATGTCACAAGCAATTTTTGTTTGTTATGTAATATAGGAACATTTTATATTTGTATTTTCACTTCTTTACCAATTTCAGAATTACCAGAGATAATAATGGCTGATTCATCTGATGACAGGCATGATTATTCATCTGAACACCTGGGAGTTGCAAACAGATTCTCACACAATCAGTATAATAGTGCTGAGATGGGTGCAACACATATCACAGGTGTAGAAACAGATTCAAACATAGAGGACATAAATTTATCAAACAAAGGGGATCATAAAGGTCGCATTATTTGTGAACAATATCACATGTGTAACAATGCTGTGGGAAGTGATGAGAAAACCTTAGTTAACTCATTAGACATGTCTTCATCCACAAGTGAAGGGAGCAGCAGGTTAGATGAGGAAGACAGTGTGAATCATACAAGCAGTAATGGGCACAGTTTAGTGACAACAGTTTTATTGGTTATGAACGTGATGAAGAACTAAATATTTATATCAAGACAGAGGACACGCACACAGTTGACAGCCAGCACAGCATCACTTCAGGGGTATATGACTCTATTAACAATAAAGAAATAGTTTTTCCAAAGGATTCGAAGGACGCAAATATTGAAGAAAAGAGTTATAATTTAAATAAAGAAAACGCATATTTTTTAGAAAAGGTAACTTTTGAAAGTGAAGTCAGAGGTAGATCAGTTGAAAATTCATCAAGTTTGCAAAGTGAATTACAGTCCAAGGATAAATTAAAGCTATTAGTTATAGACGAATGTGAGACTTATCAGAAGAGTTTAGACTTCTTGAAAGATGAATCTAATGAGGTTAGTCACTTCAAACAGAAACAGGCAAAAGAAAGTGAAGCTAGAGATGAGAACATTGAAGACTTAATGAAACATTTACTATCATTTGCACATTTTCAAATAAGGGATGTTTTGTTATACATGATACCAACTGCAAAATGGCACCCACAGGCAATTGATGACATTCCATGGAACTGGCTAAATGAGGAAAAGTGGAGATTGCATACATACTCACATTATCCTCATGGTGCTAACAAGTCAGCAATTTTACTTGCTGAAGCTGGATTTGCATACCTTGGTTCGGGCAAGGGCAATGATGACAGAGTGATTTGCTACTTCTGTTGTGCAGTAAAGCAGGATTGGCAGCCTTGTGATGTGATTCCTGAAGTGCACAAGCATCTGTCACCTGACTGCTCAATGGTTACAAGAATAAACTGCAATAATGTTCCAATGACTATGCCAAAATGTGGGTTACGTCTGTTTAGCCAACTTCACAACTCCAGAGACATTCTGGCAAATGAAGATACTAGACAAAAGGCACGAGACGATATAGACAGAGATGGTGCAGAACCTTCACAAGCTAATGGACCGCAAGCTAATCCCTCAACTCATTCTGTGGTGAGCAATCAGAATGGTACATCTGCACCTGTTAGACATTTGGTGATGGCAACACAGACCATTATGAAACCTAGTACTTCACAGGCTGGTCAGTCAGCAGCAACAGGCTTAACCAGATTCTCTCAGCCCACAAGCTCTGATGTACCTTCAACTACAGTGACCTCCAACAGTATCCTCACCACTCCTGCCAGTTCTGAGCCAGAACCCATTGGCTTTCAGTTGGCTGTACCACAAGAAGGTCAAAATAGTGTGGCTGCTGAGACACAAATAGCAGATACTTCAAACCAGAATGTCCATCCATCTTCTGATCAGACAGCGGATTTCCTCATCTGCAACAGTTGTGTCACAAGTTAGTCAAGGTGATAGCACTCGCAACCAGAACTCTGCGGCAGTAACATCATTGCCGTCAGTTACCACGTCAACAACCACCATCAATTCAACCACATCTGCACCACCATCATCAGTGAATACTTCTGAGAGCCAGAGTGCCACTCAGTCGCAAGTAAATGTATCTCATACCAGTGACTCACAGAATAGTACCAGAAGTGCAGGCAGAAATCCTACATATGGAGAGCTTGGCATTATCACTGAGAGACCAAAGAGATATGAATTTGCCGTCAGGGCAAAACGTTTTGAATCCTTTGAACCATGGCCTAGAGATCACCATTTGAAGAAAGAAGATTTGGCAGATGCAGGGTTTTACTATGCTGGTATGGAATCTCTTTACACATTTCTGCAACTCTGTTTCTGTGTGTATCTGTCTCTTTTCTGTTAGTCTCTGTTTTTCTGTCTGTCTGTCTCTCTCTCTCTCTCTCTCTCTCTCTCTCTCTCTCTCTCTCTCTCTCTCTCTCTCTCTCTCTCTCTCTCTCTCTCTCTCTCTCTCTCTCTCTCTCTCTCTCTCTCTCTCTCTCTCCTCTCTCTCTCTCTCTCTCTCTCTCTCTCTCTCTCTCTCTCTCTCTCGCTCTCTCTCTCTCTCTCTCTCTCTCTCTCTCTCTCTCTCTCTCTCTCTCTCTCTCTCTCTCTCTCTCTCTCTCTCTCTCTCTCTCTCTCTCTCTCTCTCTCTCTCTCTGCCTCCCCTCCCCTTTTTTTCCTCATTGTCAAGCTCATTACAAATTTTAAATGTCTACAAATTGTCATGGTCTTCCTCACTGTTTGCTGCTGGTGCACATGGTTGTATCAAATGCATATGCAGCAGTTGCCCATGTAGTATCATAATTAATGTTCAGTGCAACACTATCTACAGTTCTGTGATAATGTGTACTCTGTGTGGATCCAATATTATCATTCTCCTTGAAAGTTCAGAAATCAGCATGGCCGCAAGGCGCTTGCACTTCAATTATGGTGTGCTGACAGCAGGATACGGTGTTCATTCCCTACATCAGTCTGTTGGACTTCAGCTTTCACTTCCTGTTCAGAAAGCAGTGGCAAACTACTGAACATCAACTTGTCCAATAAATTAACATGGGGTTGGGGTTGATTGTAATGTCCTACAAAGGAGATGCCTCACATCCAGCTCATGTGATTGCCTATTCCCTGCACCAGCACACCTGTGCACATTCTACCCATGTCAATGTTCATGTCCATTCTGTATCGCTGCCCCAGCACATGTGTGCACATTCTACCCATGTTAATATTCATGTCCATTCTGTATCGCTGACCCAGCACATCTGTGCACATTCTACCCATGTCAATGTTCATGTCCATTCTGTATCCCTGCCCCAGCACACCTGTGCACATTCTAACCATGTTAATGTTCATGTCCATTCTGTATCCCTGCACCAGCACACCTGTGCACATTCCACCCATATTAATGTTCATGTCCATTCTGTATCCCTGCCCCAGCACATCTGTGCACATTTCTACCCATGTTAATGTTCATGTCCATTCTGTATCCCTGCCCCAGCACATCTGTGCACATTCTACCCATGTTAATATTCATGTCCATTCTGTATCATCTGACAGAAGTCATATAATGGTTAGTGTGCTTGTCTGCCAGTATAGTGGTCCAGGTTAAATCCAACGGAGGCGGGATTATTGTGATCCGCCCAGTACTGGTCTGGGATCTGCCCAGCCTCCTGGACATGGGTACCTGACCAGCTTCAGCGGGTCTGGGGAGGAATGGTGGTGAGGAAGGGAGCTGGCCACTCCAACGCTTTTGACAAAGTCTAGAATATGCAAAGGTCTAACATTTCACACCCCATCTCACACCTATTTGGCATCTGTTTTGGGACTGCTTTAATTTTTGTAAATCTGTGAGTGGAAGTCATTAAGTAACAGGAATTTTATATTGTCTTACAACAGTGTGAACCAGAAATGTTGTGTGTATATTATTTCTCAACACATTTCCCCTGTCTGGCAGCAGACTTGATCCACCTGTCCACTAGCTTGTTGATGCCTTCTAGGAACAAGTTTTTGGGCGTGGCTTAAACCAGATGTGCACCGCTTTCATTACCTCATCATCTACAAATGTCTGACCCCTCAAATGTTCTTTCAAGAGTCCAAACAAGTGAAAGTCCAATGGTGCCAAGTCTGGACTGTATGCTGGATGTTTCAAGACCTAGATTTAAGAGCATGTTGTGTATCCACTGTAAGCGCAGCCATATGAGGGGGGACGTAATCAACCAACAATACTCCTTTTGAGAGAAGTTCCAGCATTTTGATTGTATCACAGGCTTCAGTTTGTCCACTAGCATGTCACTGTATTGAGCACCAATCACAGTCTCATCCCTTTCCTGGAAATGCACCAGTAGAGGGCCCTTGATATGCCAACAGATGGTCCTCATGACATTGTCAGCAGATTTCTACGTCTTGATTTTTTTCTTAACCAGAGGCAAGGGGTGTTTCCTTTGAAATCCTTCTACCACCCGTGCTTAAAAAACTGTCCCCACACTGAACCATCATTTGTTTGTAGATTTCACAAGGTTTCACACACACTGACCACACAAAAAGAATAATAATAGTGGGGCATCCCTTTTGTAATTGCTATTGCGCATGCACAAATTGTTTGATTCTCATGACCCTTACATGGAGTATTGCTTAAGAGCCAGTTTGTGTCAAGATTTTCCATTGTCCATACTCTTCCATGTACTTTAGTAATAACATTCCTGCCATTTAATGTCTTTCCCTCATACGAAAAAATAATGAAATAAGAACATTACATGTGTTTGGAAATCATGATCATAGTGAAAGCAAACAACATGAAATTACACAAACAGTAGAGATTGATTGTAGATTGTGGGATATAGTGTGTATATCTGTTGACAAATTGTGTGGATTTACTGTGTGGGTAGATCAGCAAAATACTGTTATCTCTGAGAGAATCTGTTTGAGTGCTTTTTCTGACACAGTTCCTTGAGATGTTTATTGCAAACAGAAACTGTTTCCTGGTGACCTTCTTTTCATCTTGAGTGTTCAATATCTGTCAAGCTGATTCACATTATCGTTACAGTTTCTTTTACTTGTTTATTGTATTTAGAATGATGTTTATATGAAAGTATTGTATGAGAAAATGTGACACTTGTGTATTGTAATATGTTTCTTGATTGATTGATTGAGGAGTGGCCAATAAGTGCGTTTCTTACTCAGGTTATGGCGACTGTGCTCGTTGCTTCTACTGTGGAGGTGGGCTTAGGAATTGGGAAGACAATGACGATGTTTGGGTGGAGCATGCACGGTGGTTTCCAAAGTGTGCGTTTATTAGACAGACAATGGGGCAGCAGTTTGTTGATGCTGTTCAGGATCTTAATAAAAGCCATGACCAGGTAGGTGATTACAGGTCACAATTGTCATGAATGATTAATATGCTTTGTTTTGTTTAAAGCTTTACTTTTACAGTAAGTGTCTAGAATAATTAACATGCTTTCATTTATTTAAAGCCTTGCTTTTATAGTGTCCAAAAGGATTAAATGCTTTCGGTGGAAAAATGTCCCATTAACACGGAATGGAACGCTTAGATAGCGAATCCATTACGTGGAAGTCCGAGGCGAAAGCTTGCTAAGTGGAGCATAATCAAAGATGGGAAAAAGTCTCATTTACACGAAATGGAACGCTTGGCTAGCAGATCCATTACTTGGAAGTCTGAAGCGAAAGTTTGCTGAGTGGATGTCGTCTGCAGACTAACCATTCCTGGTTTGCGTGGGGAGCGGCCAGTAGCGAACAAAAAGCCCAATATACGGAAGTGAGGAAATGAAGCAGCCATGCACAGGACGAGATGATTCCTTGGGTGAGCCCAGCACCACAGCGCTATGTGTCGGCTCTGCAATTATTGAAGCCTCCTTGGATGGCGGGGAATGCCCATGGTCTGCCCCTGCCTTCCCTTGAGGGTTGACCGTGATGTCTCTGGCCGTTCTAACTTGACCAGCTGAGGTGTGGACAACACCACAACAGTGAGAGTCTCCTGGGAAGACAAACCCGAAAAAATGCTCACTAGAGTTGGATGTGTTGGCCTGCGCGCGCATGACGTGACAGACTGCAATTGCTTCTGAAGAAACACTCCAGATGAACGCACAAGAAGAAGAAATGCTTTCATTTGTTTTTAAATCCTTTTACAGCAAGTGTTTAGAATGATTAAAGGCCTTCACTCAAAGTATCTTCATGCCAGTAGATATGTTATATTGAAATAACTTAAATTTACTGTTTTGAAGATTTGCAGATGCTGTATGAAGTACTAACTACTGTAAACTTTCTTTTTACCCAGATCACCTTTGAGATGGTGACCAACAAAATGGGCAGTTCAGCTACATCTTTTCAGTTAGGTGAGGACTTTTGTATGCTTGCTCCATTCTCATTGGTCTTTATAATCTGTACACTTGATGGATGTCTTTTTTACAATTAAAGCATTTAGTAGTTTCTGTTTGTGCAAATTGTATCAGTATTGACTGTGAGCACTTGTTGCCCACTTTCAGAGATATATGTCACTACAACTGTATCAGATGTTTATATTCAAGTTGTCATGTACGTTTACATAATGTAGCAGCATTTAAATCTGCACAGTTCAAGATGACCCACCATCAGATATAATTTGTTAATAATATTACTAAAGCTATATTTAACTTATTACTACATACTCACACTAAAAAAATGTTCTTTGCACTTATATATTCCTGTTTATCCTATTGGATGAGGACACATTTACATATGTGGTATTCGACATGTATGGTCATTTGATGACAACTGAGATTATTCTATTTGTTGTTCCCTCACCAAGTACTTTCAACAAATAGAATAATCTCAGTTGTCATCACATGATAATTCCCTTAACATCATGTACTTTATATTATCAACGTGCTATACCTCTCTCAGACTATCCATTTCATATTGTACATTCTGTAATCTCATAATTTATTTAAAGATTTATAACAAATATTCACAAGTACAGGAAATTATCCTATCCTGCATTAGTTGTGTTCCTGAAAATTCTTGTGTTAAAGCAGATTCGTGTTATAGACAAAATAGGGGCTATATGGAAAATGGGTTAAAGACAGAACATGCATCATCATCCTCGACCATACCATGTGGCTAAGTCATCCAGGTATTTACTTTTATTGTATACATGTTCTGATGTCATTGTCCTGTTAATTTCCCGAGAGAAGACTGGAATCAACAAGCACATCTTTAAACTTATTATCTGTTGGGATTATTGACTGACTTTGGTCTACACTCCTCTCTTCTGTCTTCCATTCCATATATCTATTTCTTTCTCTCTCTCTCTATTATTCCCTCAACACATACTCCGACAACAGTTCCTTTCAACGATAAGATAAAAGATTTATTAATAAAAACTATGTCTGGTGTATGTATGGATATTGTCTATGTAGTTGGTATGTTCTTCTAGTGTGGTTGCCAGATATGAACTCTGAATGTCTATCAGCGTTGTTGCTTCTCGCCCTTTCATTCTTCAAGATCACAGGACAGCACATCAAACAGGACAGAGCTCACCCGGCTGATCCATATGCTTGCATCTAATGGTAAATCCGTTATTGTTTGCAACAAAAAAACTGTTCACCACAGAGTCAAGGTACCGTAATAAAAGTCCCGTAAGTTTATGAATGCTCCTGAATCTGTTTCATGACGGTAAGTATCCAACATCGAAAAACCACCACATCGCCACAGTTCTTCCTATAGTCTTTTATTACTATTACTGTTTGGCTTGTCTCTTATTTCTTCTTTATTCTTACAATACGTATGTAGTTGTAAGTATCCCTGCTTGCCACAGTTTAACATCCTTTCCTTTTAAGGGTTTTGTGGTATATTCGTTTGAGCATACATTGTTCTGTATTTGATTTAACTTATTTCTTTCTTCATCGTAAATATGTTCATATTCTGTTTGGTTCCATGTAAGTACTTTATTTGTTCAAGGGTATTCCTCTTCATCTCTTCTCTGCTTTCACTTATTTAGGCATCTATGTTCCTGGAATCGAAATAACACTTAGCGAATAACACACTATTATCCCCTCTTTCCATCATTAGGGACGTGTATTTCTATTCCCACTCAAGAACATATCTCCTTCAGGTCAGTTTGGAACACACACTAAACTTACACGAATTGACCCTCTTTATATCGGTCATTTTTGCCGCATAGTCCTTGACATTGCTGGACACCTCACATCCAGACTGCATTATCATTGTTAGTGGAAAATTACAGCTCTGAACCGTTTCATATCCATACTGCAATATGCTGTCCAATAATCTCTCTGCTTTAGTCGCAAACCAATTTTTCCACTCGACCGTTTCCCTGTGCGGTTAGCCGGCCCCTTCTGTGTCTTGACCTATAAACACCTGCGCCTTGTCACTCCTTTGTCCGTTACCCCCACTGCTTCACTTGTTAACCCTTCCTCCACCTGGTCAGTCGGTGTATACAGTCGTCCATCTGGGAATCGTTAACTCTCAGTATTCCACGACATAGGCCGCCTCTTAAGAGATTAGACCGCGTCAAATCTTTCTCACTGTAGGTTTGATTCCCATGATCCACAACCCTAGTCTTCTTCCTCCGGAGCTGGATGTCTGAATAAGAAATCTGCTCATACATTCTCCTTACCAAGGATGTATTCCACTGTGAAGTCCAGTTGCAGCAACAACGTCCATCACATCCACCGTGCGTTGAGCTTCTGCGAAGTAGCTATTAACATCACGTGTTGATGATATGATTGGATCCTCACATGGCTCATCTCATTATCCAGTAGGCGCTCTAATTGACACCCTACTATACTACTCTCGACTGAAACTAGTGTTGGCTCCTCGCTCCTGTACGTCCGGTCGACCTACTTTCGACTTGCGTCAGCGACGGCTCACAATACAGACGGATTGTCCCATCCTGATTGTAACACTGCTTCCATGTCCTCTTGGTTTCCCCCGGCTTTGCCTCTGGGGATGTTCCACCTCGTCCTCGATGGACCGAGTCGTCTTTCCCAAATCTCCTGGACTTTTGCTTCCAGGACCATCTTGGGCGATATTGTATCTGGTCAGCCAATCTTTGGTTGGAGTCCTGGGTAATTCTCGCTTTTCCCGACGTTACCCACCCCTTCTGAACTTGGTTACCGGTGAAACTTTCACTCTTGTCCTTTCCCTGACTTGTGATTTCCCTCCTCCTGTCGTTGGGTAAATCTGACCTATCACGTACTGTCCCATAGGCCCTCCTATGTTTGTACTGGCGATCTCTGGTCTTCGTCTGGACTGGTAACCTTTGTCCCAATGGCTGCCATCACCATAAAGTGCGAAGCTTTGCTCCCAGATCTCTCTTCATATTTCCTAATGAGATGTCTAGGGAGATTTTTCTTCTCTTCCCCGATCCGTATTTTGTAGATGTTCTTGGACACCACCTTTTCCACAGGATAAGGTCCTTTCCATCCTACTTGGAGTATATTGGTCTCTGCTGGACTCCACACTTCCACTTTGTCTTCCACTTTAAGAGCTAGTTTCCTCTTAATTCGCTTGTTGGGTGGTGCTTTCTGGCACTCCGAACAAGACTTCACCCACCGACGTACATCTCCGGTCATTCCTGGCCAGCAATAATGGCCGGATATTTGCTGCAAGGTCTCTCTGACACCCATATGTCGATTCTCGCCTATGATGTGTCCACTCTGAGAATGTGAGGACGGTGGGTCTCTGGAACCACCCACTGCTCGTGCAGGTTATCTCCCCTCCCAGCTCTCCGATAGAGTAGTTGATTCTTCAGAAAGTACTGTCCCCGTTCTGGTGGCTCAGCACTTCTTTGCAGCTTAAGGATGCAACGTAGTATCCTTCCTCTGGGCAGTATGCAATTCTCCTATCCCTGAGTTGTCGCATAGTGTCTCTGCCTCTTTTTCCTTCCCTTGAGATCCACTGACTACTGTTCCCTTTTGGGTTGGCTGTTTGGGCATCCCCAAAAAGACATATTTCGTGCCAATGATCATTGGAAATAAGGAGTCAGATAATACAGCAGCTGGAATAATGCCCGTGACGTACCTGGATTTAATCTCCACCTTGGCGATTGGCAGCGTCATGGTAACAGCACTCCTCATTGCCGGCTGTATCTCTATGGTCTCCCCTGTAAGTTGGTCTGGGCTTACCAAGCTGGCGTCCACCACCGCTTCCCCATCCAAACCGGTATCGTAGAGACAAACAACCTGCTGGCCATTGACTTCAATAAGTTCAACCACAGGTGGTCTCTCTTGGTCCTGAGTGTCTTTCATCTCCTTGACCGTTTCCTTGCCTTCCTCTTTTGATTCCTCGAGGTTGGTTATGCAATTGGCGTGTTTGGCCTTGCATCTGCAGTCCACAGTATTATGTGTTATCGACTGGCAGTGTGTGCACCATGTTCCCTTCCTAGGTTTCCGTGTGTCCTTTTTGTTCCTTTCTCCTTCGCCGACCTCAGCCTTGTCTGTGATCACCGATGTAGGAATCACTTTGCATGCTGCGAAGTAAGAACTTTTAGGTTTCGATCTGCAGTCTTTGGTGTTATGAGAGGCCGCCTTGCAAAATGAACACCACTTCTCAGACCATTGTCGTTTCGCTTGAGAATTCGAGGTGCTCTGGTTTCCTACCTTCACCTTCTCTGAACTCTCCTCTGTGTGCTTTATATAAGGTTCCCCTTTTTCTCCTTCCCAGTTTTTAGGTTTCTTTTTCTCTGGTTTCTCCTGACCTTTGGTTTGTGTACTTAGTTCCTCAGTTTCACCATGTACTTCCACGAATCGTTCCGCCAGCTTATTCACCACATCAATCCGTTCCGCCCCTTGTTCTCCCAAGAAGGTTCTGAGAGGTTTCGACATTTGCTTTCGCATTTGGTCTACCACCATCATCTCTTCGAGACTCTCATAATCCCTCTTGAATTCTGCCAAGTCCATCCATTTCTGTAGATAGGATTTCAGCCTCAGACTGTAGGCGGCGAATAGTTCTCCCGGCTCTCGTCTAGACGATCTAAACTTCTTCCTATACGTTTGTGCGGTTATGTCAAAATGTTTCATCAAAGCGGCTTTTAATTCCTGGTAATTATTTTCCTGTCCTGGTGGTAAGCGTGTGTACACGTCAAATCCCGAACCGATTAATCCCTGGGATAGTTTAAGAGCCCATCTGCTCCGATCCAGCCCCATAGCGACTGACATTGCTTCGAAACGAGATGCGTACTGGTCAAAGCGTTCCTTAGACTGATCGTAGACAGCTAAGGGAAACTTCATGGCATGGTAACCATGTCCACTCATATGGGTTGCACCAGGTGAAGAAGAATTTCCTTCCACTCCATCTATTTCTCCCTTAGTTTGTGTCTTGAGCTCCAGTTCTCGCATGCGGTATTCATGTTCCCTTATCTTGTGGGCTTCTTCTGCTTCCAACTGGGTCTTCCGCTCCTCCCTTTCCGCTTGACGAACCTCTCGCTCTCTTTCTTGTATATAATCAGTTAGCTCGGAACCGGCTAAACCAATTGCCTCCCCGTTGGCCCTCAGTTCGGCTGTAGTTACTTTAGGAGTCGCCATAGTTACAGCAGATAATTCAGCACGTTGCGTAAAGACACCTCAAGCAGTAAAGAATACTCACTATAAACCGATAATCTACCTAGAACCTATATCATTTATCTATGTCTATCTAATATTATTAATCCACCACACCACACAGTACATCACAACCACTCTCTCATCCACAAGAGGAGATATAGGATAAAGACTTATGTAGACGTGTGACCGTGTGACTAGGTATGTAATGTGTCTTACCACCTATCCACATTCACTCTGTCTGGAACTTTCTCACTGTAAAGTCACCAGCATTAATGAAATGTTTCTACCATAAATGTAATGGCACCATATATCCAATGGACGTCCTTCCATTAAAAGTCATCAATATATACTTCTATTTATTCCAATCAGTATGTCCCAACATGTAGGTACTCCGCTATGCCTGTGCCAATATGCAAGTACCCCTTTATGCATATGCCATGTTATGCTTTCAGGTCATATGGGTATTCTGTATGTACGTATCCCGCTCGCTCCACCAATTATGTCCTGTTAATTTCCCGAGAGAAGACTGGAATCAACAAGCACATCTTTAAACTTATTATCTGTTGGGATTATTGACTGACTTTGGTCTACACTCCTCTCTTCTGTCTTCCATTCCATATATCTATTTCTTTCTCTCTCTCTATTATTCCCTCAACACATACTCCGACAACAGTTCCTTTCAACGATAAGATAAAAGATTTATTAATAAAAACTATGTCTGGTGTATGTATGGATATTGTCTATGTAGTTGGTATGTTCTTCTAGTGTGGTTGCCAGATATGAACTCTGAATGTCTATCAGCGTTGTTGCTTCTCGCCCTTTCATTCTTCAAGATCACAGGACAGCACATCAAACAGGACAGAGCTCACCCGGCTGATCCATATGCTTGCATCTAATGGTAAATCCGTTATTGTTTGCAACAAAAAAACTGTTCACCACAGAGTCAAGGTACCGTAATAAAAGTCCCGTAAGTTTATGAATGCTCCTGAATCTGTTTCATGACGGTAAGTATCCAACATTGAAAAACCACCACATCGCCACAGTTCTTCCTATAGTCTTTTATTACTATTACTGTTTGGCTTGTCTCTTATTTCTTCTTTATTCTTACAATATGTATGTAGTTGTAAGTATCCCTGCTTGCCACAGTTTAACATCCTTTCCTTTTAAGGGTTTTGTGGTATATTCGTTTGAGCATACATTGTTCTGTATTTGATTTAACTTATTTCTTTCTTCATCGTAAATATGTTCATATTCTGTTTGGTTCCATGTAAGTACTTTATTTGTTCAAGGGTATTCCTCTTCATCTCTTCTCTGCTTTCACTTATTTAGGCATCTATGTTCCTGGAATCGAAATAACACTTAGCGAATAACACACTATTATCCCCTCTTTCCATCATTAGGGACGTGTATTTCTATTCCCACTCAAGAACATATCTCCTTCAGGTCAGTTTGGAACACACACTAAACTTACACAAAGAATTGACCCTCTTTATATCGGTCATTTTTGCCGCATAGTCCTTGACATTGCTGGACACCTCACATCCAGACTGCATTATCATTGTTAGTGGAAAATTACAGCTCTGAACCGTTTCACATCCATACTGCAATATGCTGTCCAATAATCTCTCTGCTTTAGTCGCAAACCAATTTTTCCACTCGACCGTTTCCCTGTGCGGTTAGCCGGCCCCTTCTGTGTCTTGACCTATAAACACCTGCGCCTTGTCACTCCTTTGTCCGTTACCCCCACTGCTTCACTTGTTAACCCTTCCTCCACCTGGTCAGTCGGTGTATACAGTCGTCCATCTGGGAATCGTTAACTCTCAGTATTCCACGACAGTCATTTGCAATGAGAAAAAGAGTGTTGAAATGCTACATAGAACCTGTACTTTCGTATGGATGTGAAGCGTGGGCACTGTGCAGACAAGCTGAAAAACATCCGATGACTGTGGAAATTTGGTTTCTGAGAAAAATGCAAAGAATACCATGGACAGACAGAAAAACCAATGACCAAGTCCTACAAGAAACAAATGCTTGCTTGCTTGCTTGCTTGTGTTCGTTGGCTTGAGCTCCAACGCGAAGTCCTGTATGTCGGATGAAGGCATCCTGTTGTCCAACATCAGTGTGATGTCATACAGGACCTGAGTTTTGCGTGAGTATCCGTTGTCCCATGTCTGGCTTATTGGTGTGCAGACTGGTGGTTCCTCGCCATACAGGCAGACACTCTCCGACTTCGGAGGAAGAAACAAATGAAAACTATAAACTGTTTGGAGAAATTAGACATTGATAGTTAAAAATTTGTGACTACGTTATGAGAATAAATAAATTGGAGAACTTGGTGAAAACCTGCAAGACTGAGGGGAAGAGAACAAGAGGAAGGCATAGAAGTAAATACCTGGATGGCTTGACCATGTGGTATCATCAAGACAAGAACTTTGAGCTGATTCACGATTAGTTATCACGCGAAATATGACCTCCCATGCTTATCGGCATGTGACATGATGATGATTAGTTTTCAACTGTTACTAACACTTGTGACTCTTCAAATCAGTTTGAAATAGTAGTAACTGTGTTTGTGCAAAATATAGTTGATGTAAAGATTTGTGAACAGAAATGATGTGATATTTCTAAGCTGACTGGAATTGCTTGTGCTTGTGCTACATTGTAGATACCAAGAATATGCCCCTGAAAAGAGATCCAGCTGTGATCACTGTTTTAGCCATGGGCTACCAGGACAAGGATGTGTTAGAGGCTGCCAACTTTGTCAAGGAATCTTGTAAGTATCTATCTCCATGTTAACTCTTCATACTAGAGTCTCATTGTTGTAGTTCTGGGTTGCATTTACATTCAGGAAGTATTTTTGTATATTGTCTTAATTAGGGCTGTCTGTGGTGTTTTGTTTTTTTGGTGTGTGGTTATTTAGTGATGTGTTTTTAAAATATTAAAGTAAATAGGTTAAGACACTTAAACAACTTTACTTGTGCCTGTGTCTTCTGTTTCCTCTTTATTTCACACACACATTACCACAGCTATTTCTGTTATAAAGTTGACAGTTCCTCTAATGTTCGTTTCATCACCAGGTAGTTTGTCTGTTGTTGTTGGGTTAGACCATGTTGTCACTCGGTTGCCCTCCTGTGAGGACATGTAGTTTGCTCATCGTTCCACATGGACACATAATATGATCATCTAATCACCATTTTCAGAAATAGATCACATGATTGGATGTTGTCCTCATTATAAGATGTGCTTCCCACAGGTGGTGTCCTGTCAGCTGACAAACTGTTTGAAAAACTGGAGCAGGATGGGAAGTACAGAGATAAGACTGAATCTCCAGGTGAATCGCAGGCTATCAGAAACAGCAGAGAGTCTAAAGATGAAGGTAGGCCATCCTGTACTGGGACACCAGCTTCCTGTCTGTGGCTGGGTGGTCATCCCTCACCCCTTCCAGGGAAGTGACATGGCCAGCCTTCAACCTGGTTTTAAGCTGTATATTTCTCATCAGAGAACGTAGTATTATTGCGATGTGTCCACTTTTATAATTACTGTTAGTCATTTCAGTTGCAACTAAAGTCGTGGACAGAGTGATTCAAGCATCTTCAATGTATAATGTTTCTAGATGACACTAAGGCAATGTCAGAAGTATCCTTCGTTGATTCTGTAGTGTTGGCTGCCATGTTCATGACTTGTCTTCTTTTGGTGCCTGGTCTGGAGCAGACATCGTAACTCTTGAATTCCCTCTTGTCATCTGATACTTCGATGAAGTCAGTGTAACTAATAGTATTTATTGCCGAGCTATTTAAGCTTCTCACCTACTTTTTATATATCTCCCTCTGCCACTCTTGCCTGGTATTTCCCCCACGTAATTACTCTGTTCCACTTCTTCTGTTTATGTGTTCCATTCACCTTTTCATTATGATTTTGGTGAGTGATTATAACGTTTGCAGCTATCAATACCTAAACTGTTCTTATCTATCAATGATATACTCAACTCTTTTCTCAAAAACAACATTTCTATTACTCTAATGCCCTTATTAACCAGACACACATATTTACCGTGTGCTTTCAGCAATTATGGAAATAAGAACACTGTTTAAATCAGCTTGATATCACCAAATCTTGTCTTCCTCTGAGTTGTTGTGTACTTAGTGGCATTATGTATCATATCTGCAGAAGCAGTGTTCCTCTGTTGTGGCATTATGTAACATATTTGCAGAAGTAGTATTCTAAAATGATTGTAGATAGGTCACACGCTGAGCATATGAGACATAAGATGGTGCATGATGGTGAAAATGACAGTGTGTTCACATGCATCC
Organism: Cepaea nemoralis; assembly: GCA_014155875.1. Classification (NCBI taxonomy): domain Eukaryota; kingdom Metazoa; phylum Mollusca; class Gastropoda; order Stylommatophora; family Helicidae; genus Cepaea; species Cepaea nemoralis. The sequence goes on from JACEFZ010015164.1 coordinate 301,948, forward strand.
ATTGTGGACGAACATTTACAGCGTGAATTGGTCTGATCAGTCACATTCGCTACCGCCATGGGTTGTAGTTATTATGCTTTTTTGAAGCACAATATAATAAACTATCATTTAAAAATGGAAAGTAGTGAAGAACAGTATGGATTTGTGGAAGGAAAGGGCACAAACAATGCAATATATACATTACGGACACTAATAGAAAGTTCAGAGAAACAGAAAGACATATTTGTGCTTCATAGATTATACTAAGGCATTTGATAAAGTAAAACATGAACTAATTATTTTGGAACTATGTTACAACATGCTGGAAGATATCAACATTGATGGGAAAGATTTAAGAATAATAAAGAATATTTACTGGAACCAAGTAGCAGCAATTGAAAAGGGAAATAAAGAGGGTAGTTACGAACAGATAAAGCGAGTACAACAGGGGTGTGTCTTGTCACCAGATCTCTTCTCCCTATATAGTGAAGTAATAACGAGAGAGATCAAAGAGATGCCAGGAATACTAGTTGGAGGTTATAATATACGCTATGCACTTGACACAGTATTGGTGGCGGATTAATCAACAGACCTACAACAATTGTTGGGCACTAGTAACAGAAAGTGCAAGGAAAGAACTCTCCTTGAATATCAAGAAAACAGTAACAATGGTGATATCAAAGAAAATGGTGACACTAAAATGTGACATAGAAATAGAAGGAAAAATTCTTAACCAAGTGGATAATTTTAGATACCTTGTGGCATTTATAACATCAGATGGAAGATGTACAACAGAGATTAAGAGCAGAATAGGGCAAGCAAAAGCTGCATTTCAGAAAATGAGGAGTATCTTATGCAATAAGTCACTATCACTGAATGTAAGAAAGAGAGTGCTGAAAGGCTATGTAGAACCAGTTTTGCTGTATGGCAGTGAATCTTGGAATGTAAATGAACAAATTAGGAAGAACTTAGAAGCTTCAGAGATGTGGTTCCTGAGACGAATGTGAATTCCTTGGACTGCCAGAGTAACTAACAACGACTGCCTGAAACAGGCTGATGAAACTAGAACATTATATACAACAATAAGGAAGAGACAAACATCTTTCTTTGGTCATGTGATGAGAAGAGAGGCATTGGAGAACATCATGACAACTGGAAAGATCGAGGGGAAGAGAGGCAGAGGCAGACCATGAGAAATTATGCTGGATGGATTGAGACGGTGGCATGGAGGAATATCATCAGCAGATTTGATCCAGACAACCAAAGACCTAGATCTGTGGAGAGCCATGAACGCCTACGCCAGCTGGCAGGGCACTTGATGATGATGATGATCATTTGTCAAGACGGCAAGAGGTCAATGATTCTTCTGTTGTGGCCCTCCCATGATTTGTTTCTTTTATGACGCTAATTTTTTAATGACTGAAGACGTCTAATTTTTTGTATGGAAACATTAACTTGGAAGTGGAGGTTAATCATCCCACAAGAACTTAATGCTAGCACTTCCATTGTTGTTAATACTAGGTAAGTTCTCCTAATGTTCTGTCAGGTTTTTCCACATGGTTTCCTACCTGTTACACATCTGTCCTACAGCAATAGCTAACTGCTGTATTTCTCTCCATCAAGATCAGATCAAATATATAGGATGAAACATGAAGCCGCCCATTTTTGGACATTTGTTATGTCAAGATCCGATCAAATATCATAAAGGATAAGAGATGAAATACCAAGCCACCCAATATTTGACATCATTTGTTATGTCAAGACAAGATCAAATATCATATAGGATAAGACACCAAGCTGACCATTATTGGACATCAAGATCAGATTGAATAGTATATAGGATGAGATTATTGGACATCAAGATCAGATTGAATAGTATATAGGATGAGATTATTGGACATCAAGATCAGACTGAGTAATATATAGGATGAGATTATTGGACATCAAGATCAGATTGAATAATATATAGGATGAGATTATTGGACATCAAGATCAGATTGAATAATATATAGGATGAGATTATTGGACATCAAGATCAGATTGAATAGTATATAGGATGAGATTATTGGACATCAAGATCAGATTGAATAGTATATTTGGACATCAAGATCAGATTGAATAGTATATAGGATGAGATTATTGGACATCAAGATCAGATTGAATAGTATATAGGATGAGATTATTGGACATCAAGATCAGATTGAATAGTATATAGGATGAGATTATTGGACATCAAGATCAGATTGAATAGTATATAGGATGAGATTATTGGACATCAAGATCAGATTGAATAGTATATAGGATGAGATTATTGGACATCAAGATCAGATTGAATAGTATATAGGATGAGATTATTGGACATCAAGATCAGATTGAATAGTATATAGGATGAGATTATTGGACATCAAGATCAGATTGAATAGTATATAGGATGAGATTATTGGACATCAAGATCAGATTGAATAGTATATAAGATGAGATTATTGGACATCAAGATCAGATTGAATAGTATATAGGATGAGATTATTGGACATCAAGATCAGATTGAATAATATATAGGATGAGATTATTGGACATCAAGATCAGATTGAATAGTATATAGGATGAGATTATTGGACATCAAGATCAGATTGAATAGTATATAGGATGAGATTATTGGACATCAAGATCAGATTGAATAGTATATAGGATGAGATTATTGGACATCAAGATCAGATTGAATAGTATATAGGATGAGATTATTGGACATCAAGATCAGATTGAATAGGATGAGATTATTGGACATCATTCCTGCTATAAATATCCTATCAAATATCATCTTCAGATGTTAGCAGCTATGGATCTGTGGCATTCACTGTTTCATTACCATGATAATATGTCCTCTTCCTTGTCCATCATTTGATGTTATCTTCTCATTTAAACTATTGTCTTCTTCATGTATGCTTGCCTTCCACTTTTGCAGCATGGTTTTAAGAAAGTTATTATATATCTTTATAATGGGTAATGAACAGTTGCCCTTTAAAGGAAGCATGCCAAGTGGTAGAGAAAGTGACAACCCACAAGTTTGCAGCTGAGAGTTGTGCAGTTGAGCTTCTCCTTGAACTGTTGTTGTAAACCATGGTCATTTACAATTACAAATGATTTAGAGACACTGCTATTTTAAAAGTTAGCAACAGTTTATTTCTGGCCATTCTGGCCACTATGTTTTCTAGTTGTCTAATATTTGTATATGCTTTCTCATTCTCTAGAAGTCATGCAACAGCTGAAAGAACAGAATAACCAGCTTCGTCAGCAGACAGTTTGCAAAATTTGCATGGACAAGGAAGTAGCAGTGGTTTTTCTTCCTTGTGGACACCTTGTTTCGTGTACAGATTGTGCTGCAGCACTGAAAGATTGCCCAGTCTGCAGAAATTTGGTTCGAGGAATTGTCCGTGCCTTTATGGCATAAGCCCATCGCTCATGTTTGAGGTTTGATTCATCTCCAATGCCGTATTAAGTGTTCCTGACATTTATGGGAAGATGTGAGTCACGCCTTAGTCAGATATGACTGAGCTATAACAGTAGATGGTGCTACCTGTTTTCTGTTAGTACAAGTGTCGAGCAACTCTCACCAAAGCCGACACCCCACATTGTGTCAGTGGCTTCGGGTGGAGGAGTACAATTGGGAAGGTATAAGTCTTATCCTAGTGTGAGGAAATGCATGCTAAAGACTAACTGTCATGGCAGGGCAACTAGTCTAAGGCCGAAGAGGTCAGAATAATTAGTTTCCATTCACTAACCCATGTATTTTATCTGTCTGTATCGATGTTTGCTGTATATAATATCTGTTACAAAAAATCTTGTCGCCTGACACGCCCATTGAGAGCACTTAGCAAAACATTTGAATCACCTTGGTGAACTATTTGTTGGTTGCCATAGTAAACAATAGCCACTACTACGTAATATTGTGAAATGAGCATCTCAATATTAAAGATAAAGTCTATGCTATCACATCAGTTTGAAAGTAAGAGTGGTCATATTGTGATTTTTAAACATTTGAGTGATTTTGGGTTAGTTGTGTTTGTTTTAATGTTTTCTGTTTGCATGTTTGTAATGTTTTCAGCAATGGCGCCACCTCGTTCATGAGTGAAATGCAGTTAAGCAACTTTGAAATCATTTTCATACTTTAAGATTGTTTTTATTAAATTTTATATTGTGAAAAAAAAAGCTCCACCGATGGTGTTTCCACCTTGTCGTGGTGGGGGAGCTTGAGTTTCTCAATGACCCTGAGAGCTATGCTGGCGGTAGCGTAGCTACCAGCAGGGCCTCCCAAGCTGGACAGGTCAAAGGGTAGAGAACAGACAAAGAGAAACACCCTGGTCCTCCAGGTTGGGGGTTGTAGCGTGGGGTTAACATCCCCACCTTTGTAAAAACTATTTTGTTACGAAACAGATACATGAGCCTTGAAGATGGTGGAATATCTAAACTCGAGTAAGACCACAGTCTACTCTAGCAAAGGAAAGTTGCTGAAGACAGACGCAACCAGCCAGGAGGCGCACCACAGAAATCAGGATGCCACGCAATCACGCCTTGGAATATGCTGATTACTACAGAACCTTATGGTGCTCGCTCTGCTATGAACGTCCAGGCAGGTGCAGTATCGGGCTCTATGCCACAAAAGGGTCCAATCAAAACAACTGATGTCCTGTGGAGCCAAGGGACCGGAGAATAGAGTGTCTGGCCATACCAAAGACTGAAAATAGTGCGCTGTAGAGCAGAGGGGGTTAGCAACAACAACAAAAATAGAGCCAGAAAACATCTTGAATCAAGAACATATAAGTGCATGTTGCTTGCGAGAAACTCAACTCAATGAAAACATAGCCTTTGAAATCTGAGGCTACCAGTGTTACTGATCTTACCGAAAGGACAAGTGAAAGGGTGGGATGCTGATCCTTGTAAAGAATACAATCAGTGCCTCCCAAATTGAAGTTTTCATGGAAGGGACAGAGTATCAAGGCCTTAAACTTAAGACAAGACTATACAGATCTACATTGACCAATTATTACTGTCCAAGTAACCACCAACAGGCACTTGACACACTACAATTAAAAGAAAAATGATTATATGGTGATTTCAACAGCCACTCGCAGAGCTGGGGCTACGATCACATGGACCAGAGAGGAGAGAGACTGGAAGACTAGCAGGACGAGAATAGATTCATCTTAATTAACAAGCCATCCAACCCACAAACCTTCTACTCAAGATCACAGCACACGACAACTACACCTGACCTGGCTTTTCAGATTTAATTCATTAGACCTGGAGTGGAACATACACTAATTGTTGGGAAACAGCTAGGTGGCAGTGACCATCGGCCAGTCTTTCTAACTGTAGAAAATGAGCTTGTAAGTGAAAGCAGCACCCTCTCGAGGTGGAGCTACAACAAATATTTTTTCTGTATATAATAATATCTGTTGGAACAATCTCATCGCCTGACACACCCATTGAGAGCACTGGCATACTGGCTAGAAATCTGCAGATAAAAACATAAATAAAGTAGTTGAAAACTTCGGGAAATGCTTACCATAGGCAGCACGAGAAACAGTACCAAGAGGAGCCCGTAAACAATACAAACCGTACTGGAGTGGTGAACTAGAACAGTTGCATAATGATGTAGAAGTGTGTAGAAAAGCAAGCAGAGGTCAAACCCAGCCAAGAGCACCACAATAAATACCAGCACGAAAAGGCTAAATTTCAAAGGGCAAACCTGCAGGCTGGACGGGAAAGTTGACAGGAGAAAACAGAGTCACTGAACTTTGAAAGAGACACAAGGAAGTTGTGGAAACTAATAAAACAACTTAACGACGAGGGCACAGAGAGAACCTCAAATATTGCACTACGCAAGGACGGAAACATCTTAACGGGAAAGCAAACAGCTGACTATTTTGCAGACTCATTCGCACAAGATAACAATATCCAAATTAGTCCAGAGAAACAACAAGAGATTCAAGAGAATTGGCAACATACAGTACAGAAGGAAATAGTACATGAGACCCTGAAGACACCTATCACAATTGGCGAACTGGAGCTATCAATATGAAAACTGAAAATGAGAAAGTCACCAGGAGCCGGCGGTATCTCAAATGAAATGATCAAGAACCTAGGAACAATGGCGAAAACAAAGCTGCTGCATATCTTCGATAACTGTTGGACCTTAGGCAGCGTCCCACAAGCCTGGAGAGATGCAATCATGTTACTTCTCCTAAAATCAGAAAAAGACTGCCTCACCAGTTGTCTGCAAAACAATGGAGCGCATCATCAATCACAGACAGCAGTGGTACATGAAAGTGAAAACATTCTTATGCCACAGCAGGCTGGCTTTAGGCAGTGCTACTCTACGGAAGATCAGACATCCTATCTCTCTAGAGAAATTGAGGGTGCATTCCAAAAATGAAACTAGTGCTTGCGGCATGGATAGATCGAAAGAAAGCCGTTGACAGTCAAGAACAGTGGTTCTCAACCTTTTTTTTTTTTTGGGCCCGTGCCCCCTTCACAATACTTTCAGAACGTCATCCCCCCCCCCCCCTTTTCGTATTTCCTCCCTAAAAACCCCCCCCCCCCCCCACCCTTACACAGTATACGTAATAATGGAAGCTAACTTTAATAGTACGTACCAAAACAAGTCTAGACGTCTATATAAAACGTGATTTGCGGGTCTACTTACGTTATAAAATGAATTTCAGAGGGGTGAGACGTACAGAATCGTAAAGTATGAAGGGAAAAACAAAATCAAGTAATCGGTTCTTGTATTAATGCGATCTTGAAATAAACTTAATTCCCCCCCCCCCCCCCCCCCACCGAAACCCTAAAATTCCCCCTGGGGGGGGGGGGGGGAGAGAATTCCCCACCGGTTGAGAACCACTGGTCTAGAAAGAAGGTGTGATGTATAAACTGAGAAACTATACAGCCAATGGAAGAATGTACAAGTGGGTGAAAGCATACTTGCACAACAGAAGAGCTCGAGAACAGATAGACGGACCCAAGAGCAAGAAAGTACTACTGCGTCACTGTGTTCCCCAGGGTGGAGTCTTGACCCCCACACTTCTCACACTACTCTTAACTTTGCAGCCAGTGTCACCATATAGTGCATACTATCTCACTGTGGAGTACCCTGAAACGAGAGAGCTGATCGATTAGCTAAAGAAAGGGCAACAGAACCTAGAAGAATAGACTGCTCTACCCGTTACATGTGTTTTGTGTCGTGTCCATCAAGAATGATGATGACCATTCAGTTAACCAGTGGGGTTGAAAGTATGGAGCCATGAGTTCTAAGATAGCTGATAAGGCCTATATTGGCTCGAAATGTTCTTTGACAATGTGTGCAAAGAATGCTTGACATTCCAGGAGGAGGATTTCCTGCAGTGGTTTTTCTGTCCAGCCTTTTCTTCACAGCTCGTGCAGTCCTGTTAGCTTCACGAGTGACTGCACCCTTGTATAATGATGTACGCCATGAATTTCGGTCTTTGGCAGCAGTCTCCCAAGTGTCATGATGAATTCCAAAAGCTTTTAGTGAGATCTTCAGAGTATATTTAAAGCTTTTCCTTTGGGAGCATTTACCACAAGGATGAAGAATTACTTGCGTGATGAATTTGATTAAAGTGAGGAAGAGTTGCGCAATTCATTGACCCCACACTCTCGCCTGAGTCCAGTGGCAAGATAAGTCAAGACGACTGGAGACGAATACAAGTGCAGTGGATGACCAAGGGTGCCCTACGTGCCTTGCCGTGCTCATCACGTTCCACAACGCTTTGCAGGTAAACGCTTTCTTGCCCGTTGAATCATCAATAATTTCTTCCGCGCAGCAGGCCGAATTCCTGTCTTCACATGCTGAGTAGGCATACCCTAGTTCATCGATTGGTTTGAGTCCAAATCGGCTACCCACGCCTGGTTTTGCCAGCCTGTCACAGCTATTGCCCGGGGGTGGCCGCTGTCGCACACCCGTTACATACACCAAAAGAAAATAATGATCAAATCAGTTTGAAAGCCACCAAAACCTGCTCAAGACAACTACCACCTTATGGACAGACCAGAACAAATCATTATTCTGCGCCTCAGAACAGAACACAACAGATTACGCAACCACATGTGTACAAAATTCAAGATTTGATAATCGGCACATGCATGGCGAATCATCTACGTGCACATTCGGATTGGCGCCGCAGACAACAAATAGCATACTCCAAGACTGCCCAAAATGTGCTCTCTGTTTACCTGTACTGTAGCATTGGCCTTTCAAGTGGAAGTCTGCTGTGGATGCTACGAGGAACTTCTAGTCTGCAATTTTGTACAATAAAGTATAGTGGATGTGCCATGAGGTTTCTCGCATGGACAAGATTCCAAGGCCCGATCCAGTGGCCACAAAATTCATGAACATATTTTATATTGAACATGGCAGCCACTACTGTTAGTTCACGCAGTTCATACTGAGTCAAGAGCTCGGAATCAGCTGTGAGCGATTTGGAAGCAGCCCGCCTTGCGTTGATTTCGATGGTTTAAGATGTCAGCTGTTCAGAACGCAATGGCAAACTATTGTACTAAAATTGTGTAGTAAATCACAAACAGACACTAAATGGTGGAATTGATTGTAATGGACTGTAAAGGCCATGCAACTAACTGTTTATGCTTGATGAAAAATGGAGATATTTCCATTGAAACTTGATTTTGGCTATGAAGATTACATTTTATAATCATTTTTGTAGTTTGGATTGTTACATTTAATTTTAGTTAATGGGTAGAAATGTGTTAAAGCAGCTTATAATGGGGAATATTTCTTTAATTTCTATTAGTATTCATAAAAATTCAATCCGTGACTACTATAAATTGTGTGTATGGATTACGCTTGAGTTCAAAGACAGCGAGGTCCCAAAATAAAATAATAACGCAATTATTATAACATGGATGCCTTGAAAACTTTCAGTGTTATGGTTCTTATTGTGTTGTAATCCTGTTGCTGTTACCACTATTATAATTTGTAAATGACAGTGACATAATCGTGTCATATTTATGGTTCTTATGATTGACTGGTTTCTAGTGCAAGTCAATGTTTCCAAGAAGTAACTGTGCGTCAGTTAAATGAGCTGTCTGATTCACGCGCACTTATCTCCCTGTCGATTAGCATGCAGACCTTGCCAGGCATACACACAGCAACTTGGGGACTGCATATACACACAGCAACTTGGGGACTCTGCATACACACAGCAACTTGGGGACTGCATACACACAGCAACTTGGGGACTGCATACACACAGCAACTTGGGGACTGCATACACACAGCAACTTGGGGACTGCATACACACAGCAACTTGGGGACTCTGCATACACACAGCAACTTGGGGACTCTGCATACACACAGCAACTTGGGGACTCTGCATACACACAGCAACTTGGGGACTGCATACACACAGCAACTTGGGGACTCTGCATACACACAGCAACTTGGGGACTCTGCATACACACAGCAACTTGGGGACTCTGCATACACACAGCAACTTGGGGACTCTGCATACACACAGCAACTTGGGGACTCTGCATACACACAGCAACTTGGGGACTCTGCATACACACAGCAACTTGGGGACTCTGCATACACACAGCAACTTGGGGACTCTGCATTGCATACACACAGCAACTTGGGGACTCTGCATACACACAGCAACTTGGGGACTCTGCATACACACAGCAACTTGGGGACTCTGCATACACACAGCAACTTGGGGACTCTGCATACACACAGCAACTTGGGGACTCTGCATACACACAGCAACTTGGGGACTCTGCTTACTTGCTTACTCTACTTTTCAACGTATATATGAACAAAGTAATTCAACAAGCACAACCTGCACCCAACGATCTCACCGATGTCGAATCCGACTAAGACGTAGAATAAATTGACTCAGTAAACTACTTTTTGCCGATGATCAGAGCTAAATCTATAAGGAAGAAGTATAATTATAAAACAGTATCAAATCTCTTTCAGCCACATGTGAAAATTTCAACGTGAAAATCAACATATAGTAGACTGAAACTGGAAATCAGTAAGTCACCAGGTCCACTAAAAACATAAATAAGAAAATTTTCAAAGTAAAACAAGTTTTAGACTTCTAATAGACAGCAGTTTTACATCGGGCGGGAGATTCCACTGAGATATAAACATGATATCTGCATGCGAACGGATCTTCTAACGTTTATTATGGAAGTCAAACCACAAATGATAAAACAGCATTCTCCTTCCAACCCGTTGCTATCATTGTCAAATGTGGTCCCTGTCAACAACTATGAGAGAAAGCTTGTCACGTGCCATACCAGATGGCATGCTTGAGAAGGGTTGCTGGGCTTACCAGAAAGACAGGATGAGAGGAGATGACATAAGAAATATGGCTGGTGCAACATTACCCATCAATATAATCAACAGACAACAAATAAAGTATTTGAACATCTCATGAGAATGAAACCTGATTCAACTGCCAATAAGAATCTGAAAGCAAAAAGTTCTGGATATAGAGCCTGTGGAAGACCAAGACAATTATGGACATAAAGCATAATCAAGTCTTCACATGTGACCATAGACTGCAAGTCTAGTGACACCACACCCCAGTGCGTAATGGCATGCGTGGATCAGGACAGCAGACATATTTCATCTGGATCGAGACAGGGTAAGACAGATCAATGCAAGTCTAGTGACTCAACACCCCAATGCGTAATGGCATGCGTGGATCAGGACAGCAGACACATTTCATCTGGATCGAGACAGTGTAAGACGGATCTAAGATCTAATATATTATAACTGTTATATGTGACAGCTTGATAGGTGTCAGAGTGCTTAGAGCTGGCTGCTGTAGCTAGGATTGATTGAATGCATTGATTGTTCAGTATAAATTGTCTTTGAAGAGAAGAGAACATGTGTTCAGTCAAGCAAAATACAAGATAGGTCTGACGTGAAATACTGTCCAATGTTCAGACATTGGTTATTCATAGCATTGTTGATGGACTGGAGTAACTTAGACATACAGTGTCCAACTCCCCATTTCAGAAGTACTGGAGGATGAACCAGCTGTGGAGTTATTTGTACAGTATAATGAAGAAAATATGCTCACCCTTGTGGACAGTGACAAGAAATGGGAGGCCCTGTTAAGCAACCTAAGACGATGGTGTTGTATGTGTAAATCTGATGTACACACCAGGGGTTACTCACGGTGTCAGAGTTTATGAACTTGGTTGAGCATGTGATCTGTGCGAGGAGACTGCAGTATTTTCGTGCACTGTGCCATTTACAACCTCAAACCATAAGAGTATTGTTTGGTATGAGAGCAGGTTTACAATAGTGTCCGGTAAATAAGACATTACGGTAATGTCTTTGAACAAGTACCGTCACACATGACAGTCCGATACAGAAGTTGATGACTCCGCCCAACTTTTTTCTTTTTTTTTTAGCTGGCATCGCTTGTAGCTGTAGCAAGCATTGATCACAGGCAGATAGGACTTCGGCGCATTTATATTCACAGTCCTACAGGACGGTTCAACCTGTCCAGACTTTAGCTCTGGGGAGAAACAGTATATGGTGGTGACCTGGTTACATTATTTGAATTCTCAGTAAGTTGGGGTGCAGGAGGAATGAACAGGCTGATGGGCTGGCACTTCTTGGTGGTAGATTACCTATGGACAAGGGAGGGTGGTCGTGGGACCAGGCGCAGAAGGCAGGGGAACAGACTGAGAACCCGTATGTGGAAAGAAGAGGGGGGGGGGGGGGGGGGTCGGCAGGGATTGTGGAAACATCTCAAAACTAAGAGTGAAGACTAGAACTTTCAATTTGATAGCGGTGAGAACGATTAGTAATATGACCCTTCGCCGGCTGTTGAACGAGGGGACGGAGCACGTGTGGGAATTTCCTGAGTGCAATGAAGTCGGTAATAAGTAAGCTCATTTCAGCTCATTAATTAATCAAGTAGCATACATGTAAAGTCTGTATCACTTTCATTATCGATATTAAAATGTTAGCTTCAGTGGTATACAAGCAAAGAAGTGTCAGGGGTTTGTTGTATTTGTAGAGGTGTTCATAGTTCTGCGTGGTCCAGCTGGTATGACACGGAGCAGTCTCTGGCAGACACAGTGGGCGTCGTCGCGGTCCAGCTGGTATGACACAGAGCATTCTCTGGCAGACACAGTGGGCGTCGTCGCGGTCCAGCTGGTATGACACAAAGCTTTCTGGCAGATACAGTGGGCGTCGTCGTGGTCCAGCTGGTATGACACAGAGCAGTCTCTGGCAGTCACAATGGGTGTCGTCGCGGTCCAGCTGGCATGACACGGAGCAGTCTCTGGCAGACACAATGGTCGTCGTCGTGGTCCAGCTGGTATGACACGGAGCAGTGTCTGGCAGACACATTGGGTGTCATCGCGGTCCAGCTGGTATGACACGGAGCAGTCTCTGGCAGACAGTGGTCGTCGTCGTAGTCCAGCTGGTATGACATGGAGCAGTGTCTGGCAGACACATTGGGTGTCATCGCGGTCCAGCTGGTATGACACGGAGCAGTGTCTGGCAGACACATTGGGCGTCGTCGTGGTCCAGCTGGTATGACACGGAGCAGTCTCTGGCAGACAGTGGTCGTCGTCGTAGTCCAGCTGGTATGACACGGAGCAGTGTCTGGCAGACACATTGGGTGTCGTCGTGGTCCAGCTGGTATGACACGGAGCAGTCTCTGGCAGACAGTGGTCGTCATCGTGGTCCAGCTGGTATGACATGGAGCAGTCTCTGGCAGACAGTGGTCGTCATCGTGGTCCAGCTGGTATGACATGGAGCAGTCTCTGGCAGACACATTGGGTGTCGTCGTGGTCCAGCTGGTATGACACGGAGCAGTCTCTGGCAGACAGTGGTCGTCATCGTGGTCCAGCTGGTATGACATGGAGCAGTCTCTGGCAGACACATTGAGTGTCGTCGTGGTCCAGCTGGTATGACATGGAGCAGTCTCTGGCAGACAGTGGTCGTCATCGTGGTCCAGCTGGTATGACACGGAGCAGTCTCTGGCAGACAGTGGTCGTCGTCGTGGTCCAGCTGGTATGACATGGAGCAGTGTCTGGCAGACACATTGAGTGTCGTCGTGGTCTAGCTGGTATGACATGGAGCCGTCTCTGGCAGACACAGTGGGTATCGTCGTGGTCCAGCTGCCTGCCCCACGCTATCAAGGTCATGGGTTTGTTTTCGCACTCCACAATTCGGTTTACCAGTGCAGTTTTTTTTTGGTGGGGTTGGGGGGGGGGGGGGGGAGGTTCTGAGACCCACGGGGTGGGGTCATCGCTGGAGCTACAGAGTGTGTGCTTTGTGTGACGCTTCGAGCAGGCTGTTCTACGGACCAAACAACTCTGCCATATGGGATAGAACTTGGTGCAATGAAGTCAGTCCTCATGCCTTGAACCCCGTTTTGTACGATTCAGTGCACAGTGCATACACAACATGGGACAGTGCATACACAACATAGGACATAGTACATACACAACATGGGACAGTACATATACAACATGGGACAGTGCATATACAACATGGGACAGTGCATAAACGACATGGAACACAGTACATACACATGGGACACAGTACATACACAACATAGGACAGTACGTAAATGACATGGAACACAGTACATACACAACATGGGACAGTACATATACAACATGGGACAGTACATATACAACATGGGACAATACATATACAATATGGGACATAGTACATACACAACATGGGACAGTACATCTACAACATGGAACACAGTACACATACACCCCATGGAACACAGTACATCTACAACATGGAACAGTACATCTACAACATGGAACAGTACATTTACAACATGGAACACAGTACATCTACAACATGGAACACAGTACATCTACAACATGGAACACAGTACATCTACAACATGGAACACAGTACATCTACAACATGGAACACAGTACATCTACAACATGGAACACAGTACATCTACAACATGGAACACAGTACATCTACAACATGGAACACAGTACATCTACAACATGGAATACAGTACATCTACAACATGGAACACAGTACATCTACAACATGGAACAGTACATATACAACATGGAACACAGTACATATACAACATGGAACAGTACATCTACAACATGGGACATAGTACATACACAACATGGAACACAGTACATCTACAACATGGGACATAGTACATACACAACATGGAACACAGTACATCTACAACATGGAACAGTACATATACAACATGGAGCACAGTACATCTACAACATGGAACACAGTACATCTACAACATGGAACAGTACATCTACAACATGGGACATAGTACATACACAACATGGGACAGTAAATCTACAACATGGAACAGTACATCTACAACATGGAACAGTACATCTACAACATGGGACATAGTACATACACAACATGGAACAGTACATCTACAACATGGAACAGTACATCTACAACATGGAACACAGTACATCTACAACATGGGACAATACATCTACAACATGGAACACAGTACATCTACAACATGGGACATAGTACATACACGCCATGGAACACAGTACATCTACAACATGGAACAGTACATACACGCCATGGGACAGTACATACACAACATGGGACAGTACATACACGCCATGGAACACAGTACATACACAACATGGGACAGTACATACACAACATGGGACAGTACATACACGCCATGGAACACAGTACATACACAACATGGGACATAGTACATACACAACATGGGACACATTACATACACGCCATGGAACACAGTACATACACAACATGGGACAGTACATACACAACATGGGACAGTACATACACGCCATGGAACACAGTACATACACAACATGGAACATAGTACATACACGCCATGGAACACAGTACATACACAACATGGGACAGTACATACACGCCATGGAACACAGTACATACACAACATGGGACAGTACATACACGCCATGGAACACAGTACATACACAACATGGAACACAGTACATACACAACATGGGACAGCACATACACGCCATGGAACACAGTACATACACAACATGGGACAGTACATACACGCCATGGAACACAGTACATACACAACATGGAACACAGTACATACACAACATGGGACAGTACATACACGCCATGGAACACAGTACATACACAACATGGGACAGTACATACACGCCATGGAACACAGTACATACACAACATGGGACAGTACATACACGCCATGGAACACAGTACATACACAACATGGAACACAGTACATACACAACATGGGACAGCACATACACGCCATGGAACACAGTACATACACAACATGGGACAGCACATACACGCCATGGAACACAGTACATACACAACATGGGACAGCACATACACAACATGGGACAGCACTTACACGCCATGGAACACAGTACATACACAACATGGGACAGTACATACACGCCACGGGTTATAATATCGAAATAGTAATACTAATTTTAATATGTGGCAGATTCTTTACACAAGTTGTACATAATTAAATTAACCATCCTCAAAATGTCAGTGGTTGGCAGTCTGTTCAAGGATGTCCATATCTGTTACAAATCATCTTAAGAACAAATGCAAATTACAATCAATAACAATTCTTGCTATGACAATGTCCCTGGTATCAAAAAAAAATATTCTCGTTTTAAAAAAAAATGAATAATACACTCTAGCATGACAGAATAGTGATAAACAAGGTCAGTATGTTACGACAAGAAAACTGAATTAGAGATAGAAACAATATTAAGAAGACATGGGTGAAATTATTGAACTATTTCTATGTGGCTCTTACAATCATGCAAGAACGAAAAACACAAATGTCATATAATATAAACATGCTCCATTTGTTCTCACTATCCATGTTTTCACTACAGCCACTTTTCTTCTAATTTCCACACGGAAGCAATAAACAATAGCTTGCGCGAATGAATGCCAGACATATGTTGCTGCATCTTGTCAGGTGCATACTGCAGACTTATAATATATCGTATGATTCATCTGTTCACTTGTATATGATGTATAATTATGCAGTGTGTATGTGTGTGGCGTCTGTGTTTACATTCGTAGATATTCATGTTTACTTATTTGAATTGGCAAAGTCAACAACTGCTAGCACTGTCTACCACTCTTAATATTATCTGTCAACATGTTGCTGGAGGAAACTAAACTAGACCAGAGACTTTCTGTCAGCGGGTCTCTCTCTCTCTCTCTCTCTCTCTCTCTCTCTCTCTCTCTCTCTCTCTCTCTCTCTCTCTCTCTCTTCTCTCTCTCTCTCTCTCTCTCTCTCTCTCTCTCTCTCTCTCTCTCTCACACACACACACACACTCACACACAGAGCCAGCCTTCATATGGGGGAGCTCCTTTATCAAACACGCTTGGGGGCCTGAACAAGTGCCCTTTACATTTCCTTTTTTGTTTAAACAATGCTCACGCTAGTCGGCAAGGTACTTAATAATGATTGTAGTCATTAAGTGTAATCATTTTCTTCTTCGTTAGCCTTGATATGTTAGTGTAAAGTTTGTTGCTTCTCCAAATGGAGCTGGTGTAGGCCAAATATAGTCAAACCTCGGTTTTCGTTGCCTTCGGGTTTCGTCGATTTTCCCCGCGAAAATGTCTCGGTTTTCGCCTATTGCCTCGGATTTCGTCGACGTGCCCACATGACCCCGC
Organism: Cepaea nemoralis; assembly: GCA_014155875.1. Taxonomy (NCBI): domain Eukaryota; kingdom Metazoa; phylum Mollusca; class Gastropoda; order Stylommatophora; family Helicidae; genus Cepaea; species Cepaea nemoralis. The sequence continues at coordinate 318,668 of JACEFZ010015164.1, forward strand.
TGCTAATTTTGCTAAAACAAAGGGACCCACGCGTTCTTCTGCTCAGTTTGGTGTTGTTTTTCGTTGTGTGAGCATCTCTTGCTAATAATAAAATACGAGAGCGGCATTAAGATTGCTGAAATCAGCCGCATGTACGGAAAGTCGTCATCCACAATAAGTTTCATTGTGGCGAAAAAGGAAGCAATAAAAGAGGCTAATATAGCGAAAGACATGAATGTGCTAACGAAACAGAGATCGCAAGCAATTGAAGATGTCGAACAGTTATTATTAATTTCGATAAATCAAAAACAGTTAGATGGCGAGGTAATCATATGTTTCTATGTATGCCGATCTCATTAAGAAAATGACTGGGACGAATGCTAGTGTACTTAGTAATTTAAAGGCCACCAGATTATAGTTTGAAAAGTTCAAGAGGCATAGGCCTACATTGTGTTACTAGGTACGGCGATAGTGCGAGTTCGGACACATCTGGGGCCGAAAAATAGTATTAAACACTATATTTATTCTCTATAAAATGTATGTATTTTGGAGTGTCTAGAACGAATTAATTAGATTTACATTGATTCATATGGAAATAATTGCCACAGGTTTCGCCGGTTTCGGGTTTCGCTGATTGTTTCTGGGATTATCGAGGAAAACCGAAGTTTGACTGTATAGGTTTCTTTGTTCTGTATATGTTGGATACTCCTGCAACAATTGTTAAACTGTTATTTTACGAGTTCCACTCATCAGTATCTCCTATATAGTATAATTCTTCTGTGTAGGTTTTACTGCGTTCAAATGTTATTTTGGTATAAGATAATCGTTGCAACACTTAATTAAGTAGTTCAGTGCACGACGTGACAGCTTGCGGGAAATGTCCGAATGATGACAATCGGCGTAGTTTGAGTCAGTATGGGGCGATGACGTGTTCTGGGAATTTCCTTTCCACGTCTTGTTTGTTGTCAGTGCCTGGCACCTGATAGGATGTATCGGGTTTACTGTACTAATGAAAAACATGGGGATGCGTCTCCCTCCCCGTCTAACCTTTAACTCACATGTTCATGCTCTCGTTAAATAAATAGTATACAAAAAAGTATACCAAGTTGCCAAAATTAAAAATTTTCTTGACGAAAACACAAGAAAGATATTCTATACTTCCCATATACAAACACATATTTATTACTGCTCCACAATCTGGGGTGGATGCTCCAAATCAACAACAAAACGCCTTTATTCACTCCAGAAAAGAGCAGTGCGTTTAATTAATGGTGAAAAGCTTACCGACAATTCTAACCTACATAAACGTCTTCGGTTACTGCCACTCCACAAACGCCTATTTTTTTAATAAAGTCAAACTAATTCACAAAATCCTATTTCAAAATGCTCCAAGCTACCGTCGGCCATTGTTTAAATATAACGCAAGACATAGCGAACGACTAAATATACTTCATGTCCCTAAACCTAGGATAGACTTATATAAAACAAGCTTAGCATACTCTGCCGCTCAGTTATAGAACAATCTTCCACAAGAAATCAAAGACACCACCATCATTATACATACATTCGCAACCTGTTTGAACACTACTCCAGTACAGACTACATTCCCCCATAAACAAAAACACAAAAGGACAATAATAATGGCAACAAATCTGTCACGATACTAGAGGTCAACGATCCGAAATGTTACAAGAACAACGATCGGCGGCCTAAGCCGTGGCATTTTGTTTGTTGGGAGAGCCCTAATTGAACGATCGGAACGATTGAAGACGAGAGCGAAGTCTCGTGGATAACGGAAGATTATCGACCAGAAAAGTTCAAAGACCAGAGTTCGTATTTAAATTAACGGAGACGTATGGCCGTAGTCCCGAGAGTCGACATCAAAAGATTATCACCGATGTCCAGAATGATCGTTAATATCAAGTAAGTTCGGAGCACGATCAAACAGTGGATATCTTTGAAATACTATGAACCAAGTCCTTTGAACAACCGAAAAGCAACGATACCGGGAGATCGTCTTTATCAAAGACTATTGTTAGCATGTTGATGTACGAGGATCAAAGGACGGAATAGGAGCAGGGATGATTGGGTGGGACGGAAAAACCCAGTGACGTAGGACAGGCAATTTATCTGTTGACAGAAAACTACCGTTTTAAACGGAGTTAACAGTTAGACTTAACATCGGTTGGAGTGGGAATGTATTTCAGTGCCGAAATAGAAAATAATATCACAAAGTCTAGGTTGTTTGAAGACAACATGTGCATTCCCTTCAGAAGATGACACTGCACCCACCTGGACTGCTGGGGCTGATCCTTTAAAGGGATCAACCTGGGGCGGACTCTGTTGTCGCTTAAGGCCCAGCTTGTCTCGGTGGCTTACGCTGGCAAATGCTTCGCTACAATTGACTCCAGAGGGGTTCTGAATAACACTAACCCCTCTCTTCGGACACCTGTTTCTGGAGGTGGGTGCGGCCCCTACAAACATTGCAACTCTTGCGTCGTCCTTGGGCTGCAGCAACGAATCAGCTAAGGCTCTCATCCGACCTAGCTTAGCTCGAAGTTCTTCCAACACCACATCATCCTACTGAACCTCTTGACACCCACCACTGCATGAGGCCACCTCTCTGAACTGTAAATCTTGAGGTTCTACATATTGTATGTACAGACTTCTGGAGCTAATGACACACCAGCCCATCGCATGGCCAAGTCTCTACACAAAGGAAAGTCACTGACGAGTCTTGCGATATCCTCTCCTCTGCCATTCTCCTGCTGAGAACATTATGTAGTTTTTGCAACAAACCAGTCTCTTAGGATCACTGGATCCCAAGCAACCATGCCCCTCTTTCTCTGTGCTTCCAGAACCAAACGAAAAGCTTTGTGACCCGGTGAGAGAAATCCATGATGGATCCCCAGCATCTTGTTTCACTTGTGAAGAAAGCTGCAGCAAGTTCCCCATGCTGCGCTGCTCTCCATATACCTGCTGAATGGTCTGCAGCATCTCCTCAGGGTCATTACAAGCTCTGACCTAAGATCAAGTTCCGCCCACACACTGGAGCAACACTTTCACAAATATGTCCTCTTTATCTTCATCGCACACCGCACCAGCCTCCAGGCAGATCTCACTTTCCCCATACTTCTCAACAGTGGCCCACCTTTCTGGCCAAAACAAGAAACTTCTATCTTCACAGGTGCAACTATGTACCTGACTTCACAGTGGGCCTGTGACGTCAGGGCACCAACTGGAGGGGAAATGCGGTCCCTAACGCTGAAGGCAGAGCCCCCAGTCTGGATAAGATACAGTGGAGGTTTACTAGGAGACAATATATCTGAGTCAACTCACCATACTGGGACTCCTCTCTCATGCAGCAATGCCGGGGGATCTCAGCAGCAAACCTGGGTTTATTGTCACAACTCAGAGACAATGGAACCACAAAACATAAACAATTAGTCCCTATCACACAAAACATTGCTACGAATATCTAAAACAATCCTAAGAGAACAATTCAAAGGCTGAAGAACTATATGGGTTCGGGTCGCATTTTGTAGTCGATGGTAAAAGAGAAAGGGAGACAATCATAAAGACTGATGCTTCCTTCACTACGGTGCTAAGAGGTAAAGAGTAGTTCTGACTTCGTTACGGCCAAAGAAGAAAAATAGTGAAAAGAGAGAGAACCCTCACACCGCCTCAACCGACAAAAAAAAGATGATAGTAATTAGATAAGAAGATATACGAGATCTCAGGCAGGGGCCTCAACTCTGGACTGACTGTCATATTTGAGACCCAGACATTGATTAAGGTGTTAGATTGTGGTAGAAATAGTGACTGTAAAAACTAAAAGAGACTAAACACACAAATTCAAAACAGTACAAAAATAGCTCTTTATTTATCAACTGCTACAAATTTTGTGACAATTTGTGTTCGAACACATTGAATAAAGCATTCAATAAGGGATGTTCAATTACAGATACAACAGACAACTGTATATATCAAACAACAACAGTGGGTAACACCCAACCAATCATCACACTTAAGACCACAGGGTACACCAAGTACCACAACGCAGTTGCTCCAAGCAAGAATTTGGATTAGAGCAAGTCACCAGACTGCTGAACACATTATATGATACTGGAGATATACCTTCTGAATTATGTAACTCTGTATTTATTGCAATCCCAAAGAAATCAGGAGCCTTGGCATGTGATCAACATAGAACAATTAGTATAGTGAGTCACATCACAAAGATTTTGCTACGAATCATCATGCAAAGAGTGAGGAAGAAAATACAACCTGAAATAGGGGAAGAACAATGTGGGTTCGTAGAAGGAAAGTGTATTCGATGGTAAAAGAGAAAGGGAGACAATCATAAAGACTGATGCTTCCTTCACTACGGTGCTAAGAGGTAAAGAGTAGTTCTGACTTCGTTACGGCCAAAGAAGAAAAATAGTGAAAAGAGAGAGAACCTCACACCGCCTCAACCAACAAAAAAAAAAGATGATAGTAATTAGATAAGAAGATATACGATATCTCAGGCAGGGGCCTCAACTCTGGACTGACTGTCATATTTTAGACCCAGACATTGGATTAAGGTGTTAGATTGTGGTAGAAATAGTGACTGTAAAAACTAAAAGAGACTAAACAAACAAATTGAAAACAGTACAAAAATAGCTCTTTATTTATCAACTGCTACAAAATTTTGTGACAATTTGTGTTCGAACACATTGAATAAAGCATTCAATAAGGGATGTTCAATTACAGATACAACAGACAACTGTATATATCAAACAACAACAGTGGGTAACCCCCAACCAATCAACATCACTTAAGACCACAGGGTACACCAAGTACCACAACACAGTTGCTCCAAGCAATAGCTGGTTAGACTGACACAATAAAGAACCTTGACACAAGCAACACTGCACAGACAATAAGGCACTACAAAAACATAGGTTACACAACATAAACCCCAAGACACGACATAAACAAAGAGTTGTGACACAATTTACTATCCCACCAAGAACCCAGGCCTGCTGACACTAACTAGTCAGCCGCTCCTGTAACAATGGAAAACACAATCTATGATTATCATTATAAAGAAGACATATTAAACACATGAAGCAATGAGCACATACAATATAACACACGAATTAACCCATAGGTCATTAAATGTCTTCCATCAAATTATCCACCTTGCCCCTCTAGTTGTACTACTGCTATTCTGAGGTAACCCTTGGTGACTGGCATGATCATTCTTGTGTTGCCTCATTCTTCTTAAAGGTGACTACATATCTAATTGTTAAATACAACAATCAATGTTGCATCATCAGATCACCCACTTTATTATCTTCTCCAGTTGTGCCACTGCTATCATGAGATTACACTTGATATTGCTAGAATGGACCACCTAATGCAACAATGTCAATCTGCTCCACCTTCTCAGCTCAATGTAACTACACCACACAGCTCCTACACACACAAGCAGTGGAAGATTGATCTCATTTGTCCAGCTGTAAACACATAGCTACAAATAACAGAGTACATACATCAGCCACTGCAAACTGCCACAACATCACAACACATTTGGTTAACACACATCAGACACGGCAAACAAACACAACATCTCAACACTGATTCAGTTAACACACACCAGAATGACATCTGTGTGCTGACAAATTGGGTTACCTTCCCTGCCTACCAAAATAGCTACATTTACCAAGGAACCCATAAGCAGTTCCCTGTCCACACCTTCCAGAATATTTTATACATTAATTTGTACCAAGTCACCAGTAACACAGGACAACACAGTATTCCCTACAAACCACATGTTCATAGAACACTATCAATATTCAGTCCATGATAGAACCACAATCAAACACCACCTATTATATCTTCAGTCTAATGCTCTACAACTCTCTGCCTACTGTTATGCACACCGGCAACTGTTTTTCTAACACACCGTACTCTTTTCTCTAATATGAAACATATATCGACAGGTTGTACTCCTGTGCCCCACATCGGATAGTACGCTTTACTCCTATACAACAATACACAACATTATGGACTCCACCACCATCAGACATAGAGTTGCCTCAACATAGGAGCTTCACTGGACAACTACCCCAACAATGCCCAAGTTTGCATGAAGAATACCAGCACTCATATGATATCATGCAAGTTACAGCATTTGATTAGCATCACAAACTAACAGCCAACAAGCAAAACATGTCTAACTAAGAAAAGCAACAGACACATATACAGCGTGGAAACACCGTATTTGTACAATGTGACAATGTAACCTTACACATAGAAGAATCACAACATTCACAGGAATGTAAAGATAAAGATAAACATGTATTACACAGGAACTCAATTGAGGCACCCTCTGAGGCCCCTAAGATAGCTCATAAAATAAACACACAATATTACCAAGTGAAAGTACACAAAATAGTGGCCAGAGTGCCTCATTCATATGAGACAGGATCCAAGCACAACAATGTCCATGGCAGGATACAGAACATTAGTTCTAATATAATAAACAGTGTACTATATATATTATGTCATTATTACACACTAATGACCAATAAGTGTTATTCAAGGCCCAACACAATCAGTGTAATATTATTTGTGAGTGGACAGCAAATGTACAGTTGTGCGCTCTGTTCCCCACCATTCTTCCTATGATAGACCGGTTATAAATTTTGCCATCTTACACTTCATGTCACACGACAAATACATATTAATATCTCTGCGAAGGGTGGTACGCAGTGCTAAATCACATCCTCTCCACCGTGCGACAACCGCCATGCTTAACTTAGGACAGAATCTCAGTCACTGATCCCATCAACAACTTGATACACCTACACAAACATTACTGCATTCTGGTAACAGATGTGATGCCAGACTTCACTTACTGCTGAACACCCAATTTCTATACTATGTTGAATATTGTTGAACTGCCAAATTGTGTATAATTCTAACATTAAAGGGCACTGAAGTGATTCATTCAGGCTATTCTAGTTAACTGTGTACCTACTAAAAGTACATAGCATCAATGTATTCATTTCTCCCCAATTACTATTTATGTGGCCTAACTACATATATTAACCATTAACCCATCATTGCCACATATAACATGTAAGTACCCTTCCCTGCTTTACACATGTTATAAATATTACACATATATTATGGTTATTTTCCCCTACTCATTGTTGCTTTGGAGTGTTCATACCCAACACCCAATGTGATGCTCACCATAATCACAGAATAATCCTGTAAACATATCTTACTGCTGTATACACATACACATATGATTCTCACCACTCTGTTGTTAAGTAACCTTAATTTCTAGCAACCTCACAAGCACTTACTCCCTTCCATGCCAACAGGGCCTGCATGGCACCATGTGGCATTATTTCAGTCTTTACTATAGACTAATTTATGACCCCACACATTGTATATTTTGGTGAATCTCCCACATATCTATTTAGCCAGTAACACATTAATGCCATAGGATAACCATGTAAAGTAATTCCCAACAAAATAATCTTGTACCAGCATGGCTGGCATGACATGACATCAGTCTCTATGATACTTAACCACCATCAATGACCTATTCTACATATTTCACATCACCATTGTCTGATTGCTGACATCTCTATGTGTTACATGTTATTTTCATAAAGCTTTAGGGATACTAAATCCTTCTGTAGAACAGCTCATTTCAATAGCACTTATTCATATTATCTATTTATATTTCTTTGTTCCTACAAGCTCACCTAACTAGCAATTATTTTCACCCACGCCTGTTCCACCATGTAAACACTTTCAAGTTGGTAAACTGGCGTGTGCTGCGATTATACAAATATTTATTAAATTAAACATTTTAAACTTAATCAGTTAAAACTTACAGTTTTGTCACAACATTAGTTGACACAGATCAACTCAGGGAATTGTTCCCACACCTGACAACAACAGAACAGCACTGAACTGAAGGCCATGCTGCCCGCATCTCTCATCAGCACAAAGGACTGCTAAAACAAAACTGACTTCCGATTCCTTTGTTAAGCCGAGTTCCGGTGGTGGCCAGGACAAATACGGCTTTGATAGACCAAACTAAGGTGCATCGGTTATTGTAGACACCAAGGTGCATCGGTTTGGCGCTATCACATTATCCAACCCCCTACTTTTTTGACGTCCCGTCAAAAGAAATGGACCATCATATCTCCTCACCCCAACCATCTCTTTAAAAGTTACCATCTAGCTAGTTCACCTCAAAATAAAATCATTGGTCTTCAGTAACCACATCAAAAAGTAAAATCACTAATCAAGCAAGCAAGTACTAACATCTACACATAAACCGTCATCAAAATGACAACGGCAAAACAAATCTATGTCACATGTTACCTCCTCCAAAACCTAAACTGCTGGTTATATCCCTGAAGAGTACCACTAAAAAAAAATAGTCTTTTTCTTTTCATACATCACTTACAATGTGGAACAGTGTAGATTACATCACCAGGCATCAGTAAGTTCCAAATACCAATAATCTGAACACAAAACTATACTAACTCAGTTGTTGGTACTAATGACTAAAATAATATCAGTGATGAAAAATAGCTCTTCTGCTATAAGAGCACCAATCATAACAAAATGAATACAACCCTCACTTCTTACATAAAAATAATTAAACATAAAAGCTACATAAACATTAAACCAGTAACCTTTATATTGGTTACTACTTCCCTTAACTCCGGAAATTCAACACAAAATGCATTTAAAAAAAATAATACCATTTGTTTCTTCTGGTCAAATATAAGCTTCCTGCAGCTAATGGGATACCTGGGTGGTTTGTGCTTCTAACACTGTACCCTTACACTAAAAAGAATATTTCATCCTGTGTCACCCATAACCTGGATATAAACACAAAGGAACACCACATACAGGTTCAACAAAACATTGTTATTTCAATAATATCCCACCTCATGAATTCACCCTGGAAGTTACTCTCTTACTGGACATGATGGTAATGACAACACCACATGAACAACAGAACCACCTCTTTCACCTGGTCTGCCTGGTGTTCTTGCACTCTAAAAGAAAGACATGTCATCACATGACACCATCTACCTGCAATTATAATATATAAAAACAGCAAAACATAACTGCTAAATTAACTAACTACACTAAGGCTGTCAATCCAAAAGACTGGAATTCCTAAACAGATGAAAACAGTCTATCTTTCTCAACCATGTCTAATGGGCAAAAGTTCTTGCTGGTGGTCTTTCACAATCCCCTTTTGCACAAAGTCACGAGTTGACACATCGGTATGCGGAAAATTTTGGCCCACACCCGTCACAATACACGGTCCACCTGTCACATTTCTAACACCTAACTGGTCGACTACACTGACACCAGGAGACATCCCTCGTCCCCTCTTCCTCCACCTCTTCCTGCGAAAGAAATTTCTCTGGTTGCCACGCATAACCACCTGGCTATCAGAAGATGACACTGCACCCACCTGGACTGCTGGGGCTGATCCTTTAAAGGGATCAACCTGGGGCGGACTCTGTTGTCGCTTAAGGCCCAGCTTGTCTCGGTGGCTTACGCTGGCAAATGCTTCGCTACAATTTACTCCAGAGGGGTTCTGAATAACACTAACCCCTCTCTTCGGACACCTGTTCTGGAGGTGGGTGCGGCCCCTACAAACATTGCAACTCTTGCGTCGTACCTTGGGCTGCAGCAACGAATCAGCTAAGGCTCTCATCCGACCTAGCTTAGCTCGAAGTTCTTCCAACACCACATCATCATACTGAACCTCTTGACACCCACCACTGGCATGAGGCCACCTCTCTGAACTGTAATCTTGAGGTTCTACATATTGGTATGTACAGACTTCTGGAGCTAATGACACACCAGCCCATCGCATGGCCAAGTCTCTAACACAAAGGAAAGTCACTGACGGGTCTTGCGATATCCTCTCCTCTGCCATTCTCCTGCTGAGAACATTATGTAGTTTTGCAACAAACCAGTCTCTTAGGATCACTGGATCCCAAGCAACCATGCCCCTCTTTCTCTGTGCTTCCAGAACCAAACGAAAAGCTTTGTGGACCCGGTGAGAGAAATCCATGATGGATTCCCCAGCATCTTGTTTCACTTGTGAAGAAAGCTGCAGCAAGTTCCACCATGCTGCGCTGCTCTCCATATACCTGCTGAATGGTCTGCAGCATCTCCTCAGGGTCATTACAAGCTGACCTAAGATCAAGTTCCGCCCACACACTGGGAGCAACACTTTCACAAATAATGTCCTCTTTATCTTCATCGCACACCGCACCAGCCCTCCAGGCAGATCTCACTTTCCTCACATACTTCTCAACAGTTGGCCCACCTTTCTGGCCAAAACAAGGAACTTCTATCTTCACAGGTGCAACTATGTACCTGACTTCACCAGTGGGCCCTGTGACGTCAGGGGCACCAACTGGGAGGGGAACTGCGGTCCCTAACGCTGAAGGCAGAGCCATCTTTGCTCTGGATAAGATACAGTGGAGGTTTACTAGGAGACAATATATCTGAGTCCACTCACCATACAGGGGACTCCTCTCTCATGCAGCAATGCCCGGGGGATCTCAGCAGCAAACCTGGGTTCTAATGTCACAACTCAAAGACAATGGACACCACAAACATAAACACTGCCCTATCACACAAAACAATCACTAGATACTAAAACAATCCTAACAGAACAATTCAAAGGCTGCCACTATATCTCGTCGGGGTCGCCATTTTGTAGTCGATGGTAAAAGAGAAAGGGAGACAATCATAAAGACTGATGCTTCCTTCACTACGGTGCTAAGAGGTAAAGAGTAGTTCTGACTTCGTTACGGCCAAAGAAGAAAAATAGTGAAAAGAGAGAGAACCTCACACCGCCTCAACCAACAAAAAAAAAAGATGATAGTAATTAGATAAGAAGATATACGATATCTCAGGCAGGGGCCTCAACTCTGGACTGACTGTCATATTTTAGACCCAGACATTGGATTAAGGTGTTAGATTGTGGTAGAAATAGTGACTGTAAAAACTAAAGAGACTAAACAAACAAATTGAAAACAGTACAAAAATAGCTCTTTATTTATCAACTGCTACAAATTTTTGTGACAATTTGTGTTCGAACACATTGAATAAAGCATTCAATAAGGGATGTTCAATTACAGATACAACAGACAACTGTATATATCAAACAACAACAGTGGGTAACCCCCAACCAATCAACATCACTTAAGACCACAGGGTACACCAAGTACCACAACGCAGTTGCTCCAAGCAAGAATTTGGATTAGAGCAAGTCACCAGACTGCTGAACACATTATATGATACTGGAGATATACCTTCTGAATTATGTAACTCTGTATTTATTGCAATCCCAGAGAAATCAGGAGCCTTGGAATGTGATCAACATAGAACAATTAGTATAATGAGTCACATCACAAAGATTTTGCTACGAATTATCATGCAAAGAGTGAGGAAGAAAATACAACCTGAAATAGGGGAAGAACAATGTGGGTTCGTAGAAGGAAAGTGTATTCGATGGTAAAAGAGAAAGGGAGACAATCATAAAGACTGATGCTTCCTTCACTACGGTGCTAAGAGGTAAAGAGTAGTTCTGACTTCGTTACGGCCAAAGAAGAAAAATAGTGAAAAGAGAGAGAACCTCACACCGCCTCAACCAACAAAAAAAAAGATGATAGTAATTAGATAAGAAGATATACGATATCTCAGGCAGGGGCCTCAACTCTGGACTGACTGTCATATTTTAGACCCAGACATTGGATTAAGGTGTTAGATTGTGGTAGAAATAGTGACTGTAAAAACTAAAAGAGACTAAACAAACAAATTGAAAACAGTACAAAAATAGCTCTTTATTTATCAACTGCTACAAATTTTTGTGACAATTTGTGTTCGAACACATTGAATAAAGCATTCAATAAGGGATGTTCAATTACAGATACAACAGACAACTGTATATATCAAACAACAACAGTGGGTAACCCCAACCAATCAACATCACTTAAGACCACAGGGTACACCAAGTACCACAACACAGTTGCTCCAAGCAATAGCTGGTTAGACTGACACAATAAAGAACCTTGACACAAGCAACACTGCACAGACAATAAGGCACTACAAAAACATAGGTTACACAACATAAACCCCAAGACACGACATAAACAAAGAGTTGTGACACAATTTACTATCCCACCAAGAACCCAGGCCTGCTGACACTAACTAGTCAGCCGCTCCTGTAACAATGGAAAACACAATCTATGATTATCATTATAAAGAAGACATATTAAACACATGAAGCAATGAGCCCATACAATATAACACATGAATTAACCCATAGGTCATAAATGTCTTCCATCAAATTATCCACCTTGCCCCTCTAGTTGTACTACTGCTATTCTGAGGTAACCCTTGGTGACTGGCATGATCATTCTTGTGTTGCCTCATTCTTCTTAAAGGTGACTACATATCTAATTGTTAAATACAACAATCAATGTTGCATCATCAGATCACCCACTTTATTATCTTCTCCAGTTGTGCCACTGCTATCATGAGATTACACTTGATATTGCTAGAATGGACCACCTAATGCAACAATGTCAATCTGCTCCACCTTCTCAGCTCAATGTAACTACACCACACAGCTCCTACACACACAAGCAGTGGAAGATTGATCTCATTTGTCCAGCTGTAAACACATAGCTACAAATAACAGAGTACATACATCAGCCACTGCAAACTGCCACAACATCACAACACATTTGGTTAACACACATCAGACACGGCAAACAAACACAACATCTCAACACTGATTCAGTTAACACACACCAGAATGACATCTGTGTGCTGACAAATTGGGTTACCTTCCCTGCCTACCAAAATAGCTACATTTACCAAGGAACCCATAAGCAGTTCCCTGTCCACACCTTCCAGAATATTTTATACATTAATTTGTACCAAGTCACCAGTAACACAGGACAACACAGTATTCCCTACAAACCACATGTTCATAGAACACTATCAATATTCAGTCCATGATAGAACCACAATCAAACACCACCTATTATATCTTCAGTCTAATGCTCTACAACTCTCTGCCTACTGTTATGCACACCGGCAACTGTTTTTCTAACACACCGTACTCTTTTCTCTAATATGAAACATATATCGACAGGTTGTACTCCTGTGCCCCACATCGGATAGTACGCTTTACTCCTATACAACAATACACAACATTATGGACTCCACCACCATCAGACATAGAGTTGCCTCAACATAGGAGCTTCACTGGACAACTACCCCAACAATGCCCAAGTTTGCATGAAGAATACCAGCACTCATATGATATCATGCAAGTTACAGCATTTGATTAGCATCACAAACTAACAGCCAACAAGCAAAACATGTCTAACTAAGAAAAGCAACAGACACATATACAGCGTGGAAACACCGTATTTGTACAATGTGACAATGTAACCTTACACATAGAAGAATCACAACATTCACAGGAATGTAAAGATAAAGATAAACATGTATTACACAGGAACTCAATTGAGGCACCCTCTGAGGCCCCTAAGATAGCTCATAAAATAAACACACAATATTACCAAGTGAAAGTACACAAAATAGTGGCCAGAGTGCCTCATTCATATGAGACAGGATCCAAGCACAACAATGTCCATGGCAGGATACAGAACATTAGTTCTAATATAATAAACAGTGTACTATATATATTATGTCATTATTACACACTAATGACCAATAAGTGTTATTCAAGGCCCAACACAATCAGTGTAATATTATTTGTGAGTGGACAGCAAATGTACAGTTGTGCGCTCTGTTCCCCACCATTCTTCCTATGATAGACCGGTTATAAATTTTGCCATCTTACACTTCATGTCACACGACAAATACATATTAATATCTCTGCGAAGGGTGGTACGCAGTGCTAAATCACATCCTCTCCACCGTGCGACAACCGCCATGCTTAACTTAGGACAGAATCTCAGTCACTGATCCCATCAACAACTTGATACACCTACACAAACATTACTGCAATTCTGGTAACAGATGTGATGCCAGACTTCACTTACTGCTGAACACCCAATTCCTATACTATGTTGAATATTGTTGAACTGCCAAATTGTGTATAATTCTAACATTAAAGAGCACTGAAGTGATTCATTCAGGCTATTCTAGTTAACTGTGTACCTACTAAAAGTACATAGCATCAATGTATTCATTTCTCCCCAATTACTATTTATGTGGCCTAACTACATATATTAACCATTAACCCATCATTGCCACATATAACATGTAAGTACCCTTCCCTGCTTTACACATATATTATGGTTATTTTCCCCTACTCATTGTTGCTTTGGAGTGTTCATACCCAACACCCAATGTGATGCTCACCATAATCACAGAATAATCCTGTAAACATATCTTGCTGCTGTATACACATACACATATGATTCTCACCACTCTGTTGTTAAGTAACCTTAATTTCTAGCAACCTCACAAGCACTTACTCCCTTCCATGCCAACAGGGCCTGCATGGCACCATGTGGCATTATTTCAGTCTTTACTATAGACTAATTTATGACCCCACACATTGTATATTTTGGTGAATCTCCCACATATCTATTTAGCCAGTAACACATTAATGCCATAGGATAACCATGTAAAGTAATTCCCAACAAAATAATCTTGTGCCAGCATGGCTGGCATGACATGACATCAGTCTCTATGATACTTAACCACCATCAATGACCTATTCTACATATTTCACATCACCATTGTCTGATTGCTGACATCTCTATGTGTTACATGTTATTTTCATAAAGCTTTAGGGATACTAAATCCTTCTGTAGAACAGCTCATTTCAATAGCACTTATTCATATTATCTATTTATATTTCTTTGTTCCTACAAGCTCACCTAACTAGCAATTATTTTCACCCACGCCTGTTCCACCATGTAAACACTTTCAAGTTGGTAAACTGGCGTGTCCTGCGATTATACAAATATTTATTAAATTAAACATTTTAAACTTAATCAGTTAAAACTTACAGTTTTGTCACAACATTAGTTGACACAGATCAACTCAGGGAATTGTTCCCACACCTGACAACAACAGAACAGCACTGAACTGAAGGCCATGCTGCCCGCATCTCTCATCAGCACAAAGGACTGCTAAAACAAAACTGACTTCCGATTCCTTTGTTAAGCCGAGTTCCGGTGGTGGCCAGGACAAATACGGCTTTGATAGACCAAACTAAGGTGCATCGGTTTATTGTAGACACCAAGGTGCATCGGTTTGGCGCTATCACATTATCCAACCCCCTACTTTTTTGACGTCCCGTCAAAAGAAATGGACCATCATATCTCCTCACCCCAACCATCTCTTTAAAAGTTACCATCTAGCTAGTTCACCTCAAAATAAAATCATTGGTCTTCAGTAACCACATCAAAAAGTAAAATCACTAATCAAGCAAGCAAGTACTAACATCTACACATAAACCGTCATCAAAATGACAACGGCAAAACAAATCTATGTCACATGTTACCTCCTCCAAAACCTAAACTGCTGGTTATATCCCTGAAGAGTACCACTAAAAAAAAATAGTCTTTTTCTTTTCATACATCACTTACAATGTGGAACAGTGTAGATTACATCACCAGGCATCAGTAAGTTCCAAATACCAATAATCTGAACACAAAACTATACTAACTCAGTTGTTGGTACTAATGACTAAAATAATATCAGTGATGAAAAATAGCTCTTCTGCTATAAGAGCACCAATCATAACAAAATGAATACAACCCTCACTTCTTACATAAAAATAATTAAACATAAAAGCTACATAAACATTAAACCAGTAACCTTTATATTGGTTACTACTTCCCTTAACTCCGGAAATTCAACACAAAATGCATTTAAAAAAAATAATACCATTTGTTTCTTCTGGTCAAATATAAGCTTCCTGCAGCTAATGGGATACCTGGGTGGTTTGTGCTTCTAACACTGTACCCTTACACTAAAAAGAATATTTCATCCTGTGTCACCCATAACCTGGATATAAACACAAAGGAACACCACATACAGGTTCAACAAAACATTGTTATTTCAATAATATCCCACCTCATGAATTCACCCTGGAAGTTACTCTCTTACTGGACATGATGGTAATGACAACACCACATGAACAACAGAACCACCTCTTTCACCTGGTCTGCCTGGTGTTCTTGCACTCTAAAAGAAAGACATGTCATCACATGACACCATCTACCTGCAATTATAATATATAAAAACAGCAAAACATAACTGCTAAATTAACTAACTACACTAAGGCTGTCAATCCAAAAGACTGGAATTCCTAAACAGATGAAAACAGTCTATCTTTCTCAACCATGTCTAATGGGCAAAAGTTCTTGCTGGTGGTCTTTCACAATCCCCTTTTGCACAAAGTCACGAGTTGACACATCGGTATGCGGAAAATTTTGGCCCACACCCGTCACAATACACGGTCCACCTGTCACATTTCTAACACCTAACTGGTCGACTACACTGACACCAGGAGACATCCCTCGTCCCCTCTTCCTCCACCTCTTCCTGCGAAAGAAATTTCTCTGGTTGCCACGCATAACCACCTGGCTATCAGAAGATGACACTGCACCCACCTGGACTGCTGGGGCTGATCCTTTAAAGGGATCAACCTGGGGCGGACTCTGTTGTCGCTTAAGGCCCAGCTTGTCTCGGTGGCTTACGCTGGCAAATGCTTCGCTACAATTGACTCCAGAGGGGTTCTGAATAACACTAACCCCTCTCTTCGGACACCTGTTCTGGAGGTGGGTGCGGCCCCTACAAACATTGCAACTCTTGCGTCGTACCTTGGGCTGCAGCAACGAATCAGCTAAGGCTCTCATCCGACCTAGCTTAGCTCGAAGTTCTTCCAACACCACATCATCATACTGAACCTCTTGACACCCACCACTGGCATGAGGCCACCTCTCTGAACTGTAATCTTGAGGTTCTACATATTGGTATGTACAGACTTCTGGAGCTAATGACACACCAGCCCATCGCATGGCCAAGTCTCTAACACAAAGGAAAGTCACTGACGGGTCTTGCGATATCCTCTCCTCTGCCATTCTCCTGCTGAGAACATTATGTAGTTTTGCAACAAACCAGTCTCTTAGGATCACTGGATCCCAAGCAACCATGCCCCTCTTTCTCTGTGCTTCCAGAACCAAACGAAAAGCTTTGTGGACCCGGTGAGAGAAATCCATGATGGATTCCCCAGCATCTTGTTTCACTTGTGAAGAAAGCTGCAGCAAGTTCCACCATGCTGCGCTGCTCTCCATATACCTGCTGAATGGTCTGCAGCATCTCCTCAGGGTCATTACAAGCTGACCTAAGATCAAGTTCCGCCCACACACTGGGAGCAACACTTTCACAAATAATGTCCTCTTTATCTTCATCGCACACCGCACCAGCCCTCCAGGCAGATCTCACTTTCCTCACATACTTCTCAACAGTTGGCCCACCTTTCTGGCCAAAACAAGGAACTTCTATCTTCACAGGTGCAACTATGTACCTGACTTCACCAGTGGGCCCTGTGACGTCAGGGGCACCAACTGGGAGGGGAACTGCGGTCCCTAACGCTGAAGGCAGAGCCATCTTTGCTCTGGATAAGATACAGTGGAGGTTTACTAGGAGACAATATATCTGAGTCCACTCACCATACAGGGGACTCCTCTCTCATGCAGCAATGCCCGGGGGATCTCAGCAGCAAACCTGGGTTCTAATGTCACAACTCAAAGACAATGGACACCACAAACATAAACACTGCCCTATCACACAAAACAATCACTAGATACTAAAACAATCCTAACAGAACAATTCAAAGGCTGCCACTATATCTCGTCGGGGTCGCCATTTTGTAGTCGATGGTAAAAGAGAAAGGGAGACAATCATAAAGACTGATGCTTCCTTCACTACGGTGCTAAGAGGTAAAGAGTAGTTCTGACTTCGTTACGGCCAAAGAAGAAAAATAGTGAAAAGAGAGAGAACCTCACACCGCCTCAACCAACAAAAAAAAAAGATGATAGTAATTAGATAAGAAGATATACGATATCTCAGGCAGGGGCCTCAACTCTGGACTGACTGTCATATTTTAGACCCAGACATTGGATTAAGGTGTTAGATTGTGGTAGAAATAGTGACTGTAAAAACTAAAAGAGACTAAACAAACAAATTGAAAACAGTACAAAAATAGCTCTTTATTTATCAACTGCTACAAATTTTTGTGACAATTTGTGTTCGAACACATTGAATAAAGCATTCAATAAGGGATGTTCAATTACAGATACAACAGACAACTGTATATATCAAACAACAACAGTGGGTAACCCCCAACCAATCAACATCACTTAAGACCACAGGGTACACCAAGTACCACAACGCAGTTGCTCCAAGCAAGAATTTGGATTAGAGCAAGTCACCAGACTGCTGAACACATTATATGATACTGGAGATATACCTTCTGAATTATGTAACTCTGTATTTATTGCAATCCCAGAGAAATCAGGAGCCTTGGAATGTGATCAACATAGAACAATTAGTATAATGAGTCACATCACAAAGATTTTGCTACGAATTATCATGCAAAGAGTGAGGAAGAAAATACAACCTGAAATAGGGGAAGAACAATGTGGGTTCGTAGAAGGAAAGTGTAGTCGATGGTAAAAGACAAAGGGAGACAATCATAAAGACTGATGCTTCCTTCACTACGGTGCTAAGAGGTAAAGAGTAGTTCTGACTTCGTTACGGCCAAAGAAGAAAAATAGTGAAAAGAGAGAGAACCTCACACCGCCTCAACCAACAAAAAAAAAAGATGATAGTAATTAGATAAGAAGATATACGATATCTCAGGCAGGGGCCTCAACTCTGGACTGACTGTCATATTTTAGACCCAGACATTGGATTAAGGTGTTAGATTGTGGTAGAAATAGTGACTGTAAAAACTAAAAGAGACTAAACAAACAAATTGAAAACAGTACAAAAATAGCTCTTTATTTATCAACTGCTACAAATTTTTGTGACAATTTGTGTTCGAACACATTGAATAAAGCATTCAATAAGGGATGTTCAATTACAGATACAACAGACAACTGTATATATCAAACAACAACAGTGGGTAACCCCCAACCAATCAACATCACTTAAGACCACAGGGTACACCAAGTACCACAACACAGTTGCTCCAAGCAATAGCTGGTTAGACTGACACAATAAAGAACCTTGACACAAGCAACACTGCACAGACAATAAGGCACTACAAAAACATAGGTTACACAACATAAACCCCAAGACACGACATAAACAAAGAGTTGTGACACAATTTACTATCCCACCAAGAACCCAGGCCTGCTGACACTAACTAGTCAGCCGCTCCTGTAACAATGGAAAACACAATCTATGATTATCATTATAAAGAAGACATATTAAACACATGAAGCAATGAGCCCATACAATATAACACATGAATTAACCCATAGGTCATAAATGTCTTCCATCAAATTATCCACCTTGCCCCTCTAGTTGTACTACTGCTATTCTGAGGTAACCCTTGGTGACTGGCATGATCATTCTTGTGTTGCCTCATTCTTCTTAAAGGTGACTACATATCTAATTGTTAAATACAACAATCAATGTTGCATCATCAGATCACCCACTTTATTATCTTCTCCAGTTGTGCCACTGCTATCATGAGATTACACTTGATATTGCTAGAATGGACCACCTAATGCAACAATGTCAATCTGCTCCACCTTCTCAGCTCAATGTAACTACACCACACAGCTCCTACACACACAAGCAGTGGAAGATTGATCTCATTTGTCCAGCTGTAAACACATAGCTACAAATAACAGAGTACATACATCAGCCACTGCAAACTGCCACAACATCACAACACATTTGGTTAACACACATCAGACACGGCAAACAAACACAACATCTCAACACTGATTCAGTTAACACACACCAGAATGACATCTGTGTGCTGACAAATTGGGTTACCTTCCCTGCCTACCAAAATAGCTACATTTACCAAGGAACCCATAAGCAGTTCCCTGTCCACACCTTCCAGAATATTTTATACATTAATTTGTACCAAGTCACCAGTAACACAGGACAACACAGTATTCCCTACAAACCACATGTTCATAGAACACTATCAATATTCAGTCCATGATAGAACCACAATCAAACACCACCTATTATATCTTCAGTCTAATGCTCTACAACTCTCTGCCTACTGTTATGCACACCGGCAACTGTTTTTCTAACACACCGTACTCTTTTCTCTAATATGAAACATATATCGACAGGTTGTACTCCTGTGCCCCACATCGGATAGTACGCTTTACTCCTATACAACAATACACAACATTATGGACTCCACCACCATCAGACATAGAGTTGCCTCAACATAGGAGCTTCACTGGACAACTACCCCAACAATGCCCAAGTTTGCATGAAGAATACCAGCACTCATATGATATCATGCAAGTTACAGCATTTGATTAGCATCACAAACTAACAGCCAACAAGCAAAACATGTCTAACTAAGAAAAGCAACAGACACATATACAGCGTGGAAACACCGTATTTGTACAATGTGACAATGTAACCTTACACATAGAAGAATCACAACATTCACAGGAATGTAAAGATAAAGATAAACATGTATTACACAGGAACTCAATTGAGGCACCCTCTGAGGCCCCTAAGATAGCTCATAAAATAAACACACAATATTACCAAGTGAAAGTACACAAAATAGTGGCCAGAGTGCCTCATTCATATGAGACAGGATCCAAGCACAACAATGTCCATGGCAGGATACAGAACATTAGTTCTAATATAATAAACAGTGTACTATATATATTATGTCATTATTACACACTAATGACCAATAAGTGTTATTCAAGGCCCAACACAATCAGTGTAATATTATTTGTGAGTGGACAGCAAATGTACAGTTGTGCGCTCTGTTCCCCACCATTCTTCCTATGATAGACCGGTTATAAATTTTGCCATCTTACACTTCATGTCACACGACAAATACATATTAATATCTCTGCGAAGGGTGGTACGCAGTGCTAAATCACATCCTCTCCACCGTGCGACAACCGCCATGCTTAACTTAGGACAGAATCTCAGTCACTGATCCCATCAACAACTTGATACACCTACACAAACATTACTGCAATTCTGGTAACAGATGTGATGCCAGACTTCACTTACTGCTGAACACCCAATTCCTATACTATGTTGAATATTGTTGAACTGCCAAATTGTGTATAATTCTAACATTAAAGAGCACTGAAGTGATTCATTCAGGCTATTCTAGTTAACTGTGTACCTACTAAAAGTACATAGCATCAATGTATTCATTTCTCCCCAATTACTATTTATGTGGCCTAACTACATATATTAACCATTAACCCATCATTGCCACATATAACATGTAAGTACCCTTCCCTGCTTTACACATATATTATGGTTATTTTCCCCTACTCATTGTTGCTTTGGAGTGTTCATACCCAACACCCAATGTGATGCTCACCATAATCACAGAATAATCCTGTAAACATATCTTGCTGCTGTATACACATACACATATGATTCTCACCACTCTGTTGTTAAGTAACCTTAATTTCTAGCAACCTCACAAGCACTTACTCCCTTCCATGCCAACAGGGCCTGCATGGCACCATGTGGCATTATTTCAGTCTTTACTATAGACTAATTTATGACCCCACACATTGTATATTTTGGTGAATCTCCCACATATCTATTTAGCCAGTAACACATTAATGCCATAGGATAACCATGTAAAGTAATTCCCAACAAAATAATCTTGTGCCAGCATGGCTGGCATGACATGACATCAGTCTCTATGATACTTAACCACCATCAATGACCTATTCTACATATTTCACATCACCATTGTCTGATTGCTGACATCTCTATGTGTTACATGTTATTTTCATAAAGCTTTAGGGATACTAAATCCTTCTGTAGAACAGCTCATTTCAATAGCACTTATTCATATTATCTATTTATATTTCTTTGTTCCTACAAGCTCACCTAACTAGCAATTATTTTCACCCACGCCTGTTCCACCATGTAAACACTTTCAAGTTGGTAAACTGGCGTGTCCTGCGATTATACAAATATTTATTAAATTAAACATTTTAAACTTAATCAGTTAAAACTTACAGTTTTGTCACAACATTAGTTGACACAGATCAACTCAGGGAATTGTTCCCACACCTGACAACAACAGAACAGCACTGAACTGAAGGCCATGCTGCCCGCATCTCTCATCAGCACAAAGGACTGCTAAAACAAAACTGACTTCCGATTCCTTTGTTAAGCCGAGTTCCGGTGGTGGCCAGGACAAATACGGCTTTGATAGACCAAACTAAGGTGCATCGGTTTATTGTAGACACCAAGGTGCATCGGTTTGGCGCTATCACATTATCCAACCCCCTACTTTTTTGACGTCCCGTCAAAAGAAATGGACCATCATATCTCCTCACCCCAACCATCTCTTTAAAAGTTACCATCTAGCTAGTTCACCTCAAAATAAAATCATTGGTCTTCAGTAACCACATCAAAAAGTAAAATCACTAATCAAGCAAGCAAGTACTAACATCTACACATAAACCGTCATCAAAATGACAACGGCAAAACAAATCTATGTCACATGTTACCTCCTCCAAAACCTAAACTGCTGGTTATATCCCTGAAGAGTACCACTAAAAAAAAATAGTCTTTTTCTTTTCATACATCACTTACAATGTGGAACAGTGTAGATTACATCACCAGGCATCAGTAAGTTCCAAATACCAATAATCTGAACACAAAACTATACTAACTCAGTTGTTGGTACTAATGACTAAAATAATATCAGTGATGAAAAATAGCTCTTCTGCTATAAGAGCACCAATCATAACAAAATGAATACAACCCTCACTTCTTACATAAAAATAATTAAACATAAAAGCTACATAAACATTAAACCAGTAACCTTTATATTGGTTACTACTTCCCTTAACTCCGGAAATTCAACACAAAATGCATTTAAAAAAAATAATACCATTTGTTTCTTCTGGTCAAATATAAGCTTCCTGCAGCTAATGGGATACCTGGGTGGTTTGTGCTTCTAACACTGTACCCTTACACTAAAAAGAATATTTCATCCTGTGTCACCCATAACCTGGATATAAACACAAAGGAACACCACATACAGGTTCAACAAAACATTGTTATTTCAATAATATCCCACCTCATGAATTCACCCTGGAAGTTACTCTCTTACTGGACATGATGGTAATGACAACACCACATGAACAACAGAACCACCTCTTTCACCTGGTCTGCCTGGTGTTCTTGCACTCTAAAAGAAAGACATGTCATCACATGACACCATCTACCTGCAATTATAATATATAAAAACAGCAAAACATAACTGCTAAATTAACTAACTACACTAAGGCTGTCAATCCAAAAGACTGGAATTCCTAAACAGATGAAAACAGTCTATCTTTCTCAACCATGTCTAATGGGCAAAAGTTCTTGCTGGTGGTCTTTCACAATCCCCTTTTGCACAAAGTCACGAGTTGACACATCGGTATGCGGAAAATTTTGGCCCACACCCGTCACAATACACGGTCCACCTGTCACATTTCTAACACCTAACTGGTCGACTACACTGACACCAGGAGACATCCCTCGTCCCCTCTTCCTCCACCTCTTCCTGCGAAAGAAATTTCTCTGGTTGCCACGCATAACCACCTGGCTATCAGAAGATGACACTGCACCCACCTGGACTGCTGGGGCTGATCCTTTAAAGGGATCAACCTGGGGCGGACTCTGTTGTCGCTTAAGGCCCAGCTTGTCTCGGTGGCTTACGCTGGCAAATGCTTCGCTACAATTGACTCCAGAGGGGTTCTGAATAACACTAACCCCTCTCTTCGGACACCTGTTCTGGAGGTGGGTGCGGCCCCTACAAACATTGCAACTCTTGCGTCGTACCTTGGGCTGCAGCAACGAATCAGCTAAGGCTCTCATCCGACCTAGCTTAGCTCGAAGTTCTTCCAACACCACATCATCATACTGAACCTCTTGACACCCACCACTGGCATGAGGCCACCTCTCTGAACTGTAATCTTGAGGTTCTACATATTGGTATGTACAGACTTCTGGAGCTAATGACACACCAGCCCATCGCATGGCCAAGTCTCTAACACAAAGGAAAGTCACTGACGGGTCTTGCGATATCCTCTCCTCTGCCATTCTCCTGCTGAGAACATTATGTAGTTTTGCAACAAACCAGTCTCTTAGGATCACTGGATCCCAAGCAACCATGCCCCTCTTTCTCTGTGCTTCCAGAACCAAACGAAAAGCTTTGTGGACCCGGTGAGAGAAATCCATGATGGATTCCCCAGCATCTTGTTTCACTTGTGAAGAAAGCTGCAGCAAGTTCCACCATGCTGCGCTGCTCTCCATATACCTGCTGAATGGTCTGCAGCATCTCCTCAGGGTCATTACAAGCTGACCTAAGATCAAGTTCCGCCCACACACTGGGAGCAACACTTTCACAAATAATGTCCTCTTTATCTTCATCGCACACCGCACCAGCCCTCCAGGCAGATCTCACTTTCCTCACATACTTCTCAACAGTTGGCCCACCTTTCTGGCCAAAACAAGGAACTTCTATCTTCACAGGTGCAACTATGTACCTGACTTCACCAGTGGGCCCTGTGACGTCAGGGGCACCAACTGGGAGGGGAACTGCGGTCCCTAACGCTGAAGGCAGAGCCATCTTTGCTCTGGATAAGATACAGTGGAGGTTTACTAGGAGACAATATATCTGAGTCCACTCACCATACAGGGGACTCCTCTCTCATGCAGCAATGCCCGGGGGATCTCAGCAGCAAACCTGGGTTCTAATGTCACAACTCAAAGACAATGGACACCACAAACATAAACACTGCCCTATCACACAAAACAATCACTAGATACTAAAACAATCCTAACAGAACAATTCAAAGGCTGCCACTATATCTCGTCGGGGTCGCCATTTTGTAGTCGATGGTAAAAGACAAAAGGAGACAATCATAAAGACTGATGCTTCCTTCACTACGGTGCTAAGAGGTAAAGAGTAGTTCTGACTTCGTTACGGCCAAAGAAGAAAAATAGTGAAAAGAGAGAGAACCTCACACCGCCTCAACCAACAAAAAAAAAGATGATAGTAATTAGATAAGAAGATATACGATATCTCAGGCAGGGGCCTCAACTCTGGACTGACTGTCATATTTTAGACCCAGACATTGGATTAAGGTGTTAGATTGTGGTAGAAATAGTGACTGTAAAAACTAAAAGAGACTAAACAAACAAATTGAAAACAGTACAAAAATAGCTCTTTATTTATCAACTGCTACAAATTTTTGTGACAATTTGTGTTCGAACACATTGAATAAAGCATTCAATAAGGGATGTTCAATTACAGATACAACAGACAACTGTATATATCAAACAACAACAGTGGGTAACCCCCAACCAATCAACATCACTTAAGACCACAGGGTACACCAAGTACCACAACACAGTTGCTCCAAGCAATAGCTGGTTAGACTGACACAATAAAGAACCTTGACACAAGCAACACTGCACAGACAATAAGGCACTACAAAAACATAGGTTACACAACATAAACCCCAAGACACGACATAAACAAAGAGTTGTGACACAATTTACTATCCCACCAAGAACCCAGGCCTGCTGACACTAACTAGTCAGCCGCTCCTGTAACAATGGAAAACACAATCTATGATTATCATTATAAAGAAGACATATTAAACACATGAAGCAATGAGCCCATACAATATAACACATGAATTAACCCATAGGTCATAAATGTCTTCCATCAAATTATCCACCTTGCCCCTCTAGTTGTACTACTGCTATTCTGAGGTAACCCTTGGTGACTGGCATGATCATTCTTGTGTTGCCTCATTCTTCTTAAAGGTGACTACATATCTAATTGTTAAATACAACAATCAATGTTGCATCATCAGATCACCCACTTTATTATCTTCTCCAGTTGTGCCACTGCTATCATGAGATTACACTTGATATTGCTAGAATGGACCACCTAATGCAACAATGTCAATCTGCTCCACCTTCTCAGCTCAATGTAACTACACCACACAGCTCCTACACACACAAGCAGTGGAAGATTGATCTCATTTGTCCAGCTGTAAACACATAGCTACAAATAACAGAGTACATACATCAGCCACTGCAAACTGCCACAACATCACAACACATTTGGTTAACACACATCAGACACGGCAAACAAACACAACATCTCAACACTGATTCAGTTAACACACACCAGAATGACATCTGTGTGCTGACAAATTGGGTTACCTTCCCTGCCTACCAAAATAGCTACATTTACCAAGGAACCCATAAGCAGTTCCCTGTCCACACCTTCCAGAATATTTTATACATTAATTTGTACCAAGTCACCAGTAACACAGGACAACACAGTATTCCCTACAAACCACATGTTCATAGAACACTATCAATATTCAGTCCATGATAGAACCACAATCAAACACCACCTATTATATCTTCAGTCTAATGCTCTACAACTCTCTGCCTACTGTTATGCACACCGGCAACTGTTTTTCTAACACACCGTACTCTTTTCTCTAATATGAAACATATATCGACAGGTTGTACTCCTGTGCCCCACATCGGATAGTACGCTTTACTCCTATACAACAATACACAACATTATGGACTCCACCACCATCAGACATAGAGTTGCCTCAACATAGGAGCTTCACTGGACAACTACCCCAACAATGCCCAAGTTTGCATGAAGAATACCAGCACTCATATGATATCATGCAAGTTACAGCATTTGATTAGCATCACAAACTAACAGCCAACAAGCAAAACATGTCTAACTAAGAAAAGCAACAGACACATATACAGCGTGGAAACACCGTATTTGTACAATGTGACAATGTAACCTTACACATAGAAGAATCACAACATTCACAGGAATGTAAAGATAAAGATAAACATGTATTACACAGGAACTCAATTGAGGCACCCTCTGAGGCCCCTAAGATAGCTCATAAAATAAACACACAATATTACCAAGTGAAAGTACACAAAATAGTGGCCAGAGTGCCTCATTCATATGAGACAGGATCCAAGCACAACAATGTCCATGGCAGGATACAGAACATTAGTTCTAATATAATAAACAGTGTACTATATATATTATGTCATTATTACACACTAATGACCAATAAGTGTTATTCAAGGCCCAACACAATCAGTGTAATATTATTTGTGAGTGGACAGCAAATGTACAGTTGTGCGCTCTGTTCCCCACCATTCTTCCTATGATAGACCGGTTATAAATTTTGCCATCTTACACTTCATGTCACACGACAAATACATATTAATATCTCTGCGAAGGGTGGTACGCAGTGCTAAATCACATCCTCTCCACCGTGCGACAACCGCCATGCTTAACTTAGGACAGAATCTCAGTCACTGATCCCATCAACAACTTGATACACCTACACAAACATTACTGCAATTCTGGTAACAGATGTGATGCCAGACTTCACTTACTGCTGAACACCCAATTCCTATACTATGTTGAATATTGTTGAACTGCCAAATTGTGTATAATTCTAACATTAAAGAGCACTGAAGTGATTCATTCAGGCTATTCTAGTTAACTGTGTACCTACTAAAAGTACATAGCATCAATGTATTCATTTCTCCCCAATTACTATTTATGTGGCCTAACTACATATATTAACCATTAACCCATCATTGCCACATATAACATGTAAGTACCCTTCCCTGCTTTACACATATATTATGGTTATTTTCCCCTACTCATTGTTGCTTTGGAGTGTTCATACCCAACACCCAATGTGATGCTCACCATAATCACAGAATAATCCTGTAAACATATCTTGCTGCTGTATACACATACACATATGATTCTCACCACTCTGTTGTTAAGTAACCTTAATTTCTAGCAACCTCACAAGCACTTACTCCCTTCCATGCCAACAGGGCCTGCATGGCACCATGTGGCATTATTTCAGTCTTTACTATAGACTAATTTATGACCCCACACATTGTATATTTTGGTGAATCTCCCACATATCTATTTAGCCAGTAACACATTAATGCCATAGGATAACCATGTAAAGTAATTCCCAACAAAATAATCTTGTGCCAGCATGGCTGGCATGACATGACATCAGTCTCTATGATACTTAACCACCATCAATGACCTATTCTACATATTTCACATCACCATTGTCTGATTGCTGACATCTCTATGTGTTACATGTTATTTTCATAAAGCTTTAGGGATACTAAATCCTTCTGTAGAACAGCTCATTTCAATAGCACTTATTCATATTATCTATTTATATTTCTTTGTTCCTACAAGCTCACCTAACTAGCAATTATTTTCACCCACGCCTGTTCCACCATGTAAACACTTTCAAGTTGGTAAACTGGCGTGTGCTGCGATTATACAAATATTTATTAAATTAAACATTTTAAACTTAATCAGTTAAAACTTACAGTTTTGTCACAACATTAGTTGACACAGATCAACTCAGGGAATTGTTCCCACACCTGACAACAACAGAACAGCACTGAACTGAAGGCCATGCTGCCCGCATCTCTCATCAGCACAAAGGACTGCTAAAACAAAACTGACTTCCGATTCCTTTGTTAAGCCGAGTTCCGGTGGTGGCCAGGACAAATACGGCTTTGATAGACCAAACTAAGGTGCATCGGTTTATTGTAGACACCAAGGTGCATCGGTTTGGCGCTATCACATTATCCAACCCCCTACTTTTTTGACGTCCCGTCAAAAGAAATGGACCATCATATCTCCTCACCCCAACCATCTCTTTAAAAGTTACCATCTAGCTAGTTCACCTCAAAATAAAATCATTGGTCTTCAGTAACCACATCAAAAAGTAAAATCACTAATCAAGCAAGCAAGTACTAACATCTACACATAAACCGTCATCAAAATGACAACGGCAAAACAAATCTATGTCACATGTTACCTCCTCCAAAACCTAAACTGCTGGTTATATCCCTGAAGAGTACCACTAAAAAAAAATAGTCTTTTTCTTTTCATACATCACTTACAATGTGGAACAGTGTAGATTACATCACCAGGCATCAGTAAGTTCCAAATACCAATAATCTGAACACAAAACTATACTAACTCAGTTGTTGGTACTAATGACTAAAATAATATCAGTGATGAAAAATAGCTCTTCTGCTATAAGAGCACCAATCATAACAAAATGAATACAACCCTCACTTCTTACATAAAAATAATTAAACATAAAAGCTACATAAACATTAAACCAGTAACCTTTATATTGGTTACTACTTCCCTTAACTCCGGAAATTCAACACAAAATGCATTTAAAAAAATAATACCATTTGTTTCTTCTGGTCAAATATAAGCTTCCTGCAGCTAATGGGATACCTGGGTGGTTTGTGCTTCTAACACTGTACCCTTACACTAAAAAGAATATTTCATCCTGTGTCACCCATAACCTGGATATAAACACAAAGGAACACCACATACAGGTTCAACAAAACATTGTTATTTCAATAATATCCCACCTCATGAATTCACCCTGGAAGTTACTCTCTTACTGGACATGATGGTAATGACAACACCACATGAACAACAGAACCACCTCTTTCACCTGGTCTGCCTGGTGTTCTTGCACTCTAAAAGAAAGACATGTCATCACATGACACCATCTACCTGCAATTATAATATATAAAAACAGCAAAACATAACTGCTAAATTAACTAACTACACTAAGGCTGTCAATCCAAAAGACTGGAATTCCTAAACAGATGAAAACAGTCTATCTTTCTCAACCATGTCTAATGGGCAAAAGTTCTTGCTGGTGGTCTTTCACAATCCCCTTTTGCACAAAGTCACGAGTTGACACATCGGTATGCGGAAAATTTTGGCCCACACCCGTCACAATACACGGTCCACCTGTCACATTTCTAACACCTAACTGGTCGACTACACTGACACCAGGAGACATCCCTCGTCCCCTCTTCCTCCACCTCTTCCTGCGAAAGAAATTTCTCTGGTTGCCACGCATAACCACCTGGCTATCAGAAGATGACACTGCACCCACCTGGACTGCTGGGGCTGATCCTTTAAAGGGATCAACCTGGGGCGGACTCTGTTGTCGCTTAAGGCCCAGCTTGTCTCGGTGGCTTACGCTGGCAAATGCTTCGCTACAATTGACTCCAGAGGGGTTCTGAATAACACTAACCCCTCTCTTCGGACACCTGTTCTGGAGGTGGGTGCGGCCCCTACAAACATTGCACCTCTTGCGTCGTACCTTGGGCTGCAGCAACGAATCAGCTAAGGCTCTCATCCGACCTAGCTTAGCTCGAAGTTCCTCCAACACCACATCATCATGCTGAACCTCTTGACACCCACCACTGGCATGAGGCCACCTCTCTGAACTGTAATCTTGAGGTTCTACATATTGGTATGTACAGACTTCTGGAGCTAATGACACACCAGCCCATCGCATGGCCAAGTCTCTAACACAAAGGAAAGTCACTGACGGGTCTTGCGATATCCTCTCCTCTGCCATTCTCCTGCTGAGAACATTATGTAGTTTTGCAACAAACCAGTCTCTTAGGATCACTGGATCCCAAGCAACCATGCCCCTCTTTCTCTGTGCTTCCAGAACCAAACGAAAAGCTTTGTGGACCCGGTGAGAGAAATCCATGATGGATTCCCCAGCATCTTGTTTCACTTGTGAAGAAAGCTGCAGCAAGTTCCACCATGCTGCGCTGCTCTCCATATACCTGCTGAATGGTCTGCAGCATCTCCTCAGGGTCATTACAAGCTGACCTAAGATCAAGTTCCGCCCACACACTGGGAGCAACACTTTCACAAATAATGTCCTCTTTATCTTCATCGCACACCGCACCAGCCCTCCAGGCAGATCTCACTTTCCTCACATACTTCTCAACAGTTGGCCCACCTTTCTGGCCAAAACAAGGAACTTCTATCTTCACAGGTGCAACTATGTACCTGACTTCACCAGTGGGCCCTGTGACGTCAGGGGCACCAACTGGGAGGGGAACTGCGGTCCCTAACGCTGAAGGCAGAGCCATCTTTGCTCTGGATAAGATACAGTGGAGGTTTACTAGGAGACAATATATCTGAGTCCACTCACCATACAGGGGACTCCTCTCTCATGCAGCAATGCCCGGGGGATCTCAGCAGCAAACCTGGGTTCTAATGTCACAACTCAAAGACAATGGACACCACAAACATAAACACTGCCCTATCACACAAAACAATCACTAGATACTAAAACAATCCTAACAGAACAATTCAAAGGCTGCCACTATATCTCGTCGGGGTCGCCATTTTGTAGTCGATGGTAAAAGACAAAGGGAGACAATCATAAAGACTGATGCTTCCTTCACTACGGTGCTAAGAGGTAAAGAGTAGTTCTGACTTCGTTACGGCCAAAGAAGAAAAATAGTGAAAAGAGAGAGAACCTCACACCGCCTCAACCAACAAAAAAAAAGATGATAGTAATTAGATAAGAAGATATACGATATCTCAGGCAGGGGCCTCAACTCTGGACTGACTGTCATATTTTAGACCCAGACATTGGATTAAGGTGTTAGATTGTGGTAGAAATAGTGACTGTAAAAACTAAAAGAGACTAAACAAACAAATTGAAAACAGTACAAAAATAGCTCTTTATTTATCAACTGCTACAAATTTTTGTGACAATTTGTGTTCGAACACATTGAATAAAGCATTCAATAAGGGATGTTCAATTACAGATACAACAGACAACTGTATATATCAAACAACAACAGTGGGTAACCCCCAACCAATCAACATCACTTAAGACCACAGGGTACACCAAGTACCACAACACAGTTGCTCCAAGCAATAGCTGGTTAGACTGACACAATAAAGAACCTTGACACAAGCAACACTGCACAGACAATAAGGCACTACAAAAACATAGGTTACACAACATAAACCCCAAGACACGACATAAACAAAGAGTTGTGACACAATTTACTATCCCACCAAGAACCCAGGCCTGCTGACACTAACTAGTCAGCCGCTCCTGTAACAATGGAAAACACAATCTATGATTATCATTATAAAGAAGACATATTAAACACATGAAGCAATGAGCCCATACAATATAACACATGAATTAACCCATAGGTCATAAATGTCTTCCATCAAATTATCCACCTTGCCCCTCTAGTTGTACTACTGCTATTCTGAGGTAACCCTTGGTGACTGGCATGATCATTCTTGTGTTGCCTCATTCTTCTTAAAGGTGACTACATATCTAATTGTTAAATACAACAATCAATGTTGCATCATCAGATCACCCACTTTATTATCTTCTCCAGTTGTGCCACTGCTATCATGAGATTACACTTGATATTGCTAGAATGGACCACCTAATGCAACAATGTCAATCTGCTCCACCTTCTCAGCTCAATGTAACTACACCACACAGCTCCTACACACACAAGCAGTGGAAGATTGATCTCATTTGTCCAGCTGTAAACACATAGCTACAAATAACAGAGTACATACATCAGCCACTGCAAACTGCCACAACATCACAACACATTTGGTTAACACACATCAGACACGGCAAACAAACACAACATCTCAACACTGATTCAGTTAACACACACCAGAATGACATCTGTGTGCTGACAAATTGGGTTACCTTCCCTGCCTACCAAAATAGCTACATTTACCAAGGAACCCATAAGCAGTTCCCTGTCCACACCTTCCAGAATATTTTATACATTAATTTGTACCAAGTCACCAGTAACACAGGACAACACAGTATTCCCTACAAACCACATGTTCATAGAACACTATCAATATTCAGTCCATGATAGAACCACAATCAAACACCACCTATTATATCTTCAGTCTAATGCTCTACAACTCTCTGCCTACTGTTATGCACACCGGCAACTGTTTTTCTAACACACCGTACTCTTTTCTCTAATATGAAACATATATCGACAGGTTGTACTCCTGTGCCCCACATCGGATAGTACGCTTTACTCCTATACAACAATACACAACATTATGGACTCCACCACCATCAGACATAGAGTTGCCTCAACATAGGAGCTTCACTGGACAACTACCCCAACAATGCCCAAGTTTGCATGAAGAATACCAGCACTCATATGATATCATGCAAGTTACAGCATTTGATTAGCATCACAAACTAACAGCCAACAAGCAAAACATGTCTAACTAAGAAAAGCAACAGACACATATACAGCGTGGAAACACCGTATTTGTACAATGTGACAATGTAACCTTACACATAGAAGAATCACAACATTCACAGGAATGTAAAGATAAAGATAAACATGTATTACACAGGAACTCAATTGAGGCACCCTCTGAGGCCCCTAAGATAGCTCATAAAATAAACACACAATATTACCAAGTGAAAGTACACAAAATAGTGGCCAGAGTGCCTCATTCATATGAGACAGGATCCAAGCACAACAATGTCCATGGCAGGATACAGAACATTAGTTCTAATATAATAAACAGTGTACTATATATATTATGTCATTATTACACACTAATGACCAATAAGTGTTATTCAAGGCCCAACACAATCAGTGTAATATTATTTGTGAGTGGACAGCAAATGTACAGTTGTGCGCTCTGTTCCCCACCATTCTTCCTATGATAGACCGGTTATAAATTTTGCCATCTTACACTTCATGTCACACGACAAATACATATTAATATCTCTGCGAAGGGTGGTACGCAGTGCTAAATCACATCCTCTCCACCGTGCGACAACCGCCATGCTTAACTTAGGACAGAATCTCAGTCACTGATCCCATCAACAACTTGATACACCTACACAAACATTACTGCATTCTGGTAACAGATGTGATGCCAGACTTCACTTACTGCTGAACACCCAATTCCTATACTATGTTGAATATTGTTGAACTGCCAAATTGTGTATAATTCTAACATTAAAGAGCACTGAAGTGATTCATTCAGGCTATTCTAGTTAACTGTGTACCTACTAAAAGTACATAGCATCAATGTATTCATTTCTCCCCAATTACTATTTATGTGGCCTAACTACATATATTAACCATTAACCCATCATTGCCACATATAACATGTAAGTACCCTTCCCTGCTTTACACATATATTATGGTTATTTTCCCCTACTCATTGTTGCTTTGGAGTGTTCATACCCACACTACCACATCCAATGTGATGCTCACCATAATCACAGAATAATCCTGTAAACATATCTTGCTGCTGTATACACATACACATATGATTCTCACCACTCTGTTGTTAAGTAACCTTAATTTCTAGCAACCTCACAAGCACTTACTCCCTTCCATGCCAACAGGGCCTGCATGGCACCATGTGGCATTATTTCAGTCTTTACTATAGACTAATTTATGACCCCACACATTGTATATTTTGGTGAATCTCCCACATATCTATTTAGCCAGTAACACATTAATGCCATAGGATAACCATGTAAAGTAATTCCCAACAAAATAATCTTGTGCCAGCATGGCTGGCATGACATGACATCAGTCTCTATGATACTTAACCACCATCAATGACCTATTCTACATATTTCACATCACCATTGTCTGATTGCTGACATCTCTATGTGTTACATGTTATTTTCATAAAGCTTTAGGGATACTAAATCCTTCTGTAGAACAGCTCATTTCAATAGCACTTATTCATATTATCTATTTATATTTCTTTGTTCCTACAAGCTCACCTAACTAGCAATTATTTTCACCCACGCCTGTTCCACCATGTAAACACTTTCAAGTTGGTAAACTGGCGTGTGCTGCGATTATACAAATATTTATTAAATTAAACATTTTAAACTTAATCAGTTAAAACTTACAGTTTTGTCACAACATTAGTTGACACAGATCAACTCAGGGAATTGTTCCCACACCTGACAACAACAGAACAGCACTGAACTGAAGGCCATGCTGCCCGCATCTCTCATCAGCACAAAGGACTGCTAAAACAAAACTGACTTCCGATTCCTTTGTTAAGCCGAGTTCCGGTGGTGGCCAGGACAAATACGGCTTTGATAGACCAAACTAAGGTGCATCGGTTTATTGTAGACACCAAGGTGCATCGGTTTGGCGCTATCACATTATCCAACCCCCTACTTTTTTGACGTCCCCGTCAAAAGAAATGGACCATCATATCTCCTCACCCCAACCATCTCTTTAAAAGTTACCATCTAGCTAGTTCACCTCAAAATAAAATCATTGGTCTTCAGTAAGCACATCAAAAAGTAAAATCACTAATCAAGCAAGCAAGTACTAACATCTACACATAAACCGTCATCAAAATGACAACGGCAAAACAAATCTATGTCACATGTTACCTCCTCCAAAACCTA
The DNA here is from genome assembly GCA_014155875.1 of Cepaea nemoralis. NCBI lineage: Eukaryota > Metazoa > Mollusca > Gastropoda > Stylommatophora > Helicidae > Cepaea > Cepaea nemoralis. Next base: position 354,367 of record JACEFZ010015164.1, read on the forward strand.
AACTGCTGGTTATATCCCTGAAGAGTACCACTAAAAAAAATAGTCTTTTTCTTTTCATACATCACTTACAATGTGGAACAGTGTAGATTACATCACCAGGCATCAGTAAGTTCCAAATACCAATAATCTGAACACAAAACTATACTAACTCAGTTGTTGGTACTAATGACTAAAATAATATCAGTGATGAAAAATAGCTCTTCTGCTATAAGAGCACCAATCATAACAAAATGAATACAACCCTCACTTCTTACATAAAAATAATTAAACATAAAAGCTACATAAACATTAAACCAGTAACCTTTATATTGGTTACTACTTCCCTTAACTCCGGAAATTCAACACAAAATGCATTAAAAAAAAATAATACCATTTGTTTCTTCTGGTCAAATATAAGCTTCCTGCAGCTAATGGGATACCTGGGTGGTTTGTGCTTCTAACACTGTACCCTTACACTAAAAAGAATATTTCATCCTGTGTCACCCATAACCTGGATATAAACACAAAGGAACACCACATACAGGTTCAACAAAACATTGTTATTTCAATAATATCCCACCTCATGAATTCACCCTGGAAGTTACTCTCTTACTGGACATGATGGTAATGACAACACCACATGAACAACAGAACCACCTCTTTCACCTGGTCTGCCTGGTGTTCTTGCACTCTAAAAGAAAGACATGTCATCACATGACACCATCTACCTGCAATTATAATATATAAAAACAGCAAAACATAACTGCTAAATTAACTAACTACACTAAGGCTGTCAATCCAAAAGACTGGAATTCCTAAACAGATGAAAACAGTCTATCTTTCTCAACCATGTCTAATGGGCAAAAGTTCTTGCTGGTGGTCTTTCACAATCCCCTTTTGCACAAAGTCACGAGTTGACACATCGGTATGCGGAGAATTTTGGCCCACACCCGTCACAATACACGGTCCACCTGTCACATTTCTAACACCTAACTGGTCGACTACACTGACACCAGGAGACATCCCTCGTCCCCTCTTCCTCCACCTCTTCCTGCGAAAGAAATTTCTCTGGTTGCCACGCATAACCACCTGGCTATCAGAAGATGACACTGCACCCACCTGGACTGCTGGGGCTGATCCTTTAAAGGGATCAACCTGGGGCGGACTCTGTTGTCGCTTAAGGCCCAGCTTGTCTCGGTGGCTTACGCTGGCAAATGCTTCGCTACAATTGACTCCAGAGGGGTTCTGAATAACACTAACCCCTCTCTTCGGACACCTGTTCTGGAGGTGGGTGCGGCCCCTACAAACATTGCAACTCTTGCGTCGTACCTTGGGCTGCAGCAACGAATCAGCTAAGGCTCTCATCCGACCTAGCTTAGCTCGAAGTTCTTCCAACACCACATCATCATACTGAACCTCTTGACACCCACCACTGGCATGAGGCCACCTCTCTGAACTGTAATCTTGAGGTTCTACATATTGGTATGTACAGACTTCTGGAGCTAATGACACACCAGCCCATCGCATGGCCAAGTCTCTAACACAAAGGAAAGTCACTGACGGGTCTTGCGATATCCTCTCCTCTGCCATTCTCCTGCTGAGAACATTATGTAGTTTTGCAACAAACCAGTCTCTTAGGATCACTGGATCCCAAGCAACCATGCCCCTCTTTCTCTGTGCTTCCAGAACCAAACGAAAAGCTTTGTGGACCCGGTGAGAGAAATCCATGATGGATTCCCCAGCATCTTGTTTCACTTGTGAAGAAAGCTGCAGCAAGTTCCACCATGCTGCGCTGCTCTCCATATACCTGCTGAATGGTCTGCAGCATCTCCTCAGGGTCATTACAAGCTGACCTAAGATCAAGTTCCGCCCACACACTGGGAGCAACACTTTCACAAATAATGTCCTCTTTATCTTCATCGCACACCGCACCAGCCCTCCAGGCAGATCTCACTTTCCTCACATACTTCTCAACAGTTGGCCCACCTTTCTGGCCAAAACAAGGAACTTCTATCTTCACAGGTGCAACTATGTACCTGACTTCACCAGTGGGCCCTGTGACGTCAGGGGCACCAACTGGGAGGGGAACTGCGGTCCCTAACGCTGAAGGCAGAGCCATCTTTGCTCTGGATAAGATACAGTGGAGGTTTACTAGGAGACAATATATCTGAGTCCACTCACCATACAGGGGACTCCTCTCTCATGCAGCAATGCCCGGGGGATCTCAGCAGCAAACCTGGGTTCTAATGTCACAACTCAAAGACAATGGACACCACAAACATAAACACTGCCCTATCACACAAAACAATCACTAGATACTAAAACAATCCTAACAGAACAATTCAAAGGCTGCCACTATATCTCGTCGGGGTCGCCATTTTGTAGTCGATGGTAAAAGACAAAAGGAGACAATCATAAAGACTGATGCTTCCTTCACTACGGTGCTAAGAGGTAAAGAGTAGTTCTGACTTCGTTACGGCCAAAGAAGAAAAATAGTGAAAAGAGAGAGAACCTCACACCGCCTCAACCAACCAAAAAAAAAGATGATAGTAATTAGATAAGAAGATATACGATATCTCAGGCAGGGGCCTCAACTCTGGACTGACTGTCTATTTTAGACCCAGACATTGGATTAAGGTGTTAAATTGTGGTAGATAGGACTTTAAAACTGCCAACCCTCTCCGTTTTCCTTGGACAAACTGTCACTTTCTTTCGACCTAGGGAATATTTTGCAATTTGTTCTTACTGACAACATAAATAAATGGCATCAAAGAACAACTGGGTAATTTTATTAACCAATCAACAACAGCACAGGAACACTAAAGTACCACAACACAGTTAGAAGCAACACAGACACTGACACTGGTAAAGAACCTTGACACAAGCAACCTGCACAGACAATAAGGCACAGAAAAACATAGGATACACAACATAAACCCCAAGACACGACATAAACAAAGATGTGACACAATTTACTATCCCACCAAGAACCCAGTTGCTGACACTAACTAGTCAGCCGCTCCTGTAAAATGGAAACACAATCTATGATTATCATTATAAAGAAGACATATTAAACACATGAAGCAATGAGCACCATATTCACATGAATTAACCCATAGGTCATAAATGTCTTCCATCAATTATCACCTTGCCCCTCTAGTTGTTCGTGGAGGGATAATGGTGATGGGTGCCTTTTAATGTCTGGGTGTAAAGTGAGTATGCAAGAAAATCACTCTTATGCTCCCTCCAGACAACAACTGCTCTCAGACGTATGTTGTTGAAAAAAAACCGGCAATGCACCAGTCATGCAAAATGTCCTTGCCTCACGACCTGGACCTTGCCTCTGTTTCAGAGTTAAACGCACCAAACCCTGAGTTGGCCTCGTCGGACATATTGGCGTTAGCCTAGAAGCACTGGTGATAATGGTCCGTTAGAAGACATATTCACTTCTCATAGAAGAGGACCCTGGAGATGACAAACAAAACCTGAGCGACTGGGCTGACTCATGTATCACACAAATACACTATAATTAATACCTGAATGACTGGGCCTAACCTGTCAGGTGGCCCCTGGATTGACCACGTCCGGGCTTGAGGAGACCTCCAGCTGGACGAAGTCCTGTTGTCTTTTTGCCCACACGACACACTCTCCACATTCATACCAAGCCTTTATTATGATTTGGCACAATCATTTCCATGCTTCCCTCTCACTTGCAAATCATGCCTTTCTCACCCGCAAGATCTTGTGGTGTGGTGCGCCGAGTAAGCTTTGTGTTTCTCCCCCTTAACTAATAGTATAGTATTGGGGTTGTATGGCACGCAGTGTAGTTCCCCATTCCCCGCAAGACTAGGAAAGAAGATACCACCCCCTCCCGGCTCTGCTCTCGTTTGAGCTGTCGCCGCAATGTACCAGCAGTGCCCCACAGAACACCTAGATTTAGAGGAATGCAGGTTCTCTCAATGAGATAGAGAAGTCCATTATCTTCCCTACATCATCCTATCTAGTAACAGACGAAAGAGATAGTCCTGTGTATAGCCTCTTCTGGCTCAAGAAGATAGATCATAGATTGGTGGACTCCATCCCCAAAAATACCATAGCCATCCACTGAGTATATACAACAGAAAGATGACAATCTGCCCAATTCAAGCCGTAGACAGAACGATAGCAACAGCTCATCTGACACCAAGAACAAATGAAATCCTCTTGGGAGATATATGGTTCAGATTCACTTCCCCGGCTATGCCAAGAACAAGACGCGCAGCCAAATCGGCTAACGGTCACCCCACTCGTCCTTGGTTAGGATTGGCCTTTCGCCAATTCATCTTCCCCTTCAACACATTATATATTTATAACTCCATGTTTGGCTGGAGTACCCACAACCCAATCCCTACCTTTCTTCACCACTTCAGTAGGATGTTGCACTTCTGTCGTTATCTTTAACTAACTTTGACAATTTGCAACAAGTCAACGGTAAGTGTTGGCCCCGCCATTAATTCTTAGCAGCCGCACCAGTGCACATTTGGCGCAAGGCGTTCCCTCGGGTTTACCCGAAACGAGAGACATATATCTACTCACTCCATGTAAGATTTGTGGCATGAAGATAACCCAAAGAACTATCTTTCATGGATATTTGAGGGAACAAGAGAACTGAGAGCTTCCAAAAGCCGGTTCCCCCTGTTTACCAAGAATAACAGAATACATAAGGACATGGGCCACTGGCGTTTCGCTACATAGGCCCCCTCTTAAGAAAGTCGAACCCTACGAACTTTCTACTGTCAGTGGTTCTGTTCGAATGACCCTACCCTCACATTCAACCATAGGATGCCGTGATAGGAAATCTGCTCCCACATTCTGCCTTCCGGGGATGTATTCGACCGTGAACTGATACGGTTGTAGGAGCAATGACCATCTCATTAACCTCGCGTTCAATTTCTTAGAAGTTGCCAAGAACGTCAGAGGTTGATGGTCGGATTGTACTTTAAACTGGACTCCATACAGATAAGGTTGAAATTTCTGTACCGCCCACACTAGAGCTAGACATTCCCGTTCGACGGTGGAGTAATTCCGTTCGGCGGGTAACAGTTTTCGACTGGCATATGCCACCGGACACAGCACCGAAGGATTATCTCGCCCTTCCTGCAACAGAGTTGCCCCAATCCCTATGTTACTCGCGTCGGTTCTCAGAACAAACGTTTTCTCCAAATTTGGGAGTTGCAGGACTGGCCTATCCACCAAAGCCTGTTTCAGCTTCCCATAAGCTTCTTCACAGCTCGGGGTCCAGACTATAAGATCTGGTGATCCTTTCTTCAGGGTCTCAGTTAACGGCGCCGCAATTTCGTTGAACTTGGGAATGAATTTCTGGTAAAACCCACACAGAGACAAGAAAGACCTAACATCTTTTTTTGGATTTAGGACGGGGAGCGAGACGGACCTTCTCAATGTTCTTTTCTTCCGGTACCAGTCCCCCTGAAATAATAGTGTGTCCCAGAAATTCCAAGGATTGATAGCCAATCATGCATTTGGCTGGGCGGGCGGTTAACCCCTCCTCTTTCAATCTTATGAAGATCTTTTCCAAGGATTTCAGGTGATCTTTCATATTGTCAGACGCGATGAGAATATCATCCATAAACGAGACAACAGAAGGATCCCTTAAAGGGTCTAATAACTTTCTCATCATGCGTGTGAACACACTGGGCGCATTGCTCAGCCCAAAAGGCATCACCTTAAATTCGTAATGGCCGCTCGGAGTACTGAAAGCGAGCATTGGCCGAACCTCAGGTTTCACAGGGATCTGATAATATCCCCGGCTTAAATCAATTTTTGAGAAGTACTTTGCCCTATTTAATCTGGCAAACAGTTGATTTGTGTTTGGTAACGGCTCCACTTGGAATGTCGTACAACTGTTTAAATGCCAGTAATCAATACATAAGCGGTGCTCCCCGCTTGGCTTCCTCAACAAGACAACCCCGGCATTATAAGGAGAAGTCGAAGGAGTGATGATGTCATCGTCCAGAAGCTTCTGGATTTCAGTTTCCAGGGCCTTCTCTTTCGAAAAGGGTACTGGATATATTTTCTGGCGAACTGGGTCTTGGGTAGTCAGAGTCATATCAAACTCGACCAACCCTGTCCGCCCTGGCCGATCGGTAAGAATTTGCTGATGGGACTCTAACAACCGGATGACACGGTCTGTTTCTTCAGCCGACAGATCAGGATTTATATGGACATCCCTATAGGTTTCCCCAGGGTGTAATGGATAACCCCGATCCGCGTCTTCGCCCGATTCAGTTTCCATCGCGACCGCCATAGTCATGAGTGGGAGAGAAGTACCATCGGATCGTTCCTCATATTTTTTGAGGAGGTTAATGTGGAAGATTTTAGATTTCCCCCTGATCCGGATGGCATAGTTGGTACGGGACACAACCCTTTCCACCGGGAACGGCCCCTGCCAACCAATCTCGAGTTTATTGGAACCTACTGGAAGTAACAACAGAACCCGATCCCCCACCTTAAGAGACCTATCTTTCGTCCTTCTATTGTAGTAGGCCGCGTGTCTCTTTCTGGCCGCCCTCAGATTCTGAGCTGCCAAAGCCCAACCCGTCTGGAGTTTTTTCTTTAACTCTTCGACGTATTTATAAGAGGATACAGCTTCTTCAGAAGTTTCCTCCTCTGTCCAACATCTCAATAAGGCTTCTAAGGGACCCTTGATTGGCCTCCCGAATAGTAGAGTGGCTGGTGGCAACCCGGTCGACCCATGGGGAACCTCCCGATAGGCGAACAAGGCGGCTGAGATATACTCATCCCATCTGTCTGGTTTCTCTTGAGCCAGCTTCCGAAGCATGGTCATCAAGGTACCATTAAACCTCTCTACTTGCCCATTAGACTGAGGGTGATACGGGCTGGTATGAATGTGGTTAGTCTGGAAGATACGAAAGACTTCTTCCATCAGCTTACCACAGAACTGAGACCCATTGTCCGTTAGGATCTGGTTGGGAAACCCCAACCTAGTAAAGGTCTCCATCAGTGCATCAGCCACTCGCTTAGAGTCGATTGTGGCCAAAGGTATCGCCTCACCCCACATGGAACAGCAATCCACCATCGTGAGAATGTACTTATTCCTCTTCCTAGTCCTAGGAAGAGGACCAACAAGATCGATGGCCACTCTCTCGAAAGGAGAGTTCATAATAGGCATGTCTCCCAGGACTACCGGAGCTGTCCAGTGTTTTGGTGCCACTCGCTGGCACTCTGGGCACGACTTGACGTACCTACGCACGTCTCCAGTCATCCCTGGCCAGTAGTAATGGCAGGAAATGCGCTGGAGAGTTGCCCCGACACCCATATGTCCACTGAAAGAAATGGTGTGTCCCATATGAAGAAGCTGTTCCCGATAAGCCTTAGGAACTACCAGCTGTCCATGCTGGCGATCCTCCACTCCGGCTCTCCGGTACAGTAACCGATTCTTCATATAATACTGACCCCGTCTTGGTGGGTCAGAACTTTTTGGCAACTGGTTGAAGCAAGGTTGCAAAGTAGCATCCTGGCTTTGAGCAGCTCGTAACTCCCCAGGCAAGGGATTCACGATCAAGGCCGGCGTCTGCTCATCCTCCGATTGAGATCTGGTTTGCATCGCTCCTACGTACATGGGTTCGGTTGGAATCCCTAGAAAGACGTAGCGACAACCCAAGATCATTGGGAAGATTGGATCTAGCAGAACGGCTGCCTGTATAGTGCCGGTAACATATTTTGATTTGATGTCTACCTTCGCAATTGGAAGAGACATCGCTACCGCACTCTTTGTCGCCGTTTGAATCTCAATAGATTCTCCGGTTAGCTGCTCTGGACTCACTAAGTGTGATGAAATTACAGCCTCAAACTGCAGACCGGTGTCGTAGAGACACTCAACTGGTTGACCGTTCACAAGTACCGTTTCTACTACTGGTGGTTTTTCTAAATCTTTGTTCCCAAGATCCCTCCCTTCTACCTCCTTGTGAGACCCTTCCCCGGTTTCTACAAGACAAGCAGCATAGTGAGAGTCTTTCTGTTTACGCCGGCAATCAACCGTATTGTGTGTGGGAGATTTGCAATAGGCGCACCACTTTTCACTCCACTTTCTTTTAGGAGATCCAGGTGGACTCTTACCAGAGGGTTTCTTAATAGGAACTTTATCGAAAGGATCCTCCTTCTTAGTGTGAGCTGTTTTAGGGTTCTTCTTCTTTCCAGACCATGTGTCTGGTGGTCGGGGATTGGGTTGTGACAATTCCCCATTATCTCCATGAGCTAGCACATACATTTCCGCCAATGTGTTGACTAGGTCTAACCTTTCTGCCCCATTTTCAAGCAAGAAGGTTTGCAATGGCTTAGGCATCATTCTCTTCATTTGGTCCACGACCACCAATTCTTCCAAACTTTCATAGTCGTTAGCAAATCCAGCTAATGACATCCACTTCAAAAGGTAAGACTTCAGTCTAACACTGTAGGCTGCGAACATCTCTCCTGGCTCTCTCTTCGACTTTCTGAACTGTTGTCGATAAGTATGAGCTGTCATCTGGAACCTTTTCAATAGTGCTTTCTCCAGAGCTTCATAGTCATTCTCCATACCAGGTGGCAACCTAGAATAGACCTCGTACGCGGTCCCCCTCAGGCCCTGTGAGAGTTTCAAGTTCCATTTCCCTCGCTCCAATCCCATAGCCAAAGCCATCGACCGAAATCTGTGAAGATACTGGTCGATCTTATCTTTGTGTTCATCGAACGGGAGCAATGGGAACTTCATTGCCTGGTATGGACCGCCACCAGAAGTTGTTGAGTCAGGGAGAACTGTGTCTCCCACTGCACCGTCTCTTTCCTTGGCAGTTTGAGCTTTCAGCTCCAGCTCTCTCATACGGAACTCATGGTCTCTGACTGCCTGCTCGGCCTCCATCTTCCTAGCCTCAGCCTCCGCCTCAATCCTCTTGGCTTCGCGCACAGCCTGTCTGTAGTCTCTTTCCACCTCCTGCACATATTTCTGTAACTCCGCTCCATCATAACCCATTTCACGCCCTGTAGCCTGTACGTCAGCGACATTAAACCCAGCTGATGCCATCTTAAACTCAGAGGGTAAGGGAAGAGGTAATTGTCCAATAAAATTCTCCTCACAATTACACAACAAGTTACATTACACAACCACAACACGTCATATGTCGGTCAGTCTGTGTCAGGAAGAGTATAGACAATAGCCAGGCACGGTAGGCAGAACCTATTGATAGAAAACAAGGATATCTGTCCCCTATCACTAAATCAGCCAGAACTCCACCAGGATTTCAAATATCCCGCGACGTGCCCCCAGAAATTGTAACAAGCTACGTGGAGGGTCCCAAATAGCCCGGTCACAATGTTTAATTAATCTTCTATAGCCCTGGCTGGGATAGGTCTTTACCTGCCAACCCTCCTCCGTTTTCCCTGGACTCACTGTCACGCTTCCTTTCGACCTAGGGACCTATTTCCTGCAGTGTTCTTCTGGCTGACACATAAATAACATGGCAGTCGTCAGAACAACTTGGAAGTAATTTTATTAACCTAATCAAGAACAGCACAGGAACACATAAAGGCAGATAAACAGATAGATCTACACAGACACTACACTGGTAAAGTTTTGACACAGAGCCTCCAGTCACCACAGTCACAGATCCAGCTTCCGATACTGTCTGATCTGTCCAGACATATCTCACCAAAGATGTCAGAATCTCCTTCCTTCTCCAGCAACTGGTTGTAGATTCAACAGGCTTTTGTAGAATCCAAGCGACTGGTGTGTTGAGGACTTATGTTCATTGCCACATGAATTAATTCGGCACCAGGTCTTCACTGACCTATGAAAAGCTTTACGGTTGCAGATACGGTGAGGTGTTCGTGGAGGGATAATGGATGGGTGCCTTTTAATGTCTGGTGTAAAGTGAGTATGCAAGAAAATCACTCTTATGCTCCCTCCAGACAACAACTGCTCTCAGACGTATGTTGTTGAAAAAAAACCGGCAATGCACCAGTCATGCAAAATGTCCTTGCCTCACGACCTGGACCTTGCCTCTGTTTCAGAGTTAAACGCACCAAACCCTGAGTTGGCCTCGTCGGACATATTGGCGTTAGCCTAGAAGCACTGGTGATAATGTCCGTTAGAAGACATATTCACTTCTCATAGAAGAGGACCCTGGAGATGACAAACAAAACCTGAGCGACTGGGCTGACTCATGTATCACACAAATACACTATAATTAATACCTGAATGACTGGGCCTAACCTGTCAGGTGGCCCCTGGATTGACCACGTCCGGGCTTGAGGAGACCTCCAGCTGGACGAAGTCCTGTTGTCTTTTTGCCCACACGACACACTCTCCACATTCATACCAAGCCTTTATTATGATTTGGCACAATCATTTCCATGCTTCCCTCTCACTTGCAAATCATGCCTTTCTCACCCGCAAGATCTTGTGGTGTGGTGCGCCGAGTAAGCTTTGTGTTTCTCCCCCTTAACTAATAGTATAGTATTGGGGTTGTATGGCACGCAGTGTAGTTCCCCATTCCCCGCAAGACTAGGAAAGAAGATACCACCCCCTCCCGGCTCTGCTCTCGTTTGAGCTGTCGCCGCAATGTACCAGCAGTGCCCCACAGAACACCTAGATTTAGAGGAATGCAGGTTCTCTCAATGAGATAGAGAAGTCCATTATCTTCCCTACATCATCCTATCTAGTAACAGACGAAAGAGATAGTCCTGTGTATAGCCTCTTCTGGCTCAAGAAGATAGATCATAGATTGGTGGACTCCATCCCCAAAAATACCATAGCCATCCACTGAGTATATACAACAGAAAGATGACAATCTGCCCAATTCAAGCCGTAGACAGAACGATAGCAACAGCTCATCTGACACCAAGAACAAATGAAATCCTCTTGGGAGATATATGGTTCAGATTCACTTCCCCGGCTATGCCAAGAACAAGACGCGCAGCCAAATCGGCTAACGGTCACCCCACTCGTCCTTGGTTAGGATTGGCCTTTCGCCAATTCATCTTCCCCTTCAACACATTATATATTTATAACTCCATGTTTGGCTGGAGTACCCACAACCCAATCCCTACCTTTCTTCACCACTTCAGTAGGATGTTGCACTTCTGTCGTTATCTTTAACTAACTTTGACAATTTGCAACAAGTCAACGGTAAGTGTTGGCCCCGCCATTAATTCTTAGCAGCCGCACCAGTGCACATTTGGCGCAAGGCGTTCCCTCGGGTTTACCCGAAACGAGAGACATATATCTACTCACTCCATGTAAGATTTGTGGCATGAAGAAAACCCAAAGAACTATCTTTCATGGATATTTGAGGGAACAAGAGAACTGAGAGCTTCCAAAAGCAGGTTCCCCCTGTTTACCAAGAATAACAGAATACATAAGGACATGGGCCACTGGCGTTTCGCTACAGGGCCTCAACTCTGGACTGACTGTCATATTTTAGACCCAGACATTGGATTAAGGTGTTAGATTGTGGTAGAAATAGTGACTGTAAAAACTAAAAGAGACTAAACAAACAAATTGAAAACAGTACAAAAATAGCTCTTTATTTATCAACTGCTACAAATTTTTGTGACAATTTGTGTTCGAACACATTGAATAAAGCATTCAATAAGGGATGTTCAATTACAGATACAACAGACAACTGTATATATCAAACAACAACAGTGGGTAACCCCCAACCAATCAACATCACTTAAGACCACAGGGTACACCAAGTACCACAACACAGTTGCTCCAAGCAATAGCTGGTTAGACTGACACAATAAAGAACCTTGACACAAGCAACACTGCACAGACAATAAGGCACTACAAAAACATAGGTTACACAACATAAACCCAAGGACACGACATAAACAAAGAGTTGTGACACAATTTACTATCCCACCAAGAACCCAGGCCTGCTGACACTAACTAGTCAGCCGCTCCTGTAACAATGGAAACACAATCTATGATTATCATTATAAAGAAGACATATTAAACACATGAAGCAATGAGCCCATACAATATAACACATGAATAACCCATAGGTCATAAATGTCTTCCATCAAATTATCCACCTTGCCCCTCTAGTTGTACTACTGCTATTCTGAGGTAACCCTTGGTGACTGGCATGATCATTCTTGTGTTGCCTCATTCTTCTTAAAGGTGACTACATATCTAATTGTTAAATACAACAATCAATGTTGCATCATCAGATCACCCCACTTTATTATCTTCTCCAGTTGTGCCACTGCTATCATGAGATTACACTTGATATTGCTAGAATGGACCACCTAATGCAACAATGTCAATCTGCTCCACCTTCTCAGCTCAATGTAACTACACCACACAGCTCCTACACACACAAGCAGTGGAAGATTGATCTCATTTGTCCAGCTGTAAACACATAGCTACAAATAACAGAGTACATACATCAGCCACTGCAAACTGCCACAACATCACAACACATTTGGTTAACACACATCAGACACGGCAAACAAACACAACATCTCAACACTGATTCAGTTAACACACACCAGAATGACATCTGTGTGCTGACAAATTGGGTTACCTTCCCTGCCTACCAAAATAGCTACATTTACCAAGGAACCCATAAGCAGTTCCCTGTCCACACCTTCCAGAATATTTTATACATTAATTTGTACCAAGTCACCAGTAACACAGGACAACACAGTATTCCCTACAAACCACATGTTCATAGAACACTATCAATATTCAGTCCATGATAGAACCACAATCAAACACCACCTATTATATCTTCAGTCTAATGCTCTACAACTCTCTGCCTACTGTTATGCACACCGGCAACTGTTTTTCTAACACACCGTACTCTTTTCTCTAATATGAAACATATATCGACAGGTTGTACTCCTGTGCCCCACATCGGATAGTACGCTTTACTCCTATACAACAATACACAACATTATGGACTCCACCACCATCAGACATAGAGTTGCCTCAACATAGGAGCTTCACTGGACAACTACCCCAACAATGCCCAAGTTTGCATGAAGAATACCAGCACTCATATGATATCATGCAAGTTACAGCATTTGATTAGCATCACAAACTAACAGCCAACAAGCAAAACATGTCTAACTAAGAAAAGCAACAGACACATATACAGCGTGGAAACACCGTATTTGTACAATGTGACAATGTAACCTTACACATAGAAGAATCACAACATTCACAGGAATGTAAAGATAAAGATAAACATGTATACACAGGAACTCAATTGAGGCACCCTCTGAGGCCCCTAAGATAGCTCATAAAATAAACACACAATATTACCAAGTGAAAGTACACAAAATAGTGGCCAGAGTGCCTCATTCATATGAGACAGGATCCAAGCACAACAATGTCCATGGCAGGACTACAGAACATTAGTTCTAATATAATAAACAGTGTACTATATATATTATGTCATTATTACACACTAATGACCAATAAGTGTTATTCAAGGCCCAACACAATCAGTGTAATATTATTTGTGAGTGGACAGCAAATGTACAGTTGTGCGCTCTGTTCCCCACCATTCTTCCTATGATAGACCGGTTATAAATTTTGCCATCTTACACTTCATGTCACACGACAAATACATATTAATATCTCTGCGAAGGGTGGTACGCAGTGCTAAATCACATCCTCTCCACCGTTGCGACAACCGCATGCTTAACTTAGGACAGAATCTCAGTCACTGATCCCATCAACAACTTGATACACCTACCACAAACATTACTGCATTCTGGTAACAGATGTGATGCCAGACTTCACTTACTGCTGAACACCCAATTCCTATACTATGTTGAATATTGTTGAACTGCCAAATTGTGTATAATTCTAACATTAAAGAGCACTGAAGTGATTCATTCAGGCTATTCTAGTTAACTGTGTACCTACTAAAAGTACATAGCATCAATGTATTCATTTCTCCCCAATTACTATTTATGTGGCCCTAACTACATATATTAACCATTAACCCATCATTGCCACATATAACATGTAAGTACCCTTCCCTGCTTTACACATATATTATGGTTATTTTCCCCTACTCATTGTTGCTTTGGAGTGTTCATACCCAACACCCAATGTGATGCTCACCATAATCACAGAATAATCCTGTAAACATATCTTGCTGCTGTATACACATACACATATGATTCTCACCACTCTGTTGTTAAGTAACCTTAATTTCTAGCAACCTCACAAGCACTTACTCCCTTCCATGCCAACAGGGCCTGCATGGCACCATGTGGCATTATTTCAGTCTTTACTATAGACTAATGTATGACCCCACACATTGTATATTTTGGTGAATCTCCCACATATCTATTTAGCCAGTAACACATTAATGCCATAGGATAACCATGTAAAGTAATTCCCAACAAAATAATCTTGTGCCAGCATGGCTGGCATGACATGACATCAGTCTCTATGATACTTAACCACCATCAATTACCTATTCTACATATTTCACATCACCATTGTCTGATTGCTGACATCTCTATGTGTTACATGTTATTTTCATAAAGCTTTAGGGATACTAAATCCTTCTGTAGAACAGCTCATTTCAATAGCACTTATTCATATTATCTATTTATATTTCTTTGTTCCTACAAGCTCACCTAACTAGCAATTATTTTCACCCACGCCTGTTCCACCATGTAAACACTTTCAAGTTGGTAAACGGCGTGTGCTGCGATATACAAATATTTATTAAATTAAACATTTTAAACTTAATCAGTTAAAACTTACAGTTTTGTCACAACATTAGTTGACACAGATCAACTCAGGGAATTGTTCCCACACCTGACAACAACAGAACAGCACTGAACTGAAGGCCATGCTGCCCGCATCTCTCATCAGCACAAAGGACTGCTAAAACAAAACTGACTTCCGATTCCTTTGTTAAGCCGAGTTCCGGTGGTGGCCAGGACAAATACGGCTTTGATAGACCAACTAAGGTGCATCGGTTTATTGTAGACACCAAGGTGCATAGGTTTGGCGCTATCACATTATCCAACCCCCTACTTTTTTGACGTCCCGTCAAAAGAAATGGACCATCATATCTCCTCACCCCAACCATCTCTTTAAAAGTTACCATCTAGCTAGTTCACCTCAAAATAAAATCATTGGTCTTCAGTAACCACATCAAAAAGTAAAATCACTAATCAAGCAAGCAAGTACAAACATCTACACATAAACGGCATCAAAATGGAC
>JACEFZ010015165.1:0-15159 GCA_014155875.1 Cepaea nemoralis
GTAAAATCCCTACTAGGAAATAAATTCACCACATATCTCCTCCGTGGAGCTGAATTCAAGAATCTTCTTTGCGAACGGCTCGGTGTCAGTGTGAAATTGAGGCCTGGGTTGGTCATACCTTCAGGAGATGCGTCTTTGGTCTTGGACTAAGGTTCTTCCCTATATCACCATATCTGATGAAAAGGATGCCTACCTTTCAGCGTCTCGGCTTATAATATCCGAATCTCAATTTTGGTCCCACAGATTTTCCACCCACCTAGTCATCAGTCTATAACCTATTCCACCGTTATTGGCATTTAGGCTGACATGGGACCAGTATTCAGACCAGTATGGGACCTGATTCAGTATTTACTTTCAGGGTAGACATACAATTCTGCTTGTTATTCATTTGGTTCAGCTGGAATTAATTCCAGGATTCTGATGAGGCATGGAACTGAAGAATATTGCTCCAACACATATCCAGGGTTGCAGGCCATCAGGTGATTCCTGTGGTTGCAGGCGTAGAGGCATTTACTCCGCTAACTGCTTTCATATGGTCTTTTCTTTTTATGTGTTCCGGTTTTGGAACCTTGAGGTAATCTGGTGGTGTTAGGGTTCAGAGGTTCTGAAGTTGCTTGTATTGGCTTATAAAGTTGTTTCAGTGTCTCTTCCCATTTTGAGGTGGTGTTCATAGCTAGAACTTAGTGTTGCATGGCTGGAACCTTATTTTTGACTGTTGCAGCTGTGAGATGTTCTTTCGAAGACTTATCCATTGTGGATATTAACTTGGTAATCCAACCAACAGTTGAAGGTTACTCACTGTTGTTAGTTTTAGTAACTTGAAGACGGATTGTCCCAGTTTCACTGACTTGGTTGAATGATGAGGCCATAGGTGATACTTCTCAGAAGTAACGCACGCGATACACTGTTGTCAGTACTCTGATGATCTTCATCTTTGTAGATTATTAGATCTTGAAGTCCATCCTGGATATTCCTACTCAAAAGGACTTCCTCAAACACACCGTCAGTTGTCTTCGTATGTATCTCTTTTGCTTGCCTTTGCAGCTTATGAGTGCAGCAGTAAACGAGGTATTTATAGATCCAGAACATGGTTAAGCCATTTAGTCCTGACTCACCTTCACCAGGCTTTTATCCCAGGATCCTGATGATAGTTATGGAATGCAGTTCCACCAAAAACCACCACTCGCTTCTCTTCTATGGAAAAGGGATGACAAGAATACAACACGAGCATTAACCTACTGTGATGTGTTAACTTTCACAAGACAATTACAAACAAAAATACAAAACAACAAGGGGAGAAGGGGAAAGGAGTGGGTGTCCATGTTCCACTGTCCCTCATTGCTGAGTAGAGCCATTCTGACTCTTCATAGTGAGTAAGGTATTTTCTCACTTATATTTTGTTCTGTTGTTACTGGGACTATTGGATGGGTGAAGTCATTCTGTCCATCCAACATGTTGATATTGTCTCTCTCATTACTTGAAGAGAATAGCCTATACAGAATCCCTGTGGTTTCTAATGCCGCGTCTTCATTTCAGCACTATAATCATCACTAGGTCAAGACTATTCACCATTCGCTTCTTAAGTACTGACATACATATGTATTCTTACATCAACATCCTCTAATCCCAAGGTGCAACATTAAAATGTATATTCCCACAGTAAAAAGTAACAATCAGAACAGGGAAAATTCTCATACCAGAAAAAAACATACATGTCCATTTTTCTGATATCAAGTACATGATAATCCTACATAATAATTAATCATAATGCTGATGCAGGGAGCCTTTGTTTTTGGGTTTTCTCAGGGGTTAATCCATAACTTAAAACATACATTGTTTTCCCCCACTGCGTACAGCAGATGAGGATAGTAGTCGCTGTGATATATTGTGTCAAGGACTGCTATTATTCAAGCAATTTATTCACATCAATCTTCGCTTCTGTTCCTACTACAGTGAGGTGATGCGGAGTGAATCCTATCCGAACATGCATTTACATCACGCGTTTAATTGTTCATGAATTTATATTCAAACATGGCCTGTCCCTAACACTATTTTATGAAATGATTATATGTTCACCCTCATATGGAGTGGTTACTAATCTGTTAACAAAAGAATGGTACTAAAATTTAGCACTATATTTCCAAGTTACAGATTATAATGTGGCAAAATATTTTATCCCCTGACTAAGTAAGAGTCAGGAATATGCGTAATCATTTGTATGTCCCCGCATGGATAAAACAAGTTCAGAGACATCCTTACCAGTGCATTTACACTACATAGGATATTTGAAAGTGGCAGACACCAGTTCTCTACTTGTGCAGTATGAAATCAAGAGTCTGCTCCTACATTGAGAAAATGTTTCTTTAAAGTCCAATCTCTACAGTACATAGATTATTTGCAGATTTCTAAGCATTGATAGGGATATATAGTTCCATTGCATAGAAGTTATTGTTCATAGGACTATGAAATTGGCAGAAACTAGTTTTCTTCTTTGAAGTATGAATCAGAAGTCTTTCCTAAATTGAAAAGAGTTTCTGACATGAGAGTTGATACTCTGTAGTACACATAATATTCGTAGAATATAAGTTAGATATAAGTTCATAATGCCTATAAAAGATATTAACATAAGGATTTGAAATTGTAAGACATAGGAAAAATTACAGCGTGGCGCCCACCTGTGTTTCCTTAGTAAACATCATCCAGCCTGGTTTAAGAGAATTGTAACTAATTCTTAATTAAACATACTGGTTTATGTAATACATAAATATATCTTAATAATGTAGATAACATACCAATAGCTTGAAGAGAATCATGGTTTGAAAGGCAACATGCCTTCTCCCCGAAGGGAAAACTTTTACATGTCTGTTCTTTGTGTCGTACTGACCAAAATGGCTACACTGGCCTTTGTTTTACAATCAGTCGACGACTGTTGGCCAGGTATGTAGGCCAAAATAAGGCCAAATTAATTAAGCTGCCACGGTCAGTCTATCGCTGTTTTATTTTCTCCTACATTAAGTAAGTTACTTAAACAGTAATTGTAAGGGTTTGTGTATTTTTAAGGGAGTCCATAAATAGGAAAGGGTAGGGACGTTTTTATTATACCACACGTGTAAAACGATACACACAGAACGTGCAACCTTGTAAAAGGATACACACAGAACGTACACCCTTGTAAGAAGATACACACAGAACGTACAACCCTGTAAAACGATACACACAGACCGTACAACCTTGTAAAAAGATACACAGACCCTACACCTTGCAAAAAGATACACACAGAAAGAACAACCTTGTAAAAAGATACATACAGAAGGTACAACATTGTAAACAGATACACACAGACCATACACCTTGTAAAATGATACACAGAACGGCCAACCTTGAGAGAAGATACACACAAACCGTACAATATTGTAAAAAAATACACACAGACCTTACACCTTGTAAAATGATACACATAGAATGTACCTCCTTGCAACACATACACACAGAGCATACAACCTTGTAAATGATACACACAGTAACGTACAACCTTGTAATCGATATTCGCAGAGCTTACCTTCTTGTAAAAGATACGTACAGAGCTTACCTTCTAGTTAGTTAGTTAGTTAGTTAGTTAGTTAGTTAGTTAGTTAGTTAGTTAGTTAGTTAGTTAGTTAGTTAGTTAGTTAGTCGACAGATCATCCTCATTGCACATCGAACCATCAAGTCCATATGTCCTCGGATCCCCTCCTCAGCAAATCCCGCAGCGTGTAGCGGCTAACGACACCAGTTCTGTTTGTTTATGAATCTTCTTTGGCTTCCTGCGCAGTGTTCTTGTTTGGCCATACCTCTGTTAATTTGCTGTTCTCGCAGTCTGACTATGGTAGATTCACAGTCATTACTTGGTTATCGCAAAGTCTTACTTCTCGTAGAGCATTCAGCATGTCATCCTGGGCTATGGCACGTCCGCCCTCCACAGTAGCCTTACCTACAAGCATGTCAGCCCGCTCATTTCCTTGTACTCCCGCGTGCCAAGGCACGAAGATGAAACTAATCTTTGCCAGCCGAGACTGCTCCAGAGGCAGCAACCACTCTCTTCGGATCCACCCCATTTCTATCCCCTTGAGCATGCTCATTGAGTCGCTAAGGAAGCATGCCCTAGTGAATGTCTGTGCCTCGATCCATTTTATTGCTTTACTTACTGCAATGACTTCCATAGTCAGGCTACTTGTGGTCTCAACAAAAGCACCAGAGTCGTCCTTCACAATTCTCGCTCCGGCCTGAGCCGTAAAGGCCCATGAGCTTCTCACATGTCGGACGACCGACCCCTCTGTGTAAATGACAGCATTACCGACTAACGAATTCTCAAAAATCAACGCTTGTATTTCCGCCTGCACAGCAGCCAGATTTTCTTGTCTGCATCTTCTGTCTAGATGAATACAAACAGAAAAAGACGTATAGAAATATGTTGGCACTTGTACCCACTTCTCGCCAGGTTCTAACTCCTCAAGTGAACACACCTGTTGAAGAGTGTCGTCGTTTTTACCCATCCACGACCTTCCTCTTTTTAACCTGCTGCCATTCACCTTTCTAATTTCACTATGTTGTGGATGTTGTGTGTTTGCGTTACTCTGAGGTAGGCGAGTGCACTGCATTTGTATTAGGTCTTCAACGGTTTGCAAATCAAATGGGAGCGCATTGCCCTGCTTGCTGTATCTCTTGTACATACAAGAATAATGCGCATAGCTTCTTTCTATATTCTTTCCATCCTTTCTATCTGCTTACGGCTGAGAGTCAGGATCGCCATCGAATACCCAAAAACAGACATGACCAGCCCCTCCTATAGAAGACATAGATGGCGCTACTCATAGTTTCCTGCCTCCATAACACGCATCGCAGCCAAACTCGTCTTCGCCTTTGTTATCACCTGTCTATGTGCTCATTATAAGCAAGGCTTTGATCAAAACGTAATTCATTGCCTGCGTTCTTTCCAAAGTCTCTGAATACAAATTTACAGTTAGTGTTGGCGTGTTGACAATATGGTTATTCAAAGAGAACCATGTGACTGTTGCCTTTGTTAGGTTGACCATTGCCCCAGCTTCAACACACCAAGTATTTATGAGATTGAGTTTGGTTTGTAGTTACACAGCAACCCGATCTCTATCCTTACCCTGATGATACACTAAAACATCGTCGGCATTTGACAGTATCCTCTCAGGTCCAGTGATCTGCTCGCTGGTGATTCTCACTGTGTAGGCATTGAACAGCACCGGAGATAATGGTGATCCCTGTGGTAGGCCAGGATATATTGCTGTTGGTTCCGAAGTCCAACTGCCACATCTAAAAATTACTTTCCATTGGAGAGGGCTTTGGCGATCCAATTAAGGAGGAACGGACTTATCTTGAGTTCAAGAAGCTGAAGCATTAAGAAATGCACTGGTACTCTGTTGTACGCGTGCTCAAAATCAATTGCTGCAGCAAAGGTTTCAGAACCTGAGATGAAACTTTCATAGACGTCATGGGCAAGAGCTGCTGCATTGGTCCAGGTTTCTCTTTTTGGACGGCACCCTCCCAGGGTAGGTGGGAAAACACCTTGCCTCTCTAGCTGGCTTGATATTTTCCTGGCAATTAACTTCTCCAACAGCTTGCCTATTGTATTCTACATGGTTATAACTCGATATCCCTGAATCTGTGTATGGTCTTTGCCAGGCGTCGGCAAGGGAATCAGATAGCTGTGTAACCATTTCTCCTTATGCTGGCGCTCCCTATACTGTTATTGTAAATGTCTGCTAGTTTCTCTAGCTCGTTGTCGGTGCACCTATTGATGTCGTCGTATCTTATGGCATCTGGCCCTGGAGCGCTCTTTTTTGATCGTCGAAGCACAGCTTTGATTTCATTCACTGTCACTGTGTCTTCATTCGAAATGTCCTGCGCGAAAAAAGGGGACGTTCACAGAACAACACACACGTCCGCTGCCATCTTGACCGGAAGACCAAACCTGCGAGCACCTTACCTTCTTGAAAATAATACGCACAAAGCTTACCACCTTGTACCTACCTACAAACCCACCCACCCACCCACCCATGCACGCACGCACGCACGTACACACACATGCAGACATACATACACGCACTCATACGCACACGCACACACACACGCACGCATACACACGCACGCATACACACACGCACGCATACACAAACGCGCACATACACACACACGCACTGACAGACAGACAACAGACAGACAGACAGACATACACACACACACAGACAGACAGACAGACACACAGACAGACAGACAGACATTAACGCATACATACATACACACTTACACAGACAGACAGACAGACAGACAGACAGACAGACAGACAGACAGACAGACAGACAGACAGACAGACAGACAGACGATGCCATTTGGCCAAGCCTTCCAAATATTTACTTCTTTGTCTACTCCTTTTTTCTTGTCCCATCGGTTGTATCAGTTGTATATCGAAAGGTATGTATATTAAAAGGTATGCATGTTGACTGCATTGCTAACTAATTAGGTTATGAGTTTCCATATGAATGTCTCAAACTTGTTAGTATTCCCCTAACAATGTGAAATGTATGAAATCAACATGTGTATCTACTAACTTGTAGGGTTCTGGACACGTTGTGTCTGCCAGACGCCGGCTAGCAATCTGACATGTACGAGTATGTGTATGTCTTCTAACTTGCAGGGTTCTGAAACTGATTTGTGGAAATCAATAGCTGAGGATCCAAGCATATATAAGCTATACATTGTTTTTATGTTTAGTACTAAATAATGTCATTACAGATTTCGTGCACAGAATCTCATAGTTGTATTCCAACTATTTCATAGTAAGTAATGACACTTCACATAAGCAGATTCTCATACATCTTTTTAAACTATTTCATTCTTTATAATAAAGCTCGGTGTCGAAGTGGTTACGAATGCAATTCGTAATCCCGCATACCACGTTCGAAACACAGCTGCGGACGATTTGGAAGCAGGCCACCTTGCATTATTTTCCGTAAAAAGGTATGGGCCGCTTAGGAAGCAACGACAACCGAATGACAGTGAACCTGCCAAGAAATCACTAATTTCCAAAAATGTTGTGGTTGACTGCGACGTCATGTAAAGGATATACAAATTACTAACGCACTTCTAATAAGTATAATTGTATAGTTATATACTAGCTTTCTAATAGGTTATAAACAAAAACCTTCAGGGTCCTTTTAGGCAGAATAGTTATATTCCAACTCTTTCAGAGTAGATAAAGACAATACACATGTCTTCAACAGATTATCATAGTTGTAGTCCAACTGTTTCATAGTACACAATGACACTACATACTTCTTATAGGCAGAATGTCTTTGGTATATTCCTACTATTAGTAGTATATTATGACACTACACGTTTTAATGTTCCACTTATTTGATAGTACACAATGACACTGCATACTTATTATAGGCATAATCTCATTGTTGTATTCCAACTATTAAACTAAAAATGAATACGAAACAACAAACTTGTATTATTATTGTGTTTAATGTTTATTTGTAAAATGACCATTGTTTACTTGATTTGTAAACGGTCGCTGCCATTGCTGCTCTGGTTGGTTGGTAGTTTGGTTGGTTGATAGTGAGTGGTTGGTGGATTGGTTGGTTGGTTAGTTAATTGATTGGTTAGTTGGTTGGCATGTTGGTTTGACTGAGTGGTGGCTGGTTGGTCAGCTGGGTGATTGGTTGTGTCCTTTGTTAGCTGGGTGGTTGGATGGATGTTCTGTCGGCTAGTTGGGCGGATGGTTGGCTGGGTGTGTGGTTGGTTGGTTAGTTTGTATTGCATGTTGGTTGGTTAACAGGGTGGTTAGATAATTGGTTGATTAGCTGGGTTGTTGATTGGTTAGTTGGATGGTTGGTTAGCTGGGTGCGAGGTTGGTTGGTTGATTGATGTGCTTGGTGGTTGATTATTTGTTTGATTGTTTGATTGGATTATTGGCTGGGTGGATGGTTGGTTGGGTTGTTGGTTGGTTGCTTGGTTGATTGGTGGATTTCTGAGTGATGACTTCTTGATTAGTTGGTAATGTGGATGAAAACCCAACTCTTTACATGCCTGTCCTCTCTACCTGTCCCTACACTCTACCTGTCCCACCTCGCTACCTGTCCCTACTCTCTACCTGTCCCACCTGGCTACCTGTCCCTACTCTTTACTTGTCCCAACTCGCTACCTGATCCTACTCTCTACCTGTCCCACCTCGCTACCTGTCCCACCTCGCTACCCGTCCCTACTCTTTACTTGTCCCACCTCGCTACCTGTCCCTACTCTCTACTTGTCCCACCTCGCTACCTGTCCCTACTCTCTACCTGTCTCACCTCGCTACTTGTCCCTACTCTTTACTTGTCGCAACTCGCTACCTGTCCCTACTCTCTACCTGTCCCACCTCGCTACCTGTCCCACCTCGCTTCCTGTCCCACATCGCTACCTGTCCCACCTCGCTACCTGTCCCGACTCTTTACTTGTCCCACCTCGCTACCTGTCCCTACTCTCTACCTGTCCCACCTCGCTACCTGTCCCTACTCTCTACTTGTCCCAACTCGCTACCTGTCCCTACTCTCTACCTGTCCCACCTAGCTACCTGTCCCACCTCGCTACCTGTCCCTACTCTTTACTTGTCCCAACTCGCTACCTGATCCTACTCTCTACATGTTCCAACACTCTAAATCTCCCAACACTTTACCTGTTCCATCTCTCTACCTGTCCCATCTATCTACCTGCCCCAACTCTCTACCTGTCCCAACTCTCTACATGTGTCTCATCTCTCTACCTGTTCCAGCTCTCTACTTGTTCCCAGATAGCTGACACTACAGGCTGAACTCAATTAATAATCTATCGTATCGTAAGACAGGAGTCGCACTACACTGTAAGAGAGATAAACTGCAGCGAGAGAGAGAGAGAGATAGAGAGAGAGAGAGAGAGAGAGAGAGAGAGAGAGAGAGAGAGAGAGAGAGAGAGAGAGAGAGAGAGAGAAGCTAGTGGGTGTGTCTGTGTGAGAGCGTGAGAAGGTTTAAGTATGGACATATAGATAGATGGGACATGTAAAGGATTTGAACAAGTAGATGTCTTTGAACTTTTATCATTATTTCGTCGCTTGTACTTCATCATAAATAATTTTCTCGCAACGAGTATGCCCTGGCCATCCTCACTGTCAGCCCTACACAGATTGGAAGACTTGAAAAGGTACAAAACGAAGCCATGCGCATTATTTTGGGCTGCACGAGAGACACCAGCTGTGTAGCAATGAGATACCTCCTTGACTTCCCCACAATGGAACACAGGATCAAGATCTGTAGAGCTCGGGCATACTTAAAAATAAGTGCAGATGAGCAGCACCCCCGCATGACGCTATGTTCAGAGAAAAGTTTGACAGGCTAAAGAGGGGCTAATCATGGATGGGTTGGGCGGAAGATGTCGTCAGACAGGTCTGCAGTCTTATCTGTATCAACCTCGGCAAGGAATGGGTGCCGTTGCCTCCAGCTTTTAAGTGCACTTTCTCCTGCATTATCACACCCGACAGACTGTGCAGAGAGCAGAACCCTGCCGCTGTCAATGCTGAGGTTAACGCGCTCATCTATGAATACTCAGATAGCCCCGAAGTGCTCGTCTATACAGATGGATCTGTTGTAAAGCAGCAGAGAAGTGCGTGGGCATTTACAGCCCGTTCAGCGGGCCGAACAGTTCAAGAATCCAGTGGTGCCCACTCTATGACCACGAGCAGCATGACGATGGAGGTGATGGCAGTTACACAGGCTTTCATATGGCTGGAATCACAGCATTATACCAACGTGTGTGTACTAAGTGATTCAATGAGCATGATTCAGAAGGTCGAAGCTGGATCTGTACGTAGACAGTGGACTGAGTCGATGCGGAAGTCTGTTGTCCGTAAAGTCACCTTCATCTTCGTCCCGGGACATGCGGGAGTCGAGGGAAATGAACGAGCTGATAAACTGGCTGGCTCTGCACTCCCTGTAGATGGCCAGCCCATGGATCGTGCCGATGTTATTAACGTCCTCAAAGATATAGCGAGAACAGAGGACTTTGACGTCAGTGATTCCACATCGCTGTCCAGGATGAAAGACTTGGGAGTAAGAATCGGCACAGCCAGACGCGAGAGGTACTTCGGGAAAACAAAGTGCCTCGTCAACCAACACAGAACTGGCACTATTAGCCACCGGACGCTGATGCATATGCTGGGGGGGGGGGGGGGAGGATCTGAGCAACCTATGGACCTGTCCGGAGTGCAATGAAGATACCCCAACTTATAACTGATAACTGATTTCTCGCAACGTTTGTGTCATCGACCCCCACCCCCCCCCCTCTCTATCTATCTATCTATCTATCTATCTATCTATCTATCTATCTATCTATCTATCTATCTATCTGTCTATCTATATGTCTGTCCGTCCGTCCGTCGTTCCGTCCGTCCGTCCGTCCGTCCGTCCGTCCGTCCGTCCGTCCGTCCGTCCGTCCGTCTGTCTGTCTGTCTGTCTGTCTGTCTGTCTGTCTGTCTGTCTGTCTGTCTATCAATCTATCTATATGTCTCTCACTTTCTCTCTCTCTCTCTCTCTCTCTCTCTCTCTCTCTCTCTCTCTCTCTCTCTCTCTCTCTCTCGTCTCGTTTACTTTATGTGGGAGAGTGTTATCTTCGCATGCTAAAGCGCAATAAACAACACATTATTACTGGCCTATGTGAGAAGTGTAACCCCACGTGACACAGATCTAATCTCGTTCATAAATATACATACAATTATTACCATAAAGCTGCCAGTTGCTACATGTCTGTGTTTACATCTCAGTGTTCACAAACGTATGATAATGACAATATTCCTGAATCCCCGCCGACCATAATCCCACACGCCAACAACAGACCAAACATATGTAGATGTTTACAGACATGAGAAGGCCTTTCGCTGTTGTTAGAGTGTTTCTATATCGGACGCGTAATCCATCTATAATCAAAATACTCAGTTTACTCAATATTCAGTATAAACAATAAAATTAAGACTATCAGTAAGAGATTGAGTATACATACAGATGAATACAATTATTGCCAGTGATGACCACTAGTAAATCACTCACATATATGTATGAGCTAATCATCTATTCCATATTCGAAAAGGTTATGTGGGTGTGATAAAAGTAAAAGCTACACTGGGTTAGTTTAAGGAACATACGATATCAATCAATCGATTATTCAGGAGTCGTCTCCACAATGAAGGTTGGCTGCAGTGGATCTCCAACACTGTCTGTCTCTCGCCTTGACTAAACATTCTGACAGATTGCTGTTCGTTCATATCTTGATGTTATCTTCCCACTTATTTCGTTGTCTACATCTTGCTCTTTTGCCTTCAGCCTTACCCATCAGTATAATTTTTATAAGAATGTGATGTCTTTTAATGCTGCTGAAATATTGTACTTGCCTCTTTTTTATTTATTTTATCAACTCTCTGTTCATTCTCAGTATTTTATTTCTTTTTTGTCTCAATGAAATACGACATATTCTTCTGTATATCCACATCTCCAGGGCGTCTATTCGACTTTCTAATTGCTTGTATAATGCCCAGACTTCCGCGCCATATAGTAGTAATGAATATACATAGCCATTTGACCATTCTCATTTTAAAGCATCGTAAATCTCTAGATGTTAATACTGATTTCCTGCTGTTGAAAACATTTTTGGCCATTCCTATTCTCTTTTTATTTCTATTTCATGTCTGACATCCTCTGTCATTACCTGCCCAAGATAGAAGAATCGTGTTACGTGTTCTAGTAATATGATAAGCTCCGTGTAAATAGTGTAGCTTGCCATGAGCGATTGCTAATTTATGTGACGAATATAAACATGTCGAATACTATCGATGTCATGTGTAGACTATTATCATCATGTGCCATACCGATAAGCGTGGGCAGCTAGGGTTCGCCATCTCACACGGCCATCAGTCTGTGGTAAAGTAGACAATACATGGCCCCGTCCGGAGTAGTGTAGCGCCAGTTGCAGCGTTCACAACAAACCAACAACACAACATTACAGAGTTGTGAATTACCTGTCCCCTGAAGTGTCATCATCTTGATATGTCATCTCCACAATAAAGGTTGGAAATCGTGGATCTCCAGTTGTTCCTGTCCTCAGTTTATATTATACTGATTGGAGATAGTTGTATTGAATCACTTGCTTAAGAGGTTTTCCATTTACTTGTATATTAAATGGTAGTATTTCTTTCTTCTTAGAGACGAACATAATGTTTGTTTACTAACCCCAATTGTTCACTGTTCATCTAGAAACGGAACAAAAACATCTATAAATATCTGCATGTATGGCGGCTGGTGTGTCGCAGAAGCAACTGGTTTTTTCTTGCCTTATGCAGAAATGTGTCGCTGCTGGTTTTCTAGTGACTGCTGTTTCCATCGATGATGATCTGTGTTTTCGAGGAGGACTTTTATGTTGGCATACTGGCGACGGCGTTACGTGAAATGTGTTTACATCTGTCCGAGATTGTTATGTTGCGTGAAACGCATTTCGGAGGAAAATGGCGTGGCTAGCTAGGAAACTTCTAGTAACGGAACAACAAATATCTAGAAAGATCTAGACTTTGTAGGTGAACATATGGTTGGGAAAGTGACTGTCAATTCCATGAAGGATGAACTGTATGTTTCGTTCAGGACTTTTCTGGTGACATTCTGGCGGCGGCATTATGCCACAGTGTACCAGAGCGGGCCGTTGTTTGTCGAGACTCCTGTCTTTTCCACTTTTCACATGGGGCAGTGAGGAAAATTTTATGTGATATTCACTGGCACGGGAACGGAGCATAATGGGGACGACCCTTTGCTGTGATGTTGGAACCGCGACTAATGACTAATGACTAATTGTTCACTGTGTGCAATAACTGCATCTACTAAACGCTGCAGATCATGTTCGTTGACTACAATTAATGCTGGATCATTTGCATATCATATAGCACTGATGTTATGTCCATCGTTGCAAATTTCTCTCGTATCCTCTACATTTCACATATTTTCTCTACATTGGACAAAAAAGACCAAGAGACTGTCAAGGTCCTGGACGTGACATAACAGAGGGCAGAGGACAGACATAAGGACATGGGGAGAGTACGGGGGTAGTAGAACAGTCCAGACGTCAAGACAGTAAGTTAGAGACCGGACTGTACCAGGACAGGTTCACCTTGGACAGAATGACGCAGTACGCATAGCCTCAACAGGCGAGTGTGGCACAGACGTGACAGCACGACTTTCCACGGACTGCACGAGGATCAAGTGCCCCGTGACCACCGGTCTGAGTAGGAAAGGACAGACGAGACTCCTACACGGTTGAGAGAGGATGTGTGACTGTGTGGAGAGACAGGATAGACTTAGACTTGTCAGTGCGAATGAATATGACCGCTACGTAATGTATGTTGGTGTGCGTGGCTAGACACGAGTGCGCATAGCTTTGATAACAGCGCAAGAGTATTCTGAGAGCCGGTGCGAGAGCGAGTTTTGGAGTGACATTAAATTAAGCCTGTGATATTTATGATGTCATGATATTGAGATGAGGATGTTGCCATTAAATTATGTCTAATATATTCAATGTTTTCATGCCTCATCTGTGTTCGCACCAGCTACCTAACTGAACCCACTTTATAAACCCTAGACGTTGACAAGACATTATACATCCTTGTCCACACCATGATTGCCTAGGTTGTGACCTACTTCATGATATTTTTTTTTTTTAATAACAGCTTGTTGTTTCCAATGTATGCTTTTTTGTTTATCAAGACTAAGGATGTTATTGTTATTTCATAAATCCACAGAACTGCAAGCATCTGAATCATGTCGACATGTCTTAATTTATCGAAACCCTGTGTCTAGTCAATGAAGCAAAGACGTAGGTCTGTGTTTACTTTTATCGAAAGCTCCATGAATGCTCTCAGCAAACATACAGCATTTGTTGTCGGCTTACCTTTTAAAATTAGACGTCGTTCCTGTCTGACCAGCCACTTAAACCACAGATGTGGTCAAAGGCTTATCTAACCAGCTACAGAAACAAGGTGTGGC
Source organism: Cepaea nemoralis (assembly GCA_014155875.1). Taxonomy (NCBI): domain Eukaryota; kingdom Metazoa; phylum Mollusca; class Gastropoda; order Stylommatophora; family Helicidae; genus Cepaea; species Cepaea nemoralis. Next base: position 14,097 of record JACEFZ010015165.1, read on the forward strand.
CAAAGCTTTGCCTGACTAGCTACAGAATAAAGGTGTGGCCAAAGCGTCGTCTGACCAGACACAGTGAGATCTGGTGTCCGGTGAGAGAGACACTGGACTTTGCTGAACACACTGGACAGTTGAAGAGTAGTTGTGTTCACGGAGACTTCCATGGAATGGTTGAAGAAGAACAAGAATAGGAAGTTAGAGACCTGCGCTGGTTGTCCACTAGCAGAGAGAAAGACTGCTTACCTTTACCTCCGAGCATTCAGTTTAGTCGATGGATCAACATCTCGGCACACGGGTACAACCCATAAGTGCTCCGTTCTCCTCCCAACTCAAACCTGAGTCTGGAGACTCTCTCCGCGCATTCAGGATGAGCAAATGTGAGATTCTATCAGTTTACAGACCCACATGATATACCTGCTTCAGGATGAGCAAATGTGAGATTCTATCAGTTTACAGACCCACATGATATACCTGCTTCAGGATGACCAAATGTGAGATTTTATCAGTTTACAGACCCACATGATATACCTGCTTCAGGATGAGCAAATGTGAGATTCTATCAGTTTACAGACCCACATGATATACCTGCTTCAGGATGAGCAAATGTGAGATTCTATCAGTTTACAGACCCACATGATATACCTGCTTCAGGATGACCAAATGTGATTGTTCTAGCACTTAACACACCCACATCAGCCCTAATCTTGTCATAAATGGCGTATACCCCATTTTCATTGTCCACTTCTTGTGTTTCAAGTATAATAGATAACTCTTAACTTACGGTTTGATTCCTGCGAAAACATCCCCCAAAGCTGAGTCACAAATAATGCTTAGCGGTATATCGTCACCCATCTCACTTGCAAAGGCTTGGCAAATCACCCATTGTGGTTCTTTATGTTCTGCATTCAACAATCTCCTGTCGTAGATTCGATCACTTATTCTTTTACTCCATCGTTCGCTGTTCACCGCAGCTGGATCTAGATCTATTTCCCTATTATTATTGGGATTTTTTTGGTCATATCCCTTACAGGACTTTGCAGCAAACAGATTTTGCTGTTGAGCTAGGCAAGATTAC
>JACEFZ010015166.1:0-15036 GCA_014155875.1 Cepaea nemoralis
TTTAAAGTAAAAGAATATTAAGACTAAAGGTAAAAAAAATTAAAAAAAACTGACACCGTATATGTATTAAAAAACCTTTGTTTACAGTATAATAAATAGATATTAAAACTATAAAGGTATAAATTCAACTCACCGTAGAAAAATGTCCATCCACCATCAAGCCCGAGCAATGTAGCCCTTTTTTATGGGATATTCAGCTTCGAACACTGACAGATGTGCTCCCAGATGATCAAGATTTATTTTTGATGTTGCCATGATAAATCTAAGGAGAAATTAAATAATGAAAGTATTATATATTGCTACTCTGTTTAACTGTATGTTTTGATTCTAAGTCTAAATCTCCAGTGTTTACATAGAAACAGACACTGGTCCTACTATCTGAGCTGCCGAAGGAATTTTTGCCAATCTTAAGTATGTAACCACCTTGGTCTCACAAAAAATTTTATTTCCACACACCAGTATAACGTAATGTGTTGAAACTCCATACTTGTGTGTAAAATTGGACAAAGAATCCATAAATGCATGTTAAAGTATTGTTAATAGATAATTAATAGACAAATGCAACTGAAAGCCAGTCAAAGTCAGTCAAAAAAATGCCAGTCATTGACCCAGGATGGGTTTGAAATTTCAAAAATTTTAAACCATACTGCATGATGAACAATAATTAAAGCAACCAAATTAATTATTAAAAGCATTTAAAAGTAAACTGTTATTCTGTTTAATTTTATCATTCAAATTGCCTGTGTTCTATTAATTTTAAAAAAACACAGGTCAAATATGCTGTGATTTCCGCCATTGTGCATTTTCTTATCAAAAAATAGCCACACCGAGCACACACACATTAAAAAATTTTTTCCCACCATGGCCAGCAATGTGAATCTTGTTGAAAGTTGACACTTCTATGTAAAAAAGGGCTCGGAATTTAAAAATGCACTCTAAATGCATGTAATATCGATAATAGACACACTATTAATATAAACTCTCTTACCTTTTGGAGAAAATTAGAATTGTGCTTCGTGGAGGACCACTAAAATTCTTCTGACAATGCAGAATCAAGGATTAACCATGTGACAACTCGTTAAAGTTGTCATTCGCGATTTTCGTCCCGTAGTTTCGAATTAATCCAGACAGGGCTAGTTTCGTATACAGCTATTTACAGCCACAGGAAGTTGTCTGTGAACCAAACGACCTTGAACTTTCGGAAAACAGCGTCCTTCCCTAGCAACGAAATACCTATTTATATTCCATTGTTGTTTCTCTAGGGAAAAGGTTAATCTAGATATGTCATATTTTGGGCAGTCTTGGAGTATGTGATGTGCTGTCTACGGCACCAGTCCTTGTGTGCACATGGCTGATTTGCCAATATTGAAACCAGTATTAGACATTGTATAATATGGTGTAATATTGTGTAATAAACATTTATAACATAATTTAAACATATATAATATAATTTAAACATAAAATAATTTAATTGTGTAATGCATTGCGTAATTTTAAATTATAAATATTCATTATTTGGTATTTATACAGAATAGAGCTAAAGTTGTATGACAAAAATCACCAATCACCCCGTGAAGCTAATTAAGAGAACGAAACAATTCCAGTGAATCAAAAGATGAGGTGGGAGCTACGGAAGTACAGTGGCTAAAAGTGTCTGCTGGCCCATTGGTCATGTGTTCGAATGCCCATCATTATAGTTATCAAGTGCTGATTTGTCTATAATAATATGAATCTAGCACCATATACCCAATACACCACAAAGCATGTACAACGTTTGTTTACTTTTTAAAAAAATGTGTAAAAGTGCAGGCTCTGCATAGGACACGCATGGAGAAAACCTGTTAATAGAATAATTAGAAAATCTTTCCTCTGAAATCCACAAGGAAACAAAAACAAAAATTACATGAGATACAGATGTTAGGTTGGGGGAGCCTAGTGAATTATGTGAAACAGATGTAATTGGGTTAGGGATGTGGTTAATTATGTGAGATAGTTATATATTGGGCTGGAGGGATCTGGATGGTGTTATGTGTTGACATACAATATGGAATTAGGACATTTGAACTTAAAATAGGAGAGGAGAGAGAGGAGGAAACATGTGGTGTTTGTGAGAGAGAGTATATATGTGTGTGGATGGGTTTGCTTGTCACAAGCATAACTTCAACTTACAGTAAAAGTAAAGTAATGAATCCATTTTCACATCGTGAGGTATATTTGAATATACAGTGCTAGCCTCTTTATTTTTTTTTAGACCAATCAGCACTCAGTGGATGGTGTGGTCAATATCACGCTGGGTGTCTTTGCTTCCCAGATATTTCATGGTTCCCATTTTAGGCCGGGTCGACCTGGAAACTCAGGTTCATTTTAAAACATCCTTGCCGTGATGGGGATTTCTTATTCTTCTCCGTTCATCTGGAGAGTTTTTTCAGATGTGATTGCGTTGTGCCTGTTTATAGCAGAGCTGCGATACTTGCGCCTTTAGGCCGACACATCCAGTTTCTGCGGACATTTGATGACCGGGTTAACCTTCCCTGGTGATGATGATTTAAACATACGGCCGTTGGGCTAGCAGGTAATTGTGTTAGCCACTGCCTTGCTGGAGCTAACATCTCACAGAGTGGACCCTTGTCCGTGTCTTGAGGTATATTTGGGTACATGGTGCTAGCCCCCTATTTTTATAGACGCAATTGGTGATGTGGTTAATATAGGGTGTATTTTTAATGACTGTGTAGTGTTTGAAAATATTGCCAGTTCAAGTTTTGTATTCACCCTCTGTAAAGTTCATGCAACATAATAGGTAAATACAAAACTTGGACCGGCAGTATTTTCAAACACTGCACAGTCATTAAAAATACACCCTGTATCATGCCAGCCACCAATACTTCTCAGGACATTTTATGGTACCAATTTAAAGCTGGGTCAACCTGAGAGCTGATGTAAAATAAAACCAACCACCTTGATGAGTATCCTAACACGTGACCCCTGAGCCAGCAGGTAAGCTTGCAAGCCACTGTGCTACTGTATTCTCCCATCTAACAGTACTTTATGGTAAATTCAAGTGATTGAATTTGTATTAAATGTGTGGTATCGTGTTTGTGCTTTATAACATTGCTTCATGTAAAAGCCACTATGCTACTGTATTCTACAATATTACAGTACTTTATGGTAAATTCAAGTGATACTATGTTAAATTCAAGTGATACTATGGTAAATTCAAATGATACTGTGGTAAATTCAAGTGATACCATAGTAAATTCAAGTGATACATTTGAGATTGTTTTCAATATGTGATGTCATGTTTGTGCTTTATAACATGGCTTCATGTACAACAGTCATCTTTTTTCCATAGGAGTTGGAAGAGTTCTTGCTGACTGCAGCAAGACTCCTCTGGTTCTTCCTATGTGGCATGTAGGTAAGCTGGCAATTTTTTGTATACAAAAATGTACTTTTTTGATTTTGCATTAACTCACTTTGAACTCAGATGTAGTCCACACACATGCTACTACCTTTTTGCATGTGGATTACTTTATCTATTACCAGCGTCCATCACCAACAAGTGAACCCACTCTGACTTCTGAGGTACTTGTAATTTACATTCCAAAGCCAAGGATGAGAAGTCAACATTTTAGTTCAACTGACCAATGTAGGGGTTGAAAACTCTACCTCAACATCAGCAACCGGATGTTTGCGCTCGCCCGCTCGCTTTGAACTCAAGTGTAGTCCATACACACTAGTTCTAATAGTGGGACTGAATTTTGTGTGTGGATTCATTCATTCAGTAGCATGTCCTTTGCAGAACCTCGCTCCCATAACAACCTTCCGGAAAACCTCTCAATCATAAGCAAGATGTCCCACGTCCGATACAAACATCTAGAGATCATCCGCCACATCCTGCATCCATCTCCCCTCTGCCGCGTGTCCATAGTGACGTGGTATAGGGGTTTGTGTGTTCCAATGACCCCAAGAGCTATGCCGACGGTAGCACAGCTACTGGTAGGGTCACCCATGTCGGACAGTCAAGGGAGAGGAACCAGACGAAGAGACACACAAACCTGCTGCCCTGTAGGTAGACTGGGGACAGTCAAAGGCTAGGGAAAGCACACCCAAAAAATGCTTGTCGAAATTGGATGCACTGAGCCACAGGCTTGACAAAGCAGTGCAACATAACTTAATCAATTCATGATGGCACAGATTAAAATTAATCAGTATGGTGCTAATCCCGTAAAGTCCCATCAGGCGGTGATAGTACCGGGCCCCCTGCCTCAAGGGGGTCCACCCATTATCACTGGTGGTCACCTTCCCCTGTGCTGTGGAGTCAAGGCACAGAGGAGTAGGTTAAGAGCTATTGACTAAACACCCGGGCACTCAACATATTACAGTGGAATGCCGAAGGAGTTTCTAACAAGAAAGTTCCCTTAACACATCATCTTCATAAAGATAGAATACATGTGACATGCATTCAGGAGACACACCTCAACGCCAGTCGCAGATTCTCAGTCAAAGGATATCAGGCCTCATGTTTCGACTGCGAAGGACACAAAGGAGGAGTTGTAATACTTACACGAGACACAATACCTTGTAGTGAAGTATCTGTGACTTCTGACAACCAAACGTAAATTATAGGCGTTGATATAATGATAAAGGACGTGAAAATAAGAATTTACAATCTGTATAGCTCAGCAGATAAGGACCTCACACTTTGAAGCATGAAAATAACTGACACAAACTGCATTATTGTCAGAAACTTTAATAGCCATTCAGAAAGATGGGAATACCCAGATACTGACAACAGAGGAGATGAAGTGGAGGACTGGGAAATAGACTCAAATCTCATCTACTCAACAAAGCGGATGACACACCGAGCTTCTGCTCTAGAAGATGGTTTACCACTTCTACTCCAGACTTAGCTTTCTGCACAGGAGACATCCTCCACAAAGTCGATCACCATGTGCTTAATCAATTAGCAGGTAGTGACCACAGACCAATCAAGTTTGTAATGAATATGGAGTATGTTCCACAGGAGCAAAAGCCTTTGCCTCGCTGGAATTACAATTACTGATTGGAACAGATTTGCCATACTAACAGACAAATATTGTGAAAACATAAATACACGACATGGCAACATGAAGCAAATGGTGGAAAGTCTAAACAAAGCAATAATACAGCCACTGAGTCCATTCCAAGATGAGAGAGGAAAAATTACAAACCATACTGGACTGAAGAACTACAAATTTTAGAGGACAAAGTTGAAGATGCCTGGAAGACAGCAGAGAGAGAACAAACAACTGAAGCGAACATCTCTCTCAAAGCCATATCAGCAAAATATCATTGACACCTTGCCGTCTTCAGGCGATATTTTGTGCTTAAAAAAGGCATAATAACTACTACCCATGGCGGTAGCGAATGTGACTTAAAAGGCCAGTTCACGCTGTAAATGTTCATCCACAGTTGATGCATGTGAACACATGGTCATTTCCACCATCATGCATCATCTTACGTCTCACATGCTCGGTGTGTGACGTCTCTGCAATAATTTTCTCCTTTGTCTTTATTCCATTTCTGATATTTGCCCTCCATGCAACACATTCAGCTGCGACTTGCTCCCAATGTGCATTATCAATGCTTGTATCAATCATGTCCCGCCTACACACATCTTTGTATCTTAGTAGAGGCCGACCCTGAGATCTCTTACCCATCTGTAATTCACCAAAAAAGATGTCCTTTGGTATTCTACCATCATCCATCCTTCTAAAGTGTCCTATCCAAGTCTACAAAGACTGAGCATGGAATAAACCGTCACACCAGCTGATCTTTCCATTACTTCAGTATTTGTGATCTTGTCTTGCCACTTAATACTAAGTATTCTTCGCAGACACCGCATATGAAAGCTGTTTAAACGTTTCTCTTGATGTGAGTAAGTTGTCCAGGCTTCACTGCCATAAAGAAGAGTACTAAGGACACAGGCTTGATAGACAAGAGCTTTTGTTTTGGCAGTAAGCTTCCTGTTCTCCCAGATTCTTTTTCTTATCCTGTTCATTGTTGTTGCTGCCTTACCAATCCGGATATTGATTTCCTGATCTAGGGATAATTTGCTATTTACCACTGATCCTAGACATGTAAAATGGTCTACCATCTCTAGTTCGGCGTCGTCAATAAAGATTGATGGTACCCCATGCTCACCTTGTGACATAATCTGTGTCTTCTTTTTGCTAATTGTTAAACCAAATTCAGAACAAGCATTGGAGAATGCAGATAGTAGACATTGTAATTCTTCCTCAGAGTGAGTCGTAACTGCAGCATCATCTGCAAAAAGCAACTCTCTGATCAGTACCCTCCTAATTTTGGTCTTGGCCTTCAATCTCTGAGCATTGTAGAGGCAGCCATCTGAGCATGAGTGAATGTATATACCGGCATCCTGATCATGAAAGGCATATTTTAGTAGAAGTGAAAAGCACATCCTTCCTAGCTTGCTTCAGCTCACTCAGTGTTACGCGTTGTTCTTGCCTTGTTTCTTAAGAGAGCTATTTTCTTCTTATCAATCAAGGGCTGAAGTGTCTGGCTGCCTCTTATGATCCACAGTGCTGTAAACCCCCAAGCTGTTTTATAAAGAGTTTCCTTAAGTTTACCCCACTTTTCACTTGCTGTACAATTTTCTGGTGTATCAGTGAAAGTGTCTTTAGGTTGCTGTTGGAATTCAAAGCACTTATCAGGATCGTGGGTGTTAATATTAATCCTGGGGTTAAATTTGTGTTTAGCTGTGTAGATTCTCTTTGGTCACAGTCTAACCCTTGCAACAACCAAAGAATGATCCATATCACAGTCAGCACTGTGATAACTTCGAGTTAATGATGTTTGGTTCAGATGTTGTCTCCGTGTGATGATGAAGTCCAGCTGATGCTAATGGCCGGATCTTTGATGTTTCTATGTGACCTTATGCAGCTCTTTTGTTTTAAAAAAGGAGTTTGTAATACATAGGTCATTACTGGTGCAATGCTCCAGCAGCCTTTGCCCATTATGATTCATGCGACCGATGTTGTATTTTCCAAGGCACACTGGCCATGAACTCGAGTCCTTGCCCACACGAGCATTGAAATCACCGAGCATATAAATGTAGTCAGATTTTGGAACTGCCTTGATCACAGAGTCTAACGCCTCATAGAACGAATCCTTTATATCATCAGGGGAAGTGAGAGTCGGTGCATATGCAGTGATAATGGTGGCAGAACCACAAGAGGTTGCCAAGCGCAGGGATAATAGTCTGTCATTACCTCCAGCTGGAATTTCAATCATTCCCAGTAGCGAATTCTTCACTGCAAAGCCCACACCATGTTGTCTTTTTTCTGCCTGCTCTCTACTCTTCAAAAAAAAAAGGTGTAATTGTTTTCCCTGAGTGACCCTTCCTCAGCGAGGCGAGTCTCCTGCAGACCAGCAATATCAATAGGAGGTAGTCTTTGAAAACTGCAGCAGAGATGCTCTTGATGGAGGAAAATAAAGAGAAGCAAATAGCTATCTTCACAGATGCAAAGTCAGCTGTCTCAATACTGAAGAGCAAAAACAGCACAGAACTAATAGACCTAAGAGCAGCACTCCATGGACTATGTCAGAAATCCAAAAAAGTTGTATTACAGTAGATCCCATCACATTGCAGTATACCTGGAAATGAAGAGGCTGACAGACTAGCAAAAGAGGGTTGACAACTACCACAGCCTGACATAGACGTAACCTATAATGAGGCAAATTGGTTTATAAAAAGCACTTATAGAACCAAATGGGAATCAGAGCATCCAGGCCACGAGAAAGATGATGCATATTACAATCTCGACCGAAGAGAACAAGTAGTAATCTTCATACTCCGCACAGGATATAACAGGCTGAAATACCACTTGTTCAATAAACTAAAGATAGGAGATACCGATGATAATGTAATTGTGGAACTGGTAAAATGACAGCTAAACATTTGCTGCAGGAGTGCCCAATATATGCAGAACAGGGAAAGATATTTTGATTATTTGGTTGTTTCGGGATTTGAAATTTAAATATTGAGCACAACCCACTACTGGCAACGCTGATCGCACTCCAGCATGAACCTAAGGCCTATCCACGTCAATATGGACATACATTTCCTATATTGACGTGGATAGGCCTTAGGTTCATGCGGAGTGCGATCAGCGTTGCCAGTAGTGGGTTGTGCTCAATATTTAAAGATATTTTGGCCCACAGCTGCTTCATTTGAGGACAAGCTCTATGGAGATATCAACAAGCTCAAATTGACAGTAGCTTACCTTAACTACATTCAGGTTGACATCTAAAGGTGCATGAAGAAGTATTTAGACTGCCACACTTCATACCACAGGTCTGTCGGTAGCAAGAGCAGTCCCAGAGGTATGAAATGGAATATAGCCTTGGCCAGCAAATCCATTACGTGGAAAGTCTGAATCAAAAGCTCATTGTGCGGGTGTCATCAAAGATGGAAAAAGCGTCCCAGTGGCACGAAATGGAATATTGCTTGGATAGCAAATCCATTAAGTGGAAAGTCTGAATTGAAAGCTCACTGTGTGGACGTCATCAAATGATGGAAAAAGTGTCCTAGTGGCACGAAATGGAATATTGCTTGGATAGCAAATCCATTACATGGAAAGTCCAAATCGAAAGCTCACTGTGTGGATGTCATCTGCAGACTTCATTCTTCTGGTTTCCAGAGGAACAGCCTGTGGTGACTGGAAGGCCCAATATACGGAAGTGAGGCTAAGCAGCCATATGCAGGACGTGATGATTCCTTGGGTGAGCCCAGTACCAGAGCGCTATGTGTCGGCTCTGCAATTATAGAAGCTTCCTTGAATGGTGGGAATTGCCCATGGTTTGCCCCTGCCTTCCCTTGAGGGCTGACCAGGATGTCTTTGGCTGTTCTAAATGGGCCAGCTGGGATGGGGGATAAAACCACAACAGTGAGAGTCAAACGTCCTAAGTAACCCCCGGTAAGGTTAACCCGAATCAACAAATGCCTGCAGAAGTTGGATGTGTCAGCCTAACGGCGCAAGAATGCAGCTCTGCTGTAAACAGGCACAAGACAATCACGTCCAAAAAAATTCTCTGGATGAATGCAGAAGAAGAAGAAGCACCCATCTTCTCTTTGGCCTTCCTCTTCCTCTCTTCCCAGGCATATATCCCTCCATTATTGTTCTCTCCAAACTGTTCGTGACGTTTCAAGTGACCAAAATATTTCAATTTCTTTGTTTTATTATCTTCAATAGCCAACCTTCTTCTTCTTCTTCTTCTTCTTCGTTCATCCGGAGTTTTTTTTCGGATGTGATTGCGTTGTGCCTGTTTACAGCAGAGCTGCGTTCTTGCGCCGTTAGGCCGACACATCCGACTTCTGCGGGCATTTGTTGACCGGGTTAACCTTCCCGGGGGTTTCTTAGGACGTTTGACTCTCACTGTTGTGGTGTTATCCCCCATCCCAGCTGGTCCATATAGAACAGCCAAAGATCCTGGTCAGCCCTCAAGGGAAGTCAGGGGCAGACCATGGGCATTCCCCGCCATCCAAGGAGGCTTCCATACTTGCAGAACCGATACTTAGCACTCTGGTACTGGGCTCACCCAAGGAATCGTCACGTCCTGCACATGGCTGCTTAGCCTCACTTCCGTATATTGGGCCTTCCGTTCACCATAGGCTGTTCTTCCGGAAACCAGAAGTATGCAGTCTGCAGATGACATCCACACAGTGAGCTTTCGATTCGGACTTTCCACGTAATGGATTTGCTATCCAAGCAATATTCCATTTCATGCCACTAGGACACTTTTCCACCTTTTATGAAGCCCACACAATGGGCTTTTGATTCGGACTTTCCACGTAATGGATTTGCTATCAAGCAATATTCCATTTCGTGCCACTAGGACACTTTTCCACCTTTTATGAAGCCCACACAGCGAGCTTTCGATTGGACTTTCCACATAATGGATTTGCTATCCAAGCAATATTTCATTTCATGCCTCTGGGTCTTCATGCACCTTTAAATGTCAACCTGTATGTAGTTAAAGTAAGCTGCGGTCAACTTGAGCTTGTTGATATCTCCATAGAGCTTGTCCTCAAATGAAGCAGGTGTGGGCCAAAATATCTTTCTCTGTTCTGCATACGTTGGGCAATCCTGCAGCAAATGTTTTGCTGTCATTTTTCCAGTTCTACAATTACATTCATCAGTAGCTCCTATCTTTAGTTTATTGAACAAGTGGTATTTCAGCCTGTTATGTCCTGTGCGGAGTCTGAAGATTGCTACTTGTTCTCTTCAGTCGAGTTTGTAATATGCATCATCCTTCTGATGGCCTGGATGCTCAGATTCCCATTTGGTTCTATAAGTGCTTTTTATCAACCTCTTTGCCTCATTATAGGTTATGTCTATGTCAGGCTGTGGTAGTCGTCCGCCCTCTTTTGCCAGTCTGTCAGCCTCTTCGTTTCCAGGTATACTGCAATGTGATGGGATCCACTGTATTACAACTTTTTTGGATTTCTGGCATAGACCATGGAGTGCTGCTCTTAGGTCAGTTAGTTCTGTGCTGTTATTGCTCTTGAGTATTGAGACAGCTGACTTTGCATCTGTGAAGATAGCTATTTGCTTCTCTTTATTTTCCTCCATCAGGAGCATTTCTGCTGCAGTTTTCAAAGCCTCTACCTCCGCTTTGAAGTTACTTGAAAATTTTCCAGTTGCCATTGAATGTGTTTTTTTCACTCCATTTTTTAAATTTAGGAGAATTCCTCCTCCTCCATTCTCTATTGAATTTTTGGCTGATCCATCTGTATATGCATGGGTCCAATTCCTGCTTGGGTAATGTTCTTTTATGTAGTTTAGGGTTATTTCTCTTCTTTCGGTTTCATGCTGAGTGTTCTTTTTCTCAATACCAGGAATGTTTTCTATCATCTCAGGCAGTTGCTGCTGTCTCCAAGCTGGAAGTTGTGTGCATTGTGTATGGTCTTGACTGTTGATATGTTAAGTATAGGATCTGCCCTAATCCTTCGTTTTGCAGTTTCTACAAAGTTGCTACGCTTCAGTCTTCCCTTTCCAAAACCATTAAATCTCTTGTACATAGGGTGGTCTGTCAATCTTCTAAATTTTTCTGCTTGTTGCTGGGCTCTGCTATCTCTTCTATCCTGCATTGGTTGTAAACAAGTGATCTTTTCTAGTTCATTAATAGGCGTTGTCTTCAGGCTTCCAGTTATGATTCGCATTCCTTGGTTTTGGACTCTACTTATTTTGTTAAAGTTTGACTTAGCTGCTGTTGCCCAAGCTGCAATGCCATATTCCAGTACTGGCCTCACCCGTCCAGTATATAACTTCTTGAGAACTTTCTCATCTGCTCCCCACGTTGTACCAGCAAGCTTTTCATGATTGCCATTCTCTGCCTTGCTCTTGTTCGATTTTTCTCAACCTGTGTCCTTCCATGTCAGGCGACGATCAAAGGTGACTCCTAGATAGTTTGGATTTTCTTCATGGCGCAATATTTTTCCATTCAATACCAGCTTAGGTTGCTGAGTTTTATTTGAGAGGGAGAACACTGTGCATGTTGTTTTCTCCTCACTTATCTTCACTAGCCATGATTTTGACCAGTCCTCTAGCGCTAATAAGGCTTGCTGTATTCTGCTGTTAGCTGTACTAATATATTCTTCAGATGTCCATATGGCTAGGTCATCTGCAAAGGAGGATGTGTGTACTCTGGCTGGAAAATTTTCTGTGATGTCATTTATATATGCTAGGAATAATGTTGGTGAAAGAACTCCTCCTTGGGGGACACCTTGCTCCAGCAGCATCATTTTGCTTGTCTGTCCTTGTACTTTTGTCCTGGCAGTTCTGTTCTCAAGGTAGTGGCTGATCCATTTATACATTTTTCCACAAACATGCATGTTTTGCAGTTTTACTTTCAGTCCTTCCTTCCATACTTTATCAAATGCTTTTTCTAAATCTATCCAGACTGCTAGTGTGTGCTTTTTCTCTTGGAAGGCATCCTCTATTTCCTGAGCTATATAGGTTATTTGATCTTCAGTGGATCTGTATTTTCTGAATCCTGCTTGGTGTGGTGTTAAGAGTTTGTTTTCTTCCAGATGCCATGTTAGCCTGCCATTGATAATGCGTTCCATTAATTTTCCTACACAGCTCAGTAGACTGATAGGTCGATAGCCATTTGGTTCTTCCAGGTCTTTTCCTTTCTTTGGGACTGGTATTAGTATAGCTTCCTTCCATGCCTGTGGGACTATTCCTCTCTTCCAGCTGTTATTTAGGACTGCTAGTAGTTTCTTCTTTGCCTTGGTGCCTAGTCCTATTAGCATTTCATTTGTGATTCCATCCTTTCCTGGTGATTTCTTCTTTTTTAGGGTATTCATTGCCTGTTCCATTTCTTCCATTGTTAGATTTGCCATCATATATTCTGCTGCTGTCTCTGTATTTCTATGATGTATCTGTTTGTCTTTGATTGCTTTCTTCTGTTCGGTTGTAATATCAATGTGGTTTGCATTTGCATAGTGTTCCATTAGTGCATTTGCAGCCTTTTTGCCTGTAAGCAAGGCATTTCCTTGTTTAATTGTTATTTGTTTGTTTCTAGGTCCTTCATTGTTCATGGCTTTCACTAGTTTCCATAGTTTGTTTCCATCCCTGTCAAAATTCAGGTTTTCTGTTTTTTCCCTCCAACAATCTCTTGTTGTTTGATTTACTGTTCTTTTATATTTTGCTGAGATGGCTTTGAGAGAGATGTTTGCTTCAATTGTTTGTTCTCTCTCTGCTGTCTTCCTGGCATCTTCAACTTTGTCCTCCAAACTTTGTAGTTCTTCAGTCCAGTATGGTTTGTAATTTTTCCTCGCTCCTCTTGGAATGGACTCAGTGGCTGCCTGTATTATCGCTCTGTTTAGACTTTCCACCATTTGCTTTATGTTGCCATATCGTGTATTTATGTTTTCACAATATTTGTCTGTTAGTATGGCAAATCTGTCCCAATCTGCTCGTTTGTAATTCCAGCGGGGCAAGGGCTTTTGCTCCTGTGGAACATACTCCATATTCATTTCAAGCTTGATTGGTCTGTGGTCACTACCTGCTAATTGGTCCAGCACATGGCGATCGATTTTGTGGAGGATGTCTCCTGTGCAGAAAGCTAAGTCTGGAGTAGAAGTGGTAAGCCATCTTCTGGAGTAGAAGCTCGGTGTGTCCTCCGCTTTGTTGAGTAGATGGAGATTTGAGTCTATTTCCCAGTCCTCCAATTCATCTCCTCTTTTGTCAGTATCTGGGTATCAACATCTTTCTGAACGGCTATTAAAGTCTCCGACAATAATGCAGTTTGTGTCAGTTATTTTCATGTTTGAGAGTGTAAGGTCCTTATCTGCTGGGCTATACAGATTGTAGATTCTTATTTTCACGTCCTTTATCATTATATCAACACCTATAATTTCCGTTTGGTTGTCAGAGATCACAGATACTTCGCTGCAAGGTATTGTATTTCGTGTAAGTATTAGAACTCCTCCTTTGTGTCCTTCGCGGTCGAAACGTGTGGCCTGATATCTTCTGACTGAGAATTTGTGATTGGCGTTGAGGTGTGTCTCTTGAATGCATGCCACATCTATTCTATCTTTATGAAGACGCTGTGTTAGGGAGTCTTTCTTCTTGTAAACTCCTTCGGCATTCCACTGTAGTATGTTGAGTGTCCGGGGTATTTGGTCAATAGCTCTTAACCTACTCCTCTGTGCCTTGACTCCACAGCACAGGGGAAGGTGACCACCAGTAGTCATGGGTGGACCCCCTCGAGGCAGGGGGCCCGGCACTATCACCGCCTGATGGGACTTCACGGGATTAGCACCATATCGATTAATTTTGATTTGTGACATCATGAATTAAGTTACGTTGCACTGCTTTGTCAAGCCTGTGGCTCAGTACATCCGATTTCGACAAGCATTTATTCGGGATGCTTTCCCTAGCCTTTGACTGTCCCCAGTCTACCTACAAGGCAGCAGGTTTCACGTTGCACTGCTTTGTCAAGCCTGTGGCTCAGTACATCCGATTTCGACAAGCATGTATTTGGGGTGCTTTCCCTAGCCTTGACTGTCCCCAGTCTACCTACAAGGCAGCAGGTTTGTGTGTCTCTTCGTCTGGTCCCTCTCCCTTGACCTGTCCGACATGGGTGGCCCTACCAGTAGCTGTGCTACCGTCGGCATAGCTCTTGGGGTCATTGGGACGCACAAGCCCCTCTACCTCGTCACGGTGGACACAAAGCAGAGGGGCAACCTTCTTCATGGATTTGAGTATGGATTAGCTAACCCTATTAACAGAGTCCCTTGCCATCAGGCAAACCCATTCCAACTTCAGAGGTACTTGTAATTTACGCCCCCAAGTCAAGGACGATAGGTCAGCATTTTATTCCAACTGTCCCGTGTAGGGGTTGAACCCCTTACCTCGACATCAGCACACCGGATGTTTAAGAACATGTGTTCTTATTCCATTCGGCCATGCTGACCTTCTTGTGGGAGTTTGTCAGGCTTGTTCATACATTGAATAAGATAGATCTTGACTCTAGCAAGATATGACATTATAAAATGACACAAAAAGGTATGGCAAGATCCTGTGGAGAACCAATAAGTACAGACACATGTATAATAACTTACAAGGTTGTTAGGCCAAGTGAACAGAAATCAGTGAGATAATACGTAAAAATTAGATAATGGCGACTAAGAAAAATAATAAAAAATATGTTAAAACACTCAACACGTGTGTTTGCGCTTGTTGTTTCTCTGTCAGATCTTAAGATACCATTTTTTGCCCCATAAAAATAATGAAGATTAGACTCACATGTGTGTGAGTGGGCACGCGCACGCACGCACACATGAACTCACACACGCACAGAGAGAGAGAGAGAAATGTAATAAGTAAGAAAGGGGAAATGTAAGCCCACAGATCATCATCAATATCAAAGTTGTTCAGCCCTTAAACTGGTTTTTGTAGCTTCTTGGTCATGCTTCCTTCAGTGCTGTATAAGTTTTCAGTGACAAATGTCTTCTGCATGCTTGAC
>JACEFZ010015167.1:0-14906 GCA_014155875.1 Cepaea nemoralis
TAAAAAGGTGTAATATCTCGACTATGCCATTACTTATTTAATATGTATTGTTTGTCTATATATGATTTAATAAAATTATTATATACCTTACTTGAGTCGTTTGTTTTTTATTTTTAATGTTTCATGTCGTATTTTTTATGTCGTACCTATAATTACTTGACCACGCACGCCACCTATGATGAGTCACTAGACCACGTCACCTATGATGAGTCACTAGACCACGCCACTTATGATGAGTCACTACGCCACGCCTACTTTTTGGGGGGAAAAGAGTTATCGCCCTTTGTGGTGGAATATCAATTTCCACAACCACCACAAAAGCACTGGATAACCACGTTACTACACTACTCACGGCCAGACGCGAGAGGTACATCGGGAAAACAAGGCGCCTCGTCAACCAACACAGAACTGGCACTATTAGCCACCGGACGCTGATGCATATGCTGGGGGGAGGATCTGAGCACCTATCGGCCTTTCCGGAGTGCAGTGAAGATACCCCAACTGATAACTGGCGATGCAAGTGAATGTAATTGTGGAACTGCTAAAACGACATGAAAACATTTAAAAACACAAGCCACAACAATAGGTTGCATAATTTATTGCCTGGCTTATTTCGTTGCATCCCTTCAGGTGCGCACTGCAGAATTATTTATATAGTAAAGTGAATAGATGAATCATATTTCCCACCCACCCGTCAACACATACATCTCCCATCTACCCACCCACACTTACACACCCCATCCACTCAGGCAAACGCACATCCCTGACCCTCACATACAGATGAAGAAGAAGAAGAAGAAGAAGAAGAAGAAGAAGAAGAAGAAGAAGAAGAAGAAGAAGAAGAAGAAGAAGAAGAAGAAGAAGAAGAAGAAGAAGAAGAAGAAGAAGAAGAAGAAGAAGAAGAAGAAGAAGAAGAAGAAGAAGAAGAAGAAGCAGCAGCAGCAGCAGCAGCAGTTGTAGCAGCAGCATCCACAGTTGCAGGAGTTTAAGCAGCAGAAGAAGAGGAAAATAAGATGAGGGATGAGGAGAAGAAGAAAGAAGACGAGAAAGGGGTAGGAAGAGGGTTAGGCGGAGGAGGGGGTGGGGCGACCATCCCCAACCCTGCGCGTCCACAGGTGGCGGATAGTGGAACGGCCTCTAAATATAGAGGTTAGCTGCGAATACCCAATAAGCAGCCGCGGACCAACTGGCGGTGAGCACAGAGGGTGAGGCGGGATCTCAGGGTGGGATCTGAGTTCCTTAGAAAATACCTCATATGCTCGGAGACGTGCCTGCAATGCGAGCCAGAGCGCTCTAACCCCTCACCCCGGGTAGGCGGAACCCGATAGCTTTGGATAGCAGTCCATCTAGGGGACGGAAAACTCCAAATATAAACCCAGAAGTTCAAGGTGGACCAGCGTGCTGAGGAACTGGATGGCCATAGGTAAACGGGTCGTGAACGTTGGACGTCTGGCAGGCATGCGGGGCGGCACCAGGCGTATGGAATCCTGCGGGGCATCCCCTGCCTCTTTCATAGCAAGCAGGCAATGCTAGGGTGACCGGTTATTTCCTGCAATATTTAAACTTTGCTTATGGAATTAATTAAACACGGGAATCGTTGCCGGAGCTACGGAGCACGTGCTCTGCGCATGGCACATCTTTCAGAGGCTAGCGAAGAGAGAGTGAGGAGGAGAAGACGAGGAAATGGTGTGAGAAGAAGACATAGAAATAGGAGGTCAGGCGCCAGGAGAACAAGACGAAAAGTGGAGAGACTAGGTTTCAACCATGTAAGATTGGGATACTGGAATTGTCGTAGTGCCAGACAGAGAAATACTGTATTGGAGAGGCTAATATATGATTTTGATGTTCTCACGCTCCAGGAGCTAAATACAAACAGACGCCATTACCCTGGGTACACCAGTTATATAAACCCTACTGGGTAGAAGAGACATGAACAAAGTCTGCTGGTGAAGAAAGGAGTGAAGCATGTGGTTGTCAAAGAGCTGCAAGTGACCTAATAGATAAGATAGAAGTAGAACTATGGAAATAGACCTAGACAGGATCAGGAGAACATAGCTATCTAGGAAATAGGGACAGAAGCACGAGTGAGAACTATAAATAGTTCTCCGACTGGACACACTCGTGTCCAAAAAGGGGACACTGTAAGACGTGAGCTGGAGTTGCCCACAATAGAGTGGGGAAACCCGCATCACGAGAAGTGCCCACGAAACACCAGTAACTTTAAACAGTTGACCAGTTACTAACTGCGTGCTGGAACTCCGAGCACGCAAACTGGCTGATGCACGAAGAGTCAACTGCTCGTGGCTGGACACGCCACGAAGATCGCCAGACCGCGACTTGACAGCGTAGGAGACAGACTGATGTATTCGCTGTGAATAGTTTGTTGCTTACAAAGGACAATAGCAATAGTTGTGACTTAGACTTAGCTTCGATAGATATTACCATCGATATCACCTTTCACATAACATCATTACGATATACCATGATGTGTATTACCTATGTGGTTATCCGCTCGCAGAGCTACTGTACAACTAGCTAATAAAATTGTATTATAATTATATCCTTTTGTACGACGTACGAGTTCTCATTTCGTGTGGTACAAAATAGGAATCCTTGTATGCCTGTCAAAGTTAAGTTGTTGACAGTCGTACTTGACTTTCTGGGTATACAAATGGAGATTGGTGGCTTAAGTTGGAACATCATAAATGTATATGCCACAGTGGACTGTTTTGTCAGAAAGGAATACTGGGATTGGCTTAAGGAATTGGAGGAATTACCAGGTGATAGGCTACTCATATGTGGAGACTTCAATGCGAGGAACAGAGATTGGGGCAGTAGTAGAAAAAAACCGACAGGGAATTGCCCTTGCGGATGCCATGGTGGGCTCCGATGTGGTCTGCATAAATGATGGTAGGCCGACTAGAATGGCAATGAGGCCTGACGATGCAGACACAGCTATTGACTTGGCACTTGTCTCCCAGTCATCAGTCCTTGATGTAAAGTGGACTGTTTTTGAATGACCATGGGAGTGATCACTTGCCATGCTCACTGATCTCTAAAGCCAGGAAAGTTAAGGCTGGGAGTGCGCGCAAGACCTTCTGGTATGAGTGGACCGATAGCCTTCTTGGACGCCTCAGACAGGGAGCTTGCAACAGGAATGTTAAAACCCCTTTTTTTGCAGCCCTCATGGTGGACCCCAGAAGTAGACCAGGCTTGAAAAGCAAAGAGAGCTGCAGTGAAGCAGCTAAAGAAAGTGCGACAGACACCCCGAAGCTCACGAGAGGAAGTGGACACAGCGAAAAATGTCAAGAAAGACAAGGTGGGGGTTTTCAAGCGCTGTGTTGCAAATGCCAAAAACGCAAAATGGGAATTTTTTATGAAGGAGATTGGAGGTGATAAAACACTGCGAAAATTCTGGAAACTGCACAGGCAAATGCAGAGAAAAGATCGGCCTATGACAGTGGGAACAATTTATAGAGAGGATGGTGTGCGCGTGACAACAGACAAAGAGAAAGGGGAGGCGTTTTTCCAGAGATTTATAGAGCAGACCAATCATAACGATTCGGACACCATGGATGCAGTTAGAGAGGAGTTATCTGGCACCATGGAGAATATGCATTATGAAGATATCATACGGGTGGAAGATGTTAAACATATTTTGAAAAAGGCAAAAACACGGCACCAAGGCCCGATTGGGTTAGGTATGGCCACATGAAGGCTTTGAGCCATGCAGACCTGACGGAGATGACCGACTGCTTTAACCAGAGCATTAGGACAGCATCAGTACCGCAGGATTGGGTGCACAGCTAACTCATCCCTCTCCCAAAACCATTCAATAATCATTAAATGCTTAGCGGCTTTAGGATCATCACCCTTCAAAATACATTTGGGAAGGTTCTAGAGAAGATAGTCGCTGTCAAGCTGCAAGAGTTTTTGGAAAGGGGGGAGCTTCTTCCAAGAGGCCTGGGGAGCTACAGGCCAGGAAAAGATACTTACCCGGTCAAATGCAGCCACTTTTGCCTTTGACGATTATGAGCGGTTCCAGAGTAGACAGGAAACGATGGCGGCAGCGCTTGATCTCGAGGATGCGTACAATAGAGTTCGATATGATATTTTGATGACCGCACTGATGGAGAAGGGGTCAATCCCTGGTTTGTGAACTGGATAGCAGCCGTCCTGCTTTCTCGTCGGGTTGCTCTCTGTCTGGTTGCATGGACCTCAGAGCCACATATTTTAACCCCGGGACTGCCACAGGGATCTGCAATCTCACCGGTGCTCTTTAACGTGTATACGAGCAAGATTGCAAACCTAGAAGCACCAGGGGTTGGAAGAATTCTAACATTTTCAGACGATATTCTTGCATTTAGGCAGGGGAGATATAGGGAGCAAACAGCCCAGGAGCTACAGGTGACAGTAGACAATGTGATTGACTGATGCACTGAAATGGGTGCTGTCATCGACCCGGAAAATGCGGTTGTTTTCTGGTGCTCTCTGGACAACAGGATTGTGAGAACTGATGTCCCAGCCCTCGCGATAGATGGTAGAAGCGTCAACAGAGAGAACAAACTGAAGTATCTGGGAATCACATTTGACAGGAGCCTGTCCTTCAAGGACCATGTGGAGACGGTTGTGACAAGATCTCAAAAGGGACTCAATGGCTGCAATGGACACAGAGCAGAGAATGCTTTTCACACCATACCAGCACTTGATCCTCTCAGTGATTGATTATGGACTAGGACTGCTCACTGTATCAAAGAGTCAGCTGGTGAAATTAGAACGCATACAGAACGAAGCTATGCTGGTTTTTCTGGGATGCACCAGAGACGCCCCAGTAGTGTGTATGCGTTACATCCCTGGTCTGCCGACTGTTGCTGGTAGGCACAAGGTGATGCAGGCGAAGGCATACCTCAGAGTAGCTGCATACACAGATCACCCTTTGCATGATGCGCTGGACGGAGTTAAGGGTCAGCGACTGATAAGAGGGAAATCATGGATGGCTCAGGCGGAGGATACGATTAGATAGGTGTGCATCTTGGAGAACATTAGGCGAGGAGAGGAGTGGGTCAGAGTGCTGGCGGAGCAGTCAGACTTGTGCAGAGTTATAATAACATTGAGTCGGGTGTGCAGGGAGTGGCCAGCAGGGGCCACAGAAGTGGAAATCCAGCAACTAATTCAGGATAATGCTAGCTAGGGTTATGTAATTATCTACACAGATGGTTCGGTGTCGAGAGGTAGGAGAAGTGCATGGGGGTTCATAGCAACAGCTAATGGCCAAAGTTTGGTTCAGGAGAGCCTGGCATATGATACCACAACATCTAGCTTAAGAATGCAGGTGGAGGGAGGTCACTGCAGCTTTCCGCTGGATCGAGAATACGATACACACACACACACACACACACACACCACACACACACACACACACACACACACACATCGTTATTGTAACTGACTCAGAAAGCATGCTGAGGAAGGTGAGGACAGGCATGCTTCGTGCAGAGTGGCTTGCTTCGCTTCGGAGGTCGCGGGTGGCAAGCATCGCCTGGATCTTTTCTCCAGGGCATGCCGGTGTGCTGGGGAATGAAAAGGCAGACAAATTGCCAGGCTCTGCAAAACTTGGTGGAGTATTGATGCATGACACGGCAGACGTGGTTGCGGCCTAGTGGGAGCACATGTACATCTCGGAGGAGCAAATTACATGTGGGGAAACAGGCAGATAGCATGGTTGGGATGTCACATGAACAAGGAATGTCTTACATGTGGGAAACATACAGATGTCATGGCTGGGATGTCACATGAACAAGGAATGTCTTACATGTGGGAAACATACAGATGTCATGGCTGGGATGTCACATGAACAAGGAATGTCTTACATGTGGGAAACATACAGATGTCATGGCTGGGATGTCACATGAACAAGGAATGTCTTACATGTGGGGAAACATACAGATGTCATGGCTGGGATGTCACATGAACAAGGAATGTCTTACATGTGGGGAAACATGCAGATATCATGGCTGGGATGTCACATGAACAAGGAATGTCTTACATGTGGGGAAACATGCAGATATCATGGCTGGGATGTCACATGAACAAGGAATGTCTTACATGTGGGTGTCAGAGTCTTGCCATCAGATAATTTGAATTTAGCGATAAGTCTGAAGACGTCTCGGTTGGCTTCAAATAATATCTTCACACTTATTATTTAATGACATCAACACTATTTAATCGTTACTTTACCCTAATCTATGACTTGCGCACTTCTATCGGCATGTTCACATTCGCTTCAAACTTGGACAAAAAATTTACAAGTTCGCATTTGGTTCAAAAACCCGGACGAAAGCCACCACGTTCGCACTTGTCAGAGTCTTGCGTAGAGCAAGATAAGTAGCTCGTTTTCTGGCAAGTGTGAAGCAATATCAAACTATCAAATCACACGAAGTGAATATCCGAAAGTATTATTCACAAGCTTTATTTACGCGCTGCATTTATTATCGCACAAACATCGCGCAATGACAATCCATAGCAATCATTACGGCATGACCAATATCACTACAATACATAATAATACATGCAAGCAAAAAACCTCTCACTTACAAGTCAAACTATTCAAGCGTTCGAACCAGTCTCCCACTGTCGTACAGGCTAGCTCTCAATGCAGATTCAAACCTCACTCGCAGACTCATGCGATCTGTCCATTCAAACACCTAAGCCCGTCTGCCAGTCTTGGCGTTCTACACGCTACACGCCAGTCGGCGCTCAAGTCAGCTAGTGTGACCCCTGCAAGGTTCACGGGGTGTACTGCTGACCAGCGGTCGTTTAAGCTTCGCTCAATTGCCGTGCTTGGCTGCTTATACGGGCGTCGTCGAAGACGCCGCATTCTCTCTGCAGTTTAACATCACTCAGGGTTGCGTGTTGTTATGTTGTCTGGCGTTGGTACAGAGATATACCTCCTGATTTATGTAACTCTATATTTATTGCAATCCCAAAGAAATCAGGAACCTTGGAATGTGATCAACACAGAACAATTAGTATAATGAGTCACATCACAAAGATTTTGCTAAGAATTATCATGCAAAGAATGAGGAAGAAGATACAACCTGAAATAGGGGAAGAAGAATGCGGGTTTGTAGAAGGAAAGGGAACAGTAAATGCTGTGTATATGCTGCGAACAGTTATTGAACGTGCTATAGAAGTAAACAAGGATATACATCTTTGCTTTATCGACTATACAAAGACTTTTGATAGCGTTAGACATGTCAGCATGGTGGATATGCTAGCAGATCTACAAATTGATGGGAAAGACATTAGACTTATAAAAAACATATATTGGAAACAACAAGCTGCAATAAGGATTGATAATGAAGTGGGACAGTATCAACCAATTAAGAGAGGTGTTAGGCAGGGATGTGTAATGTCTCCAGATCTTTTTTCCCTATACAGTGAAAATATTTTCAGAAATGTAGAGGATATAAATGGAATCAGCATTGGAGGACGAAACATCAATAACATTAGATATGCAGATGATACAGTATTAATTGCAGACAATCCGCAGGACCTGCAACAATTAGTAGATGCGGTTGTTGTACACAGTGAGCAGCTGGGGTTAGAATTAAATTGTAAAAAGACTCAGGTTATGGTCGTCAGTAGGAAGGAAGAAGTGCCTCACAGTAATATACAAGTAAATGGAAATATTCTTCAACAAGTGAATCGATACAATTATCTTGGAACAGTTATAACATCTGATGGGAGATGCCTTGAAGAGATTAGAACAAGAATCGCCATAGCGAAAGTAGCCTTTAGCAAGATGAAAAACATTCTGACCAATAAAAAGATGTCAATTGAAACGAGAAAAAGAGTGTTGAGGGGATACATAGAGCCTGTTCTTTTGTATGGATGTGAAACTTGGACAATGAACAGTCAAGCTGAAAAGCATCTGATGGCTGCAGAAATGTGGTTTCTGAGGAGAATGCAAAGAATACCATGGACAGACAGAAAAACCAATGACCAAGTACTACAGGAGACAAATGAACAACGTAAACTGATTAGAGAAATTAGACGTAGACAGTCAAAATTTTTTGGACATGTTATGAGAAGAAATGGATTGGAGAACTTAGTGACAACTGGCAAGATCGAAGGGAACAGACCAAGAGGAAGACCGAGAGGAAAATACCTGGATGGCTTGGCCACATGGCATGGACGAGACAGGAACACTGAGCTGATCCACGACACTGGTGATCGAGTGAAATGGCGAGTCATGACCGCCCACGCTTTCCGGCATGGCACATGATTGATTGATTGTTGGTACAGACAACGCGTCGCAACCTCGGATGTGAGACCTTGACAGTGGGGAAACATGCAGATAGCATGGCTGGGATGTCACATGAACAGACAGTCCCTGGTCAGAGGACCCCTGGTCGAAGACAGCAGTACAGTAACGACACGAATTTCTCCACGACGCATAATTACACTTGCAATGGCATCCAGGAGAGCCTTGTGTTTAGACAGAAGAATGAACAGAGAGCCATCAGGGAGTTTCTGGGATAGCTGGCCTCAAGTTGGACCTGTAACACCGCACACACTTGTCTTGTCTAGATCGGAGTCTGGCATATTTAATAAATGTTTATAAATCAGGTCATCTCCCTGTATGGATGGAAGGAAAGACGTTGCTGAAAGACATGATTCATTGGCACCTTGCCGTCTTGACAGACGATAGTTTGTGACATTGTACCATAATAACTACAGCTCATGGCGGTAGCCAATATAACTGATCAGACCATTTCGCGCTGTAAATTTTCGACCATAATGGATGCATGTGAACACATAGTCACTTTCACCATCACGCACCATCTTACGTCTCACGCGCTCAGCGTGTGAAAGACATGATTATCAGTTTAAAATTACCGTGGTAGACAATTTAAATTACTGTGCGAATATGTGTATATTTCAGCTTCAAGAATTTATCTGATTACTTTAGTTTATTGAGACAGTATGGAAAACGACTTTCGAAAATCACCCGAGCTTACCGGGAGAACATGATCTGGAATATTTTTGGGAACAAAGTTCAAGGACCAGTTTGAGCGGGAGTGCATTGCTGAATAGCCGCAAGGTCACCTGCTATTGTTGACTAGCAGTTTCTCAGGGAGAGGAGTGCCAAATGTATTGTACACTTTGGGTTCAAGCTGTCAGAGGGACAATGGTGAACTTTAGAGGCAGCATAATTTATGAGTACAGGCGGCATTGGAAGTGACCTCGGCTGTCAGAATAGAACGCCATACTCCAAATTTATGGTGGCGGGAAAAAGTAAATGAACTCAGGACCATGAACTTCAGAGACAATGTAGATTTGGGTTAATGATATGATGGTAGTATGCAAATTAAGCAGGGTACGCGAGGTACTGATTGGGTAGCCCTTCACAAGGAGAGAAGCATGGTCACGTGATTCAAGAAAGGCGCCAACTCAAGAGGTGATATATACGTTGGATCCAGTCAGTTTAGAGAGTGTGGAACGAGCAAGAGTGCGGTAGCAACAGGGCCGGGGGCTGGGCTATCGCCCAGCCCAGGAAGTGTGAGTTGGGAACTTCAGCAATGGTGATGTCCATATACCAGGCTGTTTAGTGTCCAAGAAGATGGAGAGGCAGTAGTAAAGACGGAAAAGATGCACATATCACAGTTTCGTCTAGACTGCCGAAGAAACGCAGGTTGGTCAAGGATCTGTGAACCATTTATTCCAGATAGATAAATCTGATGGAGTGGAACGCAAATTCCGAGGATCACAAAATGGCGTGCAAGCCATTTGAGAAGGACTGTTGGCTAAAGAAGAGCACTCAGTAGTTGCAGATGATGGCTAACGTCAGATAGGACAACCACTAGCCAGACTGCGATCGGAATCCACACAGGAGACACTGCGATCGGAATCACACAGGAGACTAAGATCAATCGGAATCACACAGGAGGCTAATGGCAAACATGATTGGAAAGGTCAAGTGGGATTCACGACAAACGAGAGGTTGAAGAAAGCAATCGTATTTCAAATATGAAACCCAGAAGGACAACGGGACGGCAGAAGAAGAATATAAGTTGACATAAGACTTAGACCTAATTAGTTTAATTGTATATTATAATCAGGTATCTTAGTTTAGAACACTGTAGCAAACTACAGTAGGTGAACTTACCGCGTAATCATGAACGACCGACAAATGTCAGGACTGAGTGCAGCGTCCTGCAAAGGGCCCACACCTAACTAGCTAGCTAACTATAATAGCGGTCTAAACAAGGAAGCGTTGACAAACTACAGAGCGTTAACCCGCTAAAGGAACCACGGCCCGACAAGGAGCAGGATTGGATGCGACTCCTGCGAATGACCTATATTTAAATGGCCGAAATAGAGTGATGGGAGTCATATTAATCGATTAGATAAGCAGAGTGTAGATATACTATATATGTGCATGTAAATCTAAGTAATTAGACTAAAAGATTAATGATAACTAGGCGAGTGCAACTGCATGTAAATACGCAGAGATGGCAGTATTGCAAGAATATAAACACAGCGACCAAACACAGCAGACGGCAGAAGAAGATAGCAAGGCACTCGCGATCACTAGGTCAACCAGACAATAGGGGCAGGTGAGATCGTTGGCCAGAGACGGGGCGGGCACAGGAAAGAATGCGTGTCTTTTGTCCGACTAGACAGGGGTGAAAGGAGGTCGCGCTTCTGCTGCTGTGTAGCTAAGGTGGCGAAAGGCTGGCCTTGCGGGGTACAGGCAGCGAGTTGAAATCTTCGGGTAAATAGTTAAATACTTTTAGGGTTATGTTGGCTGTAGGCGGCGCGTCTGGAAATAGGCGCTAATAATGTTAGTTAAATATATATAAACGATAAATTACTGTGTTTAAAATACTGTTGTTAATTTATGTTATGGCTAAGATATATTGATACTAGCGTAGATAAAGAAGCGATAGATGTTAAGGACTTTGTAGGTAGTGAAAGACTAAGGTTGATTGTGACATAAAACTCACGGGTATTGTTTTATAATGTTTCAGACATTGTCTGGGTAAACTGGAGTTGCCTAGACATACCGGGTATAGCTGAATAAACAGTTACCCGCTGAACAAGTTGGATGGGAGCGAATTAATTCCCTGGGTATATGGATTGATGGATCAATCTATGGATCAATGGGTATTCGGGCTAAATACATGGACCACTAATAAGCCTACGGAAAGATAGTTACGAAACAAAGGCCGGTGTAATTCCTAGCTTTAGTCTTTTGCTTCATGCGGTTAATAGGTGATCATAAGTGGCACTCCCCTAACATCCAGTTGCATAGGCTGTTACACTATCTATCTCTCCATTGTGAGGTAATGCAGCATCGTATTATTACAGTTCAATATGCATTATGTGTCTGCAATGCATGTACTGATTACTCTATGCGATTATGTTGTAGATTGTCACTCTGTTATTGTTCAGAATGAATTAAATATATGTTTGAGTTGCCTTTTATTTTGACTTGTCAGTCTGAAGTAATATAAGTAGAGTAGCTTAGAGACCTTGTGAGGCTGTACATCTCTTCTATAACCTGAGAACATACACCACGAGACATTGATGGTAATATAGTCATTAACTATTGTTCTCACGCGGAGACACGAACCTAAATCTTTCCTATCCCTTACTCTCATCCTTTTTCTCTCTTTCTCTCTTCATCTTTCCTTATTATCAAAGATAGTGCGTTGTAGGCAAAGTTCGACTGAGGAACGAACTTTTAGGCTTCACACTATTTATATCATTTCCCTCATCATTCTGTTCTTTCTCTTCTCTCTCTCCTCCCTCCCTCCTCTCTCTTCTTCCTCTTCTTTTCTAGCTGTCACATTATGTTGTGTTATTTCTGCATTATGTACCAGACGAGATTAAAGCAGGGCTGCGCGCTTGCTTCAACAATTTTTGATATCTTCTTCGCCTTTCTCTTAAGTCAGGCATTTGGGACTGCCAGTGAAGGCATATATCTCCATACAAGATCTGATGGCAAACTTGACTTTCTTCAACTTTATCCTCAGTGTTCCTGTAAGTAGTCTGTGGTCACTATAACAAGCAGCACTGGGAAATGTTTTTGCTATTGTTAGTGCGTTTCTAAATAATCTGCTAATCAGAATGTAGTCAATCTGGTTTCTGATCCTGCTATCAGGACTCCTTCATGTCCATAATCTTCTAGGGCAGGGGTCACCAATCTACGGCCCGCGGACCGGATCCGGCCCGCGACGTCATTTCATCCGGCCCGCCGACGGTACTCGAACTAGCTTGATATAACATATGGAACACAAGACGTTGTGATACAATTTAAATGTAAATATGTTTAGAATAATAGGATATCTTCACACGTGCAGAGACCTCCTGGCTGCTATGTGTCTTAAATTTACTATTCTCAATTATAAATTATTGTATCTAGATCAGTGTTTCCCAACCTTTTTTGTGCCATGCCCCACTTAAGCCTTTCTAAAATTCATATTCCCTCCCCCGCCCCACGCCCCCCCCCGCCCCACGCCCCCCCTCCCCGCCCCACGCCCCCCCCCCCCCTCAACATATACATTATTTTTAATATTCAAAAATTGAAATGTTCACTAAAGAAACTTGAATGATAGGTTTTAGGAAGAAATCACTAGGTAATTATTGAGCAAACACAGTAAGTAAATTTTCAAAACATATAATGGAGAACTGAAATTCAAGTACAAAATAATTTTAATGAAAGATTTTTCTATATTATTTTAATTATTAGTAATTATTTATTATTTAAATTTAGTGAGATCCTTGCGCTTGATGCTTGCTGCAAAGAGATCTTATGTCAGGTTCCAATTTAGTTAACTTCAGTCTCAAGTCTCCCCGTTTTGTTATATTCAGCCGATTTCTTCCATTTTCTAATTGCCCCCCTTAACAGTCGAATTGCCCCCTTGTGGGGCGTGGGCCCCACGTTGGGAAACACCGATCTAGATTGTCTTGTTTATTATAATGTTTGCTTATTTCGCGCTATCCCAAGTCCCTCCCCGGCTCGTGGTAGCGCCGCCTACGCTCTGGCGTAACCATGGTTTCCATGACAACACACACACACACACACACACACAAATAAACACGCATCTTTCCATCTTCCAGATACGTCCAAATGTCAACACAGGTCCGATGCTCCAGTCCAGAAATATTTACTTCTTTTTAGCAGTCATCCATTTTATAGGTATGTAACAAGGATTTCATTTTTTGGCAGTGATAGGTTAGTGAACTAAAAGTGTGAATAGAGGCAATAAAGTAGCAAACATAGCATAAAAGTGCACTAAAAGCCTCGAGTTATAAAGAAAATATTATTCCCAGCTCAGAATTCCCCAGTCAAGGTGGTAATCGGGCTGTTAATCGCCAGTGTTTTTCAACCTTTCTGCTGTAGCAGATCCTTACGCAAATGTTTACGTTGCTCAAGGAACTCTGTGCGATGATCCAAGTGTCTGTCCTACTTTATGTAATAAACCAGATGGTCAGAAATATTGCATTTAGGCGATTTCTGTCTGTTTTGGCGGAATCCCTGGCTGCTACTCGCGGAACCCCGGTTGAAAAACTCTGCTCTAGGCTGTTGTTGTTGTTTTTTTTTTTTTTTTTTTAGGCTGGCCCTTTTTATATATTTTGCAAACCTAATTATGAGATATATTCTATTGATTTATTTGGTTGTTATGAAATTTGAGATTTAAAGATTGGGCACAACCCACAACTGGCAATGCTGATCGTATTCCGGTACGAACCTAAGGCCTGTATTACTAAAGATACCTATAAACTTTATATGTATTTTTGGTGAGCCGTAGCTTCACCAGTGATCCATAGTCCTCTGCGTTTCTTGTGATTCAATAGGATTTTAATTATGTTTCTAATTCAATATCTTTTAGTAGACACCGAGTGTCGCGTTTTCAGTCAAGAATGGGGAATAAGGTACTTCTCTGTGGAAATAAAGGACCAGAAACCAGTTGCGTAATATGCAGCGAAAGTGTTGCCGTTTTTAAAGAGTACAATCTTCGGCGTCACTACGAAACAAAATATCCATCAACATATTCAAAGTTGTCTGGAAAGTTACGCACTGAGAAACATGAGTCCATGAAACGTGGTTTAGAAACACAAATATCTCTTCACGAAAATGTTTTTTGAAAATGATTCTGTCACTCGTACAAGTTACAAATTAGTGCATAAGATGGCAGAACGAGGAAAACCGTTCACTGATAGCAACTTCATCAAAGAGTGAATGATGGAATCAGCAAATGACTTGTGTCATGAGAAAGACGATTTGTTTGGAACTATCAGCCTTTCGGAAAGTTCAGTTGTGCGAAGAACAGAAGACCATGGAGATAACAAAGTGTTACAGATACGCAAGAAAACTAGGAACTTGTGGTATTCTCTGGCGCTGGATGAGTCTACTGATCTCTCGAGTACGTCACAACTTCTCGTGTTCATTCGTTGTGTCCATTTTGACTTTCAGATGACGGAAGAATTGGCATCCGTTTGCAGCATGCATGGAACAACAACTGGAAAAGACATTTTCTTGAAAGTGCAAAATATTTTGCAAGACTATACCTTCAGTTGTATCAGCTTCGAGGTGTTGCAGTTGATGGAGGAAACAACATGACTGGAGTGAGGAAGGGTTTGGTGGAGCAGATCAGGACTGAGTTGGAAGATTTGCAAATTCCGGGCGCTCTGTTTATACACTGCATCATGCATCAGCAAGCACTCTGTGGGAAAGACCTAGATATTTCTTGTGTACTGAAATCAGGTTTTTTTGGTTTTCCTGCCCCCGTTGAACTTTTTTTTAAAAAATTTTTTAAAGGGGAACCAAATGCCAAATCAAAATTTTTTTTAACCCTTGTTTTTTAAAAAATTTCCCATTAAACCCCCTTTTC
>JACEFZ010015168.1:0-102500 GCA_014155875.1 Cepaea nemoralis
AGATCGAGCCGCCGGCAGACAACATTTCATGCACTTATGTTTGTGGAAAAGACGTCTTTTTGAGCACCACCAGGCTGTCTTTAGGAAATCAAAGAATCAACGTCCCCGACATTGCTTATGGCCGAGTTATTAAGGTGGTTTTTTTAAATAAGAATCGGCCTTCGAGTGTTGACTGATGGCGAAGCCTACCACGGGTATGTGAAGGAGGAACATGGTTAGCTACCGACTTCAGCGACGATATCGAATCCCCTACGGGGAATCAGCGCACTGGACACCAGCCCCTGAAGTCCCCTTTAGCAATACTGCCGCCAGTCGAAAGGTCCATCCATCAAACCATTCGTCGATATCCCAACTTCTGGGTGAGACAATTTTTGACGTTACACGCAAGGTATGGTGTATATACTTCACGGCCAGGCAAAGATTAGGCCAACCGTGACATTACCATGTCTGCTATGAGCTGTTAGCTCCTACGTGGAGGATAATCGTCTAAGACTCTGGGAGGCGAAACATTGCTCAAGTGGTTGCACAGGTCCCGACATTGCCCAAGTGAGAAGGCGACTGTCTACAATTTAGGTCACACAGTGTTGACCCACATTGCGTGTGACCATTTGCCAGAAAGAAATCTATCATTTCCAGTAGTCCACCATGGCTACCATTGAGCTCTGAACAATGTTTCCGAAGTGACGGCTACCATTTTTACGCAGTCCAGCCAGTCTACAATATCAAAGGAGGATCCTAGGAGACCCGCTGAGGGACCTGTGCCCACCAAAGATACAGACACCGACGAGATCCGCCCTAGGATGATAGCACAGATCTTCAGCTGCTGATCCTTCTGTCTCTATCTAGCTGCTACACTTACTGCGTTAGGCTTAACCTGCGCTCTCCTGTACTATCATGTATAATACATTGTTTGCTCGTCGACATGCCTTTACCTGAGTTAGGTTGTGTCTGCTGGGCTAGGCCCCTAGAGGTGAAAACTCTAGGTTGAGTGAGTGAGAGAAAGCAGAGTCCAGGGGTCTGAGGGTCGGGGGACCAACTACACCCATGTCTTGACAGGGACTTGTCCTGAAGGAAATAGTGTAACCATAGCCCGGCCTACCCCACTGATATTGTTACATTGTCTGGTGACGCAGGAGGGACGCACTGCTCTAGAAATAGTATAAACGAAGAAGAAGAAGAAGAAGAAGAAGAAGATGATGATGATGATGATGATGATGATGATGATGACGATGACGACGATGATGATGATGATGATGATGATGCTGATGATGATGATGATCTGTCAGCAAGACGTAAGCCTGTCTCATCGATGTACATCATGTCACAACGAGTGCAGACTATCGCATAGATAACGTTGCGACTCGTGCATGAGAAACCCTCACGAATGTGGAAAGTGGTCATGGGGAATGCCAGACTCTGGGTTTGAAGTACATATGGACAGGTCTTACAACGTGATCGAAGATAAGCCATCGTACCAAGAAGAGACGTATGAGGGTGGGGTAGACTACTATGGACCAGCACATCCCTGAGGTTACGATCCCGCCTGTAAGCCACCAGAGGGGCCTCTGAAAAGACATCGGGAGTGATCGGGTCTGCCTGGAGAATAGATAGATGCCTAAGGAGGATATTCTTGGCAGCAATATTGTGGGGATGGTAGGTTAATTAAAGGATCGGCGTATTATTTCGTGGTTTAGGCCTGGAGGAGAGAGCCTCGGTACGACTCATAGACTGACAGCGGTAAAGGGCCTGTAGACAAAATTTTATCAGGATAGCCACGAAGGAGGAAGAAATCCAACATTTCGTGGGCTTTTTGACAGAAGTCGTTATTATCCTGACAAAGCCGTCGGGGACGTAACAGTTGGGAGAAAGTAACAGAATCCTTTCAAGAAGGAATGCGTGGGAGTCAGTAGGTTTATAATAAACCGTCGTACGCAAACCAGCGGATCCTAAAGAGACTGTTAGATCTAGGAAATTGACAGCCGAATAAGAAATAGTGGAGGTGAGTTTGATGCTAGGATGAAAGTTGGAGGAAAAGGAAATGAAGTCCTGGTGATCTGACAAGAGCATGTATGAAACACCGAAGCAGTCGTTGATGTATCTCCTGTAGAGCTCCGGGAGCCTGCCGGTGTACTGACTCCATACCTGGTGCTCCAGATAGCCCATGAAGAGGCCGGCATAACTAGGACCCATCTTGGTGCCCATGGCCACACCGCTGATCTGGTCGAAGTAGTCCCCATTGAACTCAAACGAATTGAGGTTGAGGACTAACTCTGCCAGACGCAGCAATGGTCCAGTGGCTATGGTGGGGTTGTGCCTTTTCTCCAAGAAAAATTCCAAGGCCGTCAGTATGAGGAATAGATGTATAGAGTGAAGTCACATCTAAAGTGAAGATGTGGTACTGAGAAGGGTTTGTGAAACCGATGGAATCAAAGATAGAGATAGCAGTGGTTAGTGTCTTTGATATACGAAGGGAGACTAGCAACCAACGGCTGAAACTATGCTGTCTAGGAACTCTGAAATTCGTTCAGTTGGACAAGAAGCAGGCCGAGACTATAGGTCTGCCTGGGTTGTCTGGCTTGTGTGTCTTAGGCAGCATATACAAGGTGGGTTTCCCCAAGCAACTATCATGGATGATCAGCGAGGTGGCAGAGCTAGGCAAGAGGCCTTGTCTGATGATGGCATTCGTCACGCTCTTGACCAGGGTGTTGTTACTGACCGTCCCATCTTGTTGCCGTGGTCTGTAGAAAGTTGCCTCACCAAGTTGCTTGTTACCTCCCTGTATATACAAGTCTTTTCTCCAAACCAGTAACGCCCCTCCCTTGTCGGCAGGCTTGATAACAATGTCATCACGGCGTTTCAACTGTGTGAGCGCCTGTTGTTCCTCCACTGAAAGGTTGGAGTGCCGTAGTGGCTTGAATTTTAATTTGTGAATGTCGAAAAGAGTTTTTACGTGTAACGACTACAAAGCGTTACAGAAATAACATAAACAAGTAAACAAGATTATCGCTTGAGGGTGCACTTGATTTTCAGCACGCATTATCATATTCATCACAATAGTGGTATTTTCTTATAATCTTGACATAACAATAAAACAATATTGTTACATGCTTGCGCGTGTGTGTGCGTGTGTGTGTGTGTGTGTGTGTGCGTGCGTGCGTGCGTGCGTGCGTGCGTGCGTGTGTGTATGTAAGTATGTATCAGTGTGTGTGGGTGGGTGTAAGTAAAAGGAATACTAGTATTCCCATTCATTTCACCCAAGCCTTCCCCCCGCCCCCAAAAATGTAAGGTCTACATTAAAATTAAAAACATAGTTACTAGGGGTCTGTAAGGTGTGGAATGCGCCTGGCCCTGCAGCCAGCAGGGTTAGGATCGGCTAGACTCTCCCAGGAGGGGTGAAGAGCGAAAATTAGTAGCCTGCCGATGACCCGCAGACTACACAAGTCAACCCCCACCTCCAAGTGGTGCAGACCGGGCAACCATGACCGCGAGGTCATGGGCTAACGGGGCTATGGCTCGCCATAGGGGATGGACTCCCTGTGGTCAGATTAGTGTCCTAAACCTGCGACTGGCCTAGCAAGCCGACAGGGGATCTTCATACTGCTCGTAGAAAAACCAAGAAGTATAAACGGACTGAAACATAAAGATTCGCAAGTATACACCTGGTATAAATGGAACAATCTAGATACTAAAAGCCAAATTGATTTTATATTAACAAGAAATAACAGAAAGAGAAATATATTAGATGCAAGAGCAGTGCCCAATTTCAGTATAAACACAGATCATAAAGCAGTCGTTGCCACAATAAGAACCATTAGAAGAAGAAGACAAAGAGCAGGAAAATACATGCCATGCGAATCAGTAAACTTAAAAAACCTTAAAGACGAGGCAGTAAGGGAAAATTATGAGAAAGAACTAACTGAACTCTTTGTAAAATTACCTACGGAAAGAAAAACAGTGGAAGAAGAATGGGAGATATTCAAATCAAGCATTTTAAATACTGCAAAAATAACATGCGGAACCACGAAAAAACGCAAAACACGGATAAAGAAAATAACAAGTTGGTGGAACGCAGAAGTAAAGAAAGCGGTAAAAGAAAAAAGGAAAAATATAAAAAGTGGTTGAAGAGCAAACAGGAATGTGATTACAGAGAATACAGAATAGCGAGAAGACATGTGAGTAGAATAGTAAAGAGGGAAAAACAAAAAGACTGGGAAGAGTATGGAGAAACCCTAAATAAAAACTACAAGGAGGCAACCAGAAACTTCTACAAAAAGATAAGTGCAATGCGAACCAGAGGAGAACCCTTTGACCCAACTGAAATAATTAACAGCGAAAATGGAGAACCAATAAGTGAACAAAAACAGATCCTAATAAGATGGAAGCAGTATTTCGAACAACTTCTCAACATCCCATCAGATGTCACAGGAATTCAAGAGACCTACACAGATGTCACCGAGGAACTAGAACCAGACATACTAAAAGAAGAAATTATAGAAGCCATCAGATTAGCCCCATTAAACAAATCACCAGGACAGGATGAAATACCAAATGAACTAATTAAAGCAGCAAGGGAAGTAGGAACAGCTTGGCTACATAGACTATTCAACCATGTTTGGGTAGAACAACAGACACCACGAGACTGGGGAAATGCCATAATTATCCCAATTTGGAAAAACAAAGGCAGCAAAAGAGATTGCACACAATACAGAGGCATTTCACTGTTGAGTCATACTGGGAAAATATTTTGCAAAATTCTTGAAAAAAGATTACGAACTACTTTAGAACCCCAGCTAAGCGAAACGCAGCTTGGATTTAGGAAAAACAAAGGATGCACAGACGCCATTTTTGCTCTTAGACAACTTATAGAAAAATCAATTGAATTCAATGAAACACTCTACTTAGCCTTTGTCGACCAAGAAAAGGCATTTGATAGGGTAGATAGAAACAAGCTGTGGGAAATCCTTAAACAATATGGAGTGAGTACACATCTAACAAACCTATGTAGAAGTTTATACAACAACAGTGAATGCATAGTGAGAGCAACTGGAGAACACTCAGAACCCTTCACCATAAGATCTGGAGTACGACAAGGTTGTGTCCTGTCCCCTCTCTTGTTCATAACATATATAGACAACATATGTAAAGAAACCAGCCAAGCAGAGACAGCAAGAATACCGCATGACGAGAACACAGAAGAAGAACCATCTGCAAATCTAACCATTAGAGAACTCCTGTTTGCGGACGACCAAGCACTAATAGCAAAATCAGAAGCTGAATTACAAGACCACATGAATAGTCTAAACGAAATGTGTAGGGAACATAACATGAAAATTAGCACAAGCAAAACAGAGGTAATGACTATAACTAAAGAAGAACAAACAGCAACAATTCACCTAAACGAACATCCCTTGAAACAAGTAAAGAGCTTCAAGTACCTAGGAAGTATAATATCATCAAATGGCAGATCAGAAGACGAGATCGAAAATAGGTGCAATAAGGCAAATCAACTCATTGGACAAATGGCACCAATACTAAAGAACAAACATGTATCAATAACTACTAAGAAAGCACTTTACAACACAATCTTCCTACCAACTCTGTGCTACCAATGCCAAACCTGGACAATGACAGAAAAAGAGAAAAGAAAAATCACAACAACAGAAATGAGGTTTCTGAGAAGAATACTCAACGTATCAAGAAGAGATAAGATCAGAAATGAAGAAATCAGGACTAAAGTAGGGGTTAAAGCTGCTCTAGATTTTATTAGAAAGCAGCAAGTCAAATGGTTTGGCCATGCAAGTAGGCTACCAGTCAACAGCATGCCACAACAAGCAATGATGTACAGACCAGATGGAAACAGAGGAAGAGGCCGACCACGTAAACGTTGGACTGAGGGAATAACAGAATCCATGGGAATGTCGATATACGAAGCCCATAACCGGGCACTCTCACGAAGTTTATACTTCACCTCGACACCGCAAGGTACAAGAGGAACATGATGAGATGAGATGAGATGAGTTACTAGGAGTACGTGAATGTTTATAGCCGAACCGGATGCACACAACTATGGCAATCTAGTCTCCGCTCCACAAACTCCCACGTCACTGAAAACAATTCTTAGTTACAGCGTTAAGTACTCTACTTGACTGTAGTACCAAAAGACAGACAGATTATATTTTAATACAAAGAAGATGGAGATCAAGCATAACATCTGCAAATCCCCTACGAAGTGCATACTGTGATACAGATCAGTTAATAGAAGCAGATCGGAAATTAAAACTCAAAAAGCTTAACCAAAGACCAAACCCATTCCGTTTTAATTTTACAAAAATACCAGATGCATACAACATAGAAGTTAGGAATCGTTTTGTGATCTTGATATATGCACAAGAGGAAATGACACCTGATGAACTGGCAGTACAAGCTAGAGATATATTGATAACTGCAGCCAAAGATTTAATTCCGACCTCAGGACTAAGCAACATAGGCCATGGGTTACACCATGTACGTTAGAATTAATAAAACAACGAAGGGGACTGAAACAGAAATGAGAAACATATAACAGTAGGATGAAGTATAAATCGTTAACACGAGAAATATGAATGAAGACAAGAAAGGACAAAAACCAATATGTACAAGATTGTTGTATTAAAATATAGGAACACCACAAGGATGGAAGAGATTACGAAATGTTCAAAGAAATGAAGTTATTGACAAGAAATGTTCAACCTCAATTAAATGTTATCGGTGACAAGTTGGGAATTACCGTAACAGAATCTAGACAAATTCTAGAACAGTGGTTCTCAACCTTTTTTTGGCCCATGACCCCTTTACCATATGTTCAGAACGTCACCCCCCCCCCCCCCCCCCCCGTCAGAGTCCTGGTTTGCAATCACTAAAGGCTCGTGATGACTAACAGATGTGATAACAATCACTCACACAGAATGAATGTACATAACACACGGTGACATTTCTCAACTACTTTAATCGCACTTCTCGCAAACAGCAATCATATCTGGCTTCGCTCAACTCGGCGATAATGCCATTCAAATACACACCACACACACACACACACACACACACACACACACATATATATATATATATATATATATATATATATATATATATATATATAATACATCAATTCATGAATACAATATTACATACCATGCACTCAGTCTTTCTATACTCAATAGGCTTTCTCTCATCTAGCGTCAACTCATACTTTGCGAATTTTCTCCCTATAAATTTCCCCCACCCTTATACAGTATACATAAAAATGGAAGCTAAATTTAATAACACATACTAGAACAAGTCTAGACATTTACATAAAACGTGATTTGCGGGTCTACTTACGTTATAAAACGAATTTCATTAGGGCGAGAAGTACAGAACTGTAACATTTAGAGGGAAAAACAATATCAAGTAACTGGTTCTTGTATTAATGCGATCTTGAAATGATCTTAATTCCCCCATGGAAACGCTAAAATTCCCCCCGGGGTTGGAGGGGGGGGGGGGGGGAATTCTCCACCGGTTGAGAACCACTGTTCTAGAAAGATGACAGCAGAGACAGAACCTGAACCCTCATTAGATGAAATTGCATGGGCAATAAAGAATCCGAAGAATGGTAAATCACCAGGATGTGATGAGATACCAGCTGAACTATTTAAAGCGGGAGGCGAAGAAAGCATACAAATCTTTCACGCATTATGTAAAAAGATATACTTACTTACTTACTTGTGTTCGTTGGCTTGAGCTCCAACGCAAAGTCCTGTATGTCGGATGAAGACATCCTGTTGTCCAACATCAGTGTGATGTCATACAGGACCTGAGTTTTGCGTGAGTATCCGTTGTCCCATGTCTGGCTTATTGGTGTGCAGACTGGTGGTTCCTCGCCGTACAGGCAGACACTCTCCGACTTCGGAGGAATCGGCGATCCTACTGACTTTAGCCAGGACCCCGAAGGGACCTGTTGCCCAGGACGCTCGACGAGGACGCGTCAATAGGTCTTGGCCAGTATATAACCCGGCCCTGGTGCCTTGGAAACACCTCTGCGTCCCTAAAAAGATATGAAAATATGGTATATAGCCAAAAGATTGGAAGAGAACTATTTTCATTTCAATACCAAAAAAGGGCAGCCTGAAATTATACACCAACTATAGAACTGTTGGCCTGATCAGTCATGCAAGTAAAATCCTACTAAAATCATAATGGAAAGACTTCGGAAGAAAATGGAAGAAGAGATTAATGTGGTTCGAACCTGGAATTTAGACAAGGAAGAGGAACAAGAGATCAAGAGATGTTCAAATCAAGCATTTAAAACACCGCAAAACTAGCATGTGCAACCACAAAAAGACGCAGAACAGGGATACAGGAAATAACAAGATGGTGGAACGTCGAGGTAAAGAAAGTCGTTTTAAACAACAGAAAAAAAGAAAGAAATATAAAAAAGCGGTTGCAACTAGAAATTTCTACAAAAAGATTAGTGCAATGCAAACCAGAGCAGAACAATTTCCCTTTGACTCAATTAAAATAATTATGAGCGAAAAAGGAGAACCAATAAGTGAATAAAAACAAATCCTAAGAAAATGGAGCCAGTATTTCTAACAACTTCTCAACATTCCATCAGATGGCACAGGAATCCCAGAAACCGACACACATGCCATCGAAGATATAGAACCAGACATAGTGAAAGAAGAAATCAGAGAAGCCATCAGATTAGCCTCACTGAATAAATCACCGGGACAAGATGGAATGCCAAATGAACTAATTAAAGCAGCAAGAGAAGTAGGAACAGCATGGCTACATACACTGTTTAACCATGTTTGGTTAGAACAACATACACCACGAGACTGAGGAAGCGCCATAATCATCCCAATTGGAGTTGAATTGAGTGTACCTGTGAGTGACGACTGTCTACCACATTCTCTCACCATCCCTTGCTGCCGCATTCTCTTTAGACCATGGTAATCTATCTGTTATTCTATATTATTTAAGTGCTCCCGGAGGACCTCCACCACATCTGCCTTATAAAGCATCAAATCACCCTTAAATGATGCAGCACCAGCCAAAATAGCTGCCTTTTTATTTCCATCAACACAAGTTTGTCCTGAAAATAAGATTCAGCGAATGCTCACAACCCCCGATCTCTGAATTGATGCATGCCATTCCGCACGAAGCATTCCAGTCTTCACCTTTGTCAGCATGCTTTGTCAATTAGCTACAATCACAACATGCGTTTACAGATTGTTCTCCAACCAGCGGATAGCTACAGTAACCGCATCTACCTCCATTCTCAGACTTGGGGTTATGGATATCAGTATGCCAAGCTCTCCTTGCCTAAACATTAGCCATTTGCTTTTGCTATGAATTCCCAGGCACGTGTTAGGCATCGTAACACTGAGGTATCAGCATTAATAATCACGTTTCCAGAACGAGAGTAGCCATGAATTAATTGCCGACATTTTTTTCCATAGAGCTTGCTGGCCACTCACTACATTCACGGCCCTGTGTGATTATAACGCCACACAAGTCTGAATTTCTTTCCTTCACTCTGATCCATTCCTTGCCTCTGCCAAGCTTCTTAAGTGTGTACACTTTTCTGATGGTAACTTCTGCCTGAGCCATCCATGATCTTCCTCATAGCATCCCGTGGCCTTTGACTGCAACAAAGAGAATCATGCAAGAGGTGTTCCTTGTCTGCAGCTATCTGGATGTATGACCTTGGCTGCTACACATTGAGTCTGTCTGAAATAGTCGGAAGCGCCATCATGTATAGCATACACACTATTAGGGTATCTCTTGTACATCCCAGAATCACCCTCATGGCTTCATTATGTATACGCTCTAGTTTCACCAGCTGACTCTTTGAGACAGTGAGCATTCCTAGTCCATTCTCTACCACTGTAATGGTCAAGTGCTGAAAACATGTGAAATGCATTTTCTGCTTTCTTGCCCCCTGTTGCCAAACACTTAGTGCATTGAGCCCTTTTTGACATTTTGTAACCACCACTTCAACATGATCCCTAAAGGACAGGCTTCTATCAAAAGTGATTCCCAGGTACTCCAGTCTGCCTTCTCTATGCATATTTCAATCCATTTATTGTGAGGCTTGGGATGTCACCTTTAATAGTCCTATTGTCTCGAGAGTACCACAAGGCAATTTCGGGGGGGGGGGGGGGGGGGGGGGGGGGGCCGCAGTAAATTAGACAGCAGACAATAAAGAGACATTTTCCTTTTTGAGTCATAATGCAAACGTATTTTGCAAAATTCTCGAGAAAAGACTACGACCTAAAATAAACATGAAACATAACTTGGATTTGGGAAAAACAAAGGAAGCACAGATGCCATCTTTGCTCTTAGACATCTGACGGAAAAATCAACCGAATTTAAGAAATACTCTACTTAGCCTTTGTCGATCACGAAAAGGAATTTGATAGTTTAGATAGAAATAAGATGTGGGAAATTCATAAACGATATGGAGTGAGTACACATCGAACAAAGTTATGCAGAAGTTTATAGAACAACAGTGAATGCACAGTAAGAACAAACGGAGGACACTCAGAACCCTTCACCATAAGATTAGGAATTCGACAGGGTTGTGTTCTGTCCCCTCACTTGTTCATAACCTATATAGATAGCAGATGTAAAGAAACCAACCAAACAGAGACTGTAACAACACCTCATGAAGAACAGAACACAGAAGAAGAACCAAAGGCAAATTACACCATTAAAGAATTCGTGTTTGTGAACGATTAAGCATTAATTACAAAATCAGAAGCACTACAAGTCCACATAAATAGTCTAACCGAAGTCTGTAAGGAACACAACATGAAATTTCGCATCAGTGAAACAGAGGTAGTGACCATAACCAAACAAGAATATATATAAAAAAAAAGATTGATCTAAAATAACACCCCGGAAACAAGCAAAGAGCTTTAAGTACTTAGGAAGTATAATATAATCAAACAACAAATCAGACGAGATGGAGAATATATATAAGGGAGGCGTTATTCACAGCGCGCCGCAAATAATACTGAGCGTTATTCACAGTGCGCTGCGAATGATAGGCCTACTGAGCATTATACACAGCGCGCTGCTAATAATGCTGACCCTATTCCTAACACTCCTAGTGACACACCACAACGTGCTTTTTAAGAATAACGTGAATCTCTTCGAAACTTGAAACGAACGATCCTTTTTCTGTCGCCATTTTCAAACATAAACGTCACGTGACGTGACCAATGACGGTAGTAAACGTCACGTGACCAGCCGCGGCTGTGAATAACATTGAGCGTAATTCACAGCCCGCTGCGTATAATCATTTTGTATATGTAATAAGGCACATCAATTCATTGACACCAATACTTATGAACTAACATGTATCAGTATAAATATAAAGTATAAATATCCAAGATCTATAACAGATAGCAGCGAATCGCCAGGCATGGAGAGACAGGACTTCTGCCCTATGCGCCGCCTTAGGCTCAAGAGGAAAGACTAACATGTATCAGTAGATAATTTTATAAAATGCATTTCACAACACAATCTTTCTACCAACTCTATTCTACCAATGCCAAACCTCGACAATAACAGAAAAAGAGGAAAGGAAAATTACAATAAGGAAATGGGATTCCTGAGAAGAATACTCAACCTATCAATATACCCTTGGACAAGGTCGGGCGCCTGCGAGACCAGGTGGGGAAAGGAGCGAAACAGACTGAGAACCCGTATGTAGAGAGGATGATATGGCGGAGGATCGGCAGGGGCGCTTGACGAATCTCAATGCAGAGAGGGAAGGTCAAGAGAACTTTCAAACAGATGGCAGATGGAACCATTAACAGAATGACTCTTTGCTGGCTGTTGAACGAGGCGACGGAGCGAGTGTGGGAATGTCCTGAGTGTAGTGATGTCGAATCTGTGCTTATTTCAACTCATTCCATATAAGCACCTGTTACACTAATGTGTGTTATTATAAGCAGATTTTACTGTAACTCATTACATTCGAAGCAATTGTTAGTCTCATGTCTTGTCTACACAGTTCTTGTATGTTCTAAGTAGTTGTTGATGTAACCTGCTATATTACAAACAAATGTTAATTTAATTTGTTCTATTTTTGCGCCGTCGTTAGTCTCACAGCCGATAGTCATGGGTGCATCTTTACGAGCCAGTAAGAGGTTCTCGATGCAGCGGAAACACCCCTTGTCTCCGACTACGAAAATAATCAAGTCACGGGAAGCCGCTTGGAGTGTCATGATGACAATCGTTTGGGATATCAAGATCCCTATATTGGTGCATGTTCAGGAAGGGCGTGAAACTGTGACTAGTGCTCGATACAATCACATGCTAGTGACCACATTGAAGCCCGCGATAAGATCGAAACGCCTGATACTTCTCTCAACTGGAGTATTGTCGCTGCACGATAACTCCTGCCCTCATACGTCACTTTAAAAAAGTCGCTTAAAAGTCGACAGGGTCGACTCCATCGCACCGCGTTTTTATCCCATATGGGAATACAGTGGATACAGTGGATACAATACGTGCTCCGAAATCTTTTGTTTGTTGTTTGTCCATCAAGAATGATGATGACCATTCATTTCATCCAGTGGGGTTGAAAGTATGGAGCCGTGAGTTCTAAGATGGCTGATAAGGCCTATTTTGGCTCGAAATGTTCGTTGACAATGTGGGCAAAGAATGCTTGACGTTTCTGGAGGAGGATTTCCTGCAGTGGTTTTTCTGTCCTGCCTTTTCTTCACAGCTCTCGCAGTCCTGGTTGCCTCACATATGACTGCACCCTTGCGTAATGATGCACGCCACGAATTTCGGTCTCTGGCTGCAGCCTCCCAGGTGTCATGATGAATTCCAAAAGCCTTCAGTGAAATTTTCAGAGTGTCTTTAAAGCGTTTCCTCTAACGCCTTGAAACATCCATCAAAGAGTCCAGACCTGAAGCTATCGGACTTTCATCTGTGTGGATACTTGAGAGAACATTTGCGGGGAGGGGGTCAGAAGTTTGCAGATAACAACGAGGCAATGCAAAACTAGTTTAAGGCCACACCCAAAAACTGTTTCGTGGAAGACATTAACAAGCTAGTGGGAAGGTGACCAAGTGTCTTTCCAGGCTGGAGGTGGGGGTGGGGAGGGGGCTGGGTTAAGAAACAACACACA
This sequence comes from Cepaea nemoralis, assembly GCA_014155875.1. NCBI lineage: Eukaryota > Metazoa > Mollusca > Gastropoda > Stylommatophora > Helicidae > Cepaea > Cepaea nemoralis. The sequence goes on from JACEFZ010015168.1 coordinate 13,169, forward strand.
CACAGTTTCTGTTTCGCACTATTGTGAACACTATATTTGTAAAATACCTGTTACATAATACCTGTCCGTTTACATGTAGAGACATAGAGAGGTCTTTCAGAATAGACATATAGGGTTCTGTCAGCAGAGACACAAAGGGATATGTCAGCAGATACACATAGAGAGATCTGTCAGCAGAGGCACATAGAGGGATCTGTCAGCAGAGACACATAGAGAGATCTGTCAGCAGAGGCACATAGAGGGATATGTCAGCAGAGACACATAGAGAGATCTGTCAGCAGAGACACATAGAGAGATCTGTCAGCAGAGACACATAGAGAGATCTGTCAGCAGAGACACATAGAGAGATCTGTCAGCAGAGACACATAGAGAGATCTGTCAGCAGAGGCACATAGAGGGATATGTCAGCAGAGACACATAGAGAGATCTGTCAGCAGAGGCACATAGAGGGATCTGTCAGCAGAGACACATAGAGAGATCTGTCAGCAGAGACACATAGAGAGATCTGTCAGCAGGGACACAGAGGGATCTGTCAGCAGAGACACATAGAGTGATCTGTCAGCAGAGACACATAGATGGATCTGTCAGCAGAGGCACATAGAGGAATATGTCAGCAGAGACACATAGAGAGATCTGTCAGAAGAGACACATAGAGAGATCTGTCAGAAGAGACACATAGAGGGATCTGTCAGCAGAGACACATAGAGTGATCTGTCAGCAGAGACACATAGAGAGATCTGTCAGAAGAGACACATAGAGGAATATGTCAGCAGAGGCACATAGAGGGATCTGTCAGCAGAGACACATAGAGAGATCTGTCAGCAGAGGCACATAGAGGGATATGTCAGCAGAGACACATAGAGAGATCTGTCAGCAGAGGCACATAGAGGGATCTGTCAGCAGAGACACATAGAGAGATCTGTCAGCAGAGACACATAGAGAGATCTGTCAGCAGAGGCACATAGAGGGATATGTCAGCAGAGACACATAGAGAGATCTGTCAGCAGAGACACATAGAGAGATCTGTCAGCAGAGACACATAGAGAGATCTGTCAGCAGAGACACATAGAGAGATCTCTCAGCAGAGACACATAGAGGAATATGTCAGCAGAGACACATAGAGGAATATGTCAGCAGAGACACATAGAGGAATATGTCAGCAGAGACACATAGAGAGATCTGTCAGCAGAGAAAAATAGAGAGATCTGTCAGCAAAGACACATAGAGGAATATGTCAGCAGAGACACATAGAGGAATATGTCAGCAGAGACACATAGAGAGATCTGTCAGCAGAGACACATAGAGAGATCTGTCAGCAGAGACACATAGAGAGATCTGTCAGCAGAGACACATAGAGAGATCTGTCAGCAGAGGCACATAGAGGGATATGTCAGCAGAGACACATAGAGAGATCTGTCAGCAGAGGCACATAGAGGAATATGTCAGCAGAGACACATAGAGAGATCTGTCAGCAGAGACACATAGAGAGATCTGTCAGCAGAGACACATAGAGGAATATGTCAGCAGAGACACATAGAGGAATATGTCAGCAGAGACACATAGAGGAATATGTCAGCAGAGACACATAGAGAGATCTGTCAGCAGAGACACATAGAGGGATCTGTTAGCAGAGACACATAGAGAGATCTGTCAGCAGAGACACATAGAGGAATATGTCAGCAGAGACACATAGAGGAATCTGTCAGCAGAGACACATAGAGAGATCTGTCAGCAGAGACACATAGAGAGATCTGTCAGCAGAGACACATAGAGAGATCTGTCAGCAGAGACACATAGAGAGATCTGTCAGCAGAGACACATAGAGAGATCTGTCAGCAGAGGCACATAGAGGGATATGTCAGCAGAGACACATAGAGAGATCTGTCAGCAGAGGCACATAGAGGAATATGTCAGCAGAGACACATAGAGAGATCTGTCAGCAGAGACACATAGAGAGATCTGTCAGCAGAGACACATAGAGGAATATGTCAGCAGAGACACATAGAGGAATATGTCAGCAGAGACACATAGAGGAATATGTCAGCAGAGACACATAGAGAGATCTGTCAGCAGAGACACAAAGAGGGATCTGTTAGCAGAGACACATAGAGAGATCTGTCAGCAGAGACACATAGAGGAATATGTCAGCAGAGACACATAGAGGAATATGTCAGCAGAGACACATAGAGAGATCTGTCAGCAGAGACACATAGAGGAATATGTCAGCAGAGACACATAGAGAGATCTGTCAGCAGAGACACATAGAGAGATCTGTCAGTAGAGACACATAGAGGAATATGTCAGCAGAGACACATAGAGAGATCTGTCAGCAGAGGCACATAGAGGGATATGTGAGCAGAGACACATAGAGAGATCTGTCAGCAGAGGCACATAAAGGGATATGTCAGCAGAGACACATAGAGAGATCTGTCAGAAGAGGCACATAGAGGGATCTGTCAGCAGAGACACATAGAGAGATCTGTCAGCAGAGACACATAGAGGAATATGTCAGCAGAGACACATAGAGGAATATGTCAGCAGAGACACATAGAGGAATATGTCAGCAGAGACACATAGAGGAATATGTCAGCAGAGACACATAGAGAGATCTGTCAGCAGAGACACATAGAGAGATCTGTTAGCAGAGACACATAGAGGAATATGTCAGCAGAGACACATAGAGGGATCTGTTAGCAGGACACATAGAGGGATCTGTCAGCAGAGACACATAGAGAGATCTGTCAGCAGAGACACATAGAGGAATATGTCAGCAGAGACACATAGAGGAATATGTCAGCAGAGACACATAGAGGAATATGTCAGCAGAGACACTTAGAGAGATCTGTCAGCAGAGGCACATAGTGGGATATGTCAGCAGAGACACATTGAGGGATCTGTCAGCAGAGACACATAGAGAGATCTGTCAGCAGAGACACATAGAGAGATCTGTCAGCAGAGACACATAGAGAGATCTGTCAGCAGAGACACATAGAGGGATCTGTCAACAGAGACACATAGAGAGATCTGTCAGCAGAGACACATAGAGGGATCTGTCAGCAGAGACACATAGAGAGATCTGTCAGCAGAGACACATAGAGAGATCTGTCAGCAGAGACACATAGAGAGATCTGTCAGCAGAGACACATAGAGGGATCTGTCAGCAGAGACACATAGAGAGATCTGTCAGCAGAGACACATAGAGAGATCTGTCAGCAGAGACACATAGAGAGATCTGTCAGCAGAGACACATAGAGGAATATGTCAGCAGAGACACATAGAGGAATATGTCAGCAGAGACACATAGAGGAATATGTCAGCAGAGACACATAGAGGAATATGTCAGCAGAGACACATAGAGAGATCTGTCAGCAGAGACACATAGAGAGATCTGTCAGCAGAGACACATAGAGAGATCTGTCAGCAGAGACACATAGAGAAATCTGTCAGCAGAGGCACATAGAGGGATATGTCAGCAGAGACACATAGAGAGATCTGTCAGCAGAGGCACATAGAGGAATATGTCAGCAGAGGACACATAGAGAGATCTGTCAGCAGAGGACACATAGAGGAGATCTGTCAGCAGAGACACATAGAGGAATATGTCAGCAGAGACACATAGAGGAATATGTCAGCAGAGACACATAGAGGAATATGTCAGCAGAGAAACATAGAGAGATCTGTCAGCAGAGACACATAGAGGGATCTGTTAGCAGAGACACATAGAGAGATCTGTCAGCAGAGACACATAGAGGAATATGTCAGCAGAGACACATAGAGGAATCTGTCAGCAGAGACACATAGAGAGATCTGTCAGCAGAGACACATAGAGAGATCTGTCAGCAGAGACACACTAGAGAGATCTGTCAGCAGAGACACATAGAGAGATCTGTCAGCAGAGACACATAGAGGAATATGTCAGCAGAGACACATAGAGAGATCTGTCAGCAGAGGCACATAGAGGGATATGTCAGCAGAGACACATAGAGAGATCTGTCAGCAGAGGCACATAAAGGGATATGTCAGCAGAGACACATAGAGAGATCTGTCAGAAGAGGCACATAGAGGGATCTGTCAGCAGAGACACATAGAGAGATCTGTCAGCAGAGACACATAGAGGAATATGTCAGCAGAGACACATAGAGAGATCTGTCAGCAGAGACACATAGAGAGATCTGTCAGCAGAGACACATAGAGAGATCTGTCAGCAGAGACACATAGAGGGATCTGTCAGCAGAGACACATAGAGAGATCTGTCAGCAGAGACACATAGAGAGATCTGTCAGCAGAGACACATAGAGTTATCTGTCAGCAGAGACACATAGAGAGATCTGTCAGCAGAGACACATAGAGAGATCTGTCAGCAGAGACACATAGAGAGATCTGTCAGCAGAGACACATAGAGAGATCTGTCAGCAGAGACACATAGAGAGATCTGTCAGCAGAGACACATAGAGAGATCTGTCAGCAGAGACACATAGAGAGATCTGTCAGCAGAGACACATAGAGAGATCTGTCAGCAGAGACACGTAGAGAGATCTGTCAGCAGAGACACATAGAGAGATCTGTCAGCAGAGACACATAGAGAGATCTGTCAGCAGAGACACATAGAGGGATCTGTCAGCAGAGACACATAGAGGAATATGTCAGCAGAGACACATAGAGGAATATGTCAGCAGAGACACATAGAGGAATATGTCAGCAGAGACACATAGAGGAATATGTCAGCAGAGACACATAGAGAGATCTTTCAGCAGAGACACATAGAGGGATCTGTTAGCAGAGATACATAGAGAGATCTGTCAGCAGAGACACATAGAGGAATATGTCAGCAGAGACACATAGAGGAATATGTCAGCAGAGACACATAGAGAGATCTGTCAGCAGAGACACATAGAGGAATATGTCAGCAGAGACACATAGAGAGATCTGTTAGCAGAGACACATAGAGAGATCTGTCAGCAGAGACACATAGAGGAATATGTCAGCAGAGACACATAGAGAGATCTGTCAGCAGAGGCACATAGAGGGATATGTCAGCAGAGACACATAGAGAGATCTGTCAGCATAGGCACATAGAGGGATATGTCAGCAGAGACACATAGAGAGATCTGTCAGAAGAGGCACATAGAGGGATCTGTCAGCAGAGACACATAGAGAGATCTGTCAGCAGAGACACATAGAGGAATATGTCAGCAGAGACACATAGAGGAATATGTCAGCAGAGACACATAGAGGAATATGTCAGCAGAGACACATAGAGGAATATGTCAGCAGAGACACATAGAGAGATCTGTCAGCAGAGACACATAGAGAGATCTGTTAGCAGAGACACATAGAGGAATATGTCAGCAGAGACACATAGAGGGATCTGTTAGCAGGACACATAGAGGGATCTGTCAGCAGAGACACATAGAGAGATCTGTCAGCAGAGACACATAGAGGAATATGTCAGCAGAGACACATAGAGTAATATGTCAGCAGAGACACATAGAGGAATATGTCAGCAGAGACACTTAGAGAGATCTGTCAGCAGAGGCACATAGAGGGATATGTCAGCAGAGACACATTGAGGGATCTGTCAGCAGAGACACATAGAGAGATCTGTCAGCAGAGACACATAGAGAGATCTGTCAGCAGAGACACATAGAGAGATCTGTCAGCAGAGACACATAGAGTGATCTGTCAGCAGAGACACATAGAGGGATCTGTCAGCAGAGACACATAGAGAGATCTGTCAGCAGAGACACATAGAGAGATCTGTCAGCAGAGACACATAGAGGAATATGTCAGCAGAGACACATAGAGAGATCTGTCAGCAGAGACACATAGAGAGATCTGTCAGCAGAGACACATAGAGAGATCTGTCAGCAGAGACACATAGAGGAATATGTCAGCGGAGACACATAGAGAGATCTGTCAGCAGAAACACATAGAGAGACCTGTCAGCAGAGACACATTGAGAGATCTGTCAGCAGAGACACATAGAGAGGTCTGTCAGCAGAGACACATAGAGAGATCTGTCAGCAAAGGCACATAGAGAGATCTGTCAGAAGAGACACATAGATGGATCTGTCAGCAGAGACACATAGAGGAATATGTCAGCAGAGACACATAGAGTGATCTGTCAGCAGGGACACATAGAGAGATCTGTCAGCAGAGACACATAGAGGGATCTGTTAGCAGAGACACATAGAGAGATCTGTCAGAAGAGACACATAGATGGATCCGTCAGCATAGACACATACAGGAATATGTCAGCAGAGACACATTGAGAGATCTGTCAGCATAGACACATAGAGAGATCTGTCAGCAGAGACACATAGAGGAATATGTCAGCAGAGACACATAGAGTGATCTGTCAGCAGAGACACATAGAGAGATCTGTCAGCAGAGACACATTAAGAGATCTGTCAGCAAAGGCACATAGAGAGATCTGTCAGAAGAGACACATAGAGGAATATGTCAGCAGAGACACATAGAGGAATATGTCAGCAGAGACACATAGAGAGATCTGTCAGCAGAGACACATAGAGGGATCTGTCAGCTGAGTCACATAGAGAGATCTGTCAGAAGAGACACATAGATGGATCTGTCAGCAGAGACACATAGAGGAATATGTCAGCAGAGACACATTGAGAGATCTGTCAGCAGAGACACATAGAGAGGTCTGTCAGCAGAGACACATAGAGAGAGCTGTCAACAAAGGCACATAGAGAGATCTGTCAGAAGAGACACATAGATGGATCTGTCAGCTGAGACACATAGAGGAATATGTCAGCAGAGACACATAGAGAGATCTGTCAGCAGAGACACATAGAGGGATCTGTTAGCAGAGACACATAGATGGATCCGTCAGCAGAGACACATACAGGAATATGTCAGCAGAGACACATTGAGAGATCTGTCAGCAGAGACACATAGAGTGATCTGTCAGCAGAGACACATAGAGGAATATGTCAGCAGAGTCACATAGAGTGATCTGTCAGCAGAGACACATAGAGAGATCTGTCAGCAGAGACACATAGAGAGATCTGTCAGCAAAGACATATAGAGAGATCTGTCAGAATAGACACATAGAGAGATCTGTCAGCAGAGACACATAGAGGAATATGTCAGCAGAGACACATAGAGTGATCTGTAAGCAGAGACACATAGAGAGATCTGTCAGCAGAGACATATAGAGAGATCTGTCAGCAGAGACATATAGACAGATCTGTCAGCAGAGACACAGAGGGATCTGTCAGCAGAGACCCAAAGGGATCTATCAGTAGAGACACATAGAGAGATCTGTCAGCAGAGACACATAGAGGGATCTGTTAGCAGAGACACATAGAGAGATCTGTCAGAAGAGACACATAGATGGATCCGTCAGCAGAGACACATAGAGGAATATGTCAGCAGAGACACATTGAGAGATCTGTCAGCAGAGACACATAGAGAGATCTGTCAGCAGAGACACATAGAGTGATCTGTCAGCAGGGACACATAGAGATATCTGTCAGCAGAGACACATAGAGGGATCTGTTAGCAGAGACACATAGAGAGATCTGTCAGAAGAGACACATAGATGGATCCGTCAGCAGAGACACATAGAGGAATATGTCAGCAGAGACACATTGAGAAATCTGTCAGCAGAGACACATAGAGAGATCTGTCAGCAGAGACACATAGAGGAATATGTCAGCAGAGACACATAGAGTGATCTGTCAGCAGAGACACATAGAGAGATCTGTCAGCAGAGACACATAGAGAGATCTGTCAGCAAAGGCACATAGAGAGATCTGTCAGAAGAGACACATAGAGAGATCTGTCAGCAGAGACACATAGAGGAATATGTCAGCAGAGACACATAGAGAGATCTGTCAGCAGAGACACATAGAGAGATCTTTCAGCAGAGACATATAGATAGATCTGTCAGCAGAGACACAGAGGGATCTGTCAGCAGAGACACATAGAGGGATCTATCAGTAGAGACACATTGAGGGATATGTCAGCAGAGACACAAAGAGGGATCTTTAAGCAAAGACACATATGGTTTTTCAGTTGAGACAAACACAATATAATAATTACCATATCAAACCAAGCTTTGTGTTGTGGGACAACACTAAACAGTTTGAGAACCCACGGATGGTTGACATTAATGTTCGAGAGAAGTGACATGCTTTTAACTTGTCACATGTTGCTTGGATAATGCCTCTATCCGTTGCCTCGTGACTGTTATGTTTCACCTGGTGTAGTTTTATTGAGGTAAGTAAGACAGTAACTGCATGCCATTTACTGAACTGTAATAATTTATGCAGGCGAACACCGGGCAAGGAGAAACAATGGCGAAGAAAGTGAAGGCAGCGGGGATTTAGTTGTTGAGAAGGATGTTGAGATAATCGTGGACAGAGAAATAAACCTATGTTGAGATGTAGTTGTTGAGAAGAATGTTGAGAATATCGTGGGCAGAGAAGGAAAGATCGATTAGATGTTGAGGACAATAATGAGAACAATATTGAGGACAATATTAAGAATAATATTGAGAACAACATTTAGGGAAATGTTGAGGACAATATTGAGAACAATGTTGAGGATAATATTGAGGATAATACTGAAAACAATATTGAGAACAATGTTGAGGACACTGTTGAGGATAATGTTGAGGACAATGTTGAGAACAATGTTGAGGATAATATTGAGGACAATGTTGAGGACAATGTTGAGGATAATATTGAGGACAATGTTGAGAACAATGTTGATGACAATGTTGAGGACAATGTTGAGGACAATGTTGAGGATAATATTGAGGACAATGTTGAGAACAATGTTGAGGACAATGTTGTTGAGGACAATGTTGAGGGCAATGTTTAGGATAATATTGAGGACAATGTTGAGGACAATATTGAGGACAATATTGAGGACAATGTTGAGGACAATGTTGAGAACAATGTTGAGGACAATGTTGAGGACAATGTTGAGGACAATGTTGAGGACAATGTTGAGGATAATATTGAGGACAATGTTGAGGATAATATTGAGGACAATGTTGAGGACAATGTTGAGGACAATGTTGAGAACAATGTTGAGGACAATGTTGAGGACAGTGTTGAGGACAATGTTGAGGACAATGTTGAGGACAATGTTGAGAACAATGTTGAGGACAATGTTGAGGACAATGTTGAGGACAATGTTGAGGACAATGTTGAGGACATTGTTGAGGACAATGTTGAGGACAATGCTGGTGGAAAGAGAAGGACACATACGTTGAGGTATCGTTGTCTTCATGGTCCAGTCAGTAGTCATCGTCATCATCATCATCATTGGCACCTTGCCGTCTTGACGTTTGTTACATTCTGCTTCAAAAAGGCATAATAACTACAACCCATGGCGGGGAACTATGTCAAGAAATGTGAGAGATATGACCAATTCGCGCTGTACATGATCTTCCACAGTGGATGCATGTGAACACATGGTCATTTAGACCATCCTGCTCTATCTTAAGTCTCGCACTCTCGGTGTGTGACTTATCTGCAATCATTTTCTCCTTTGTCTGTATTCCATTTCTGATATTTGTCCTCCATGCTAAAGTATAGCGGCAACTTGCCCCCAATGTGCATTATCAATGCCTGTATCAATCATGTCCCGCTTACACACAACTTTGTATCGTTGTAGAGGCCGACCCTGAGATCTCCTACCCGTCTGTAATTAACGAAAAAAGATGTCCTTTGGCATTCTGCCATCATCCATCCTCCTAACGTGTCCTATCCATTTAAGTCTACGAAGACTGAGCATGGAATAAACCGTCACACAACCTGATCTTTCCAATACTGCAGTATTTGTGATTTTGTCTTGCCACTTAATACCAAGTATTCTTCGCAGACATCGCATATGAAAGCTGTTTAAACGTTTCTCTTGGTGTGAGTAAGTTGACCAGGCTTCACTGCCATAAAGAAGAGTACTAAGGACACAAGGCTTGATAGACCATAGTCAATAAGAATAAAAAGGTGACAAAAGACATGCCTGTCTCACTGCAATGTAGATTTCAAATGCCGCTGTTAGTGTTTCTACACGGAGAACTCTGCACCTCGGTTTTAACCATTGGTCATTTGGACTAAAATTTTGACTTCTCGTCCTTTACTTGGGGACGCAAATGACAAGTAGCTCAGAAGTCGGAGTGGGTTCGCATGAAGCGAGGGACACTGGCAAATAGGGGAAGTTAACAGACAAAAATCAGTACTACGCTTGTGTTCAAAGCGAGCGAAGGCAAAGAAAATGTCTGAAGTTGTTGCCTTTACGAAGTTAATGCTATTCTGTGGTCTTCTTTTGTCCATCATCAGTGTTGGATTGCCTTGTCCATCATCAGTGTTGGATTGCCTTGTCCATCATCAGTGTTGGATTGCCTTGTCCATCATCAGTGTTGATTGCCTTGTCCATCATCAGTGTTGGATTGCCTTGTCCATCATCAGTGTTGGATTGCCCGTAATGCAATGTTGTGATCATGAACATTCTGATGGCAGAGACTGTGTCTGCGTGCCTCCTTTGAAATGATGCCCCAGGCAGTGCTGGTATCAAGGTGCAACAGTTGTGTACACATACAACATCCGTCCGCCAGCCTACAACTGCTGTAAATATGTTCTCTGTGCGTCTTGTGTGTACATTATTATTTAATGAGCAAGATTTATTGGCTATACTAATCAAGAAAACAGCTGAAACATAATTTGCGAGACAAAAAGCTACGATACCTGACGGCCTGTCTCACAAAGACCTAGATTCTAATTCAGCCTCACAAAAGGCCTCGGGTGAATGCAAGTCTTGCAAAGACCTCTGGTGGAAGTCAGCCTCACAAAGACCTGGGGTGGATGACAGTCTCAGAAAGACCTAGATTCTAAGACAGCCTCACAAAAGGCCTCGGGTGGATGTCACTCTCACAAAGACCGAGATTGGAAGCCGTCCTCACAAAGACCTCGGGTGGATGCCAGTCTCACAAAGACCTCGGGTGGAAGTCAGCCTCAAAAAGACCTGGGGTGGATGCCAGTCTCACAAAGACCTAAATTCTACGCCAGCCTCGCAAAAGGCGTCGCGTGGATGCCAGTCTCACAAAGAACTCGGGTGGAAGTCAGCCTCACAAAGACCTGGGGTGGGTGCCAGCCTGACAAAGACTTGGACTGGGCATTAGCCTAACAAAACCTGACTTCTTAACACAAGGAAGTAACAGGTGTGTATCTCGCACGGATGAAATCAAAAACACAATTTATGCCAAACGTGAACTCAGCGGCTACTAACATATTTCCTCAACTCTGATCTATCTGCATCTGCTCTCGCCTTCGCTCCCAAACTTCCATGTTTATAGCTCTCATAATAGTAGCATTTATCTGATAGTTGTAGGTGTATGACATTCCCATGCAGAGTAGGTGGAATGAAGTTGGTTGTTGCTGTATTAGTTTACGGTATCAAGCAACTTTATTTCACGAGGAACTTTGCACAAAGGTCACCCACTGTCATCCAAATCCTCAGCGTATATACAAACAAGAGTCATGTTTACACTAAGTGCTTTCCCATGATCTCACAGATATAGCTGTCATAAATCCACTAAGTGCTTTCCCGCGATCTCACAGACATATCTGTCATGAGTACACTAAGTGCTTTCCCGTGATCTCACAGATATATTTCTTTCCTGCAGTTTGGGCGAGTGATACGTCTTTCCGGAGACCTTCAGGCTATCAAACAATTGTATAACAACAATGAAGAGGATCAACTTGGTACTCCTGGTGGCAACCTACATAGGTAAAGGTTTCGTGGTTTATCTGTTGGGGTGGGATCTAGAAGTACAACGTTCACCTCTGGCTAGTACAGACGTGGATCGATTTTTGTTGTTGCTTAGACGTGTGGATTTCTGCAAAACAAGGAACGATTCTTGTAGTCCACAATGTAAATTGGGTAGTAGATAGAACGTCTGGAATTCTTGGACAAATTAGAAACATTCAGAGTGGCCGTGTGCAAGGTTTAAAGACTAGACAGAACATGGCGCTGCGAAGTTAGATTTGCACAATTACAAAAGAGACTCACACAAAGACATGTTTATATCTGAAGTGATCTGAAACTCACACATTTTATATGGAGTTAGAACACTGTGCTGAGATTCTCCTTATGTGATGTAAGGGATGATACTGAGCACTTATGTGGGCATCCGTGGTGTCAGTATGACTGCTGTAGTATATTTAAACGTCTTTACAATTCCCTAGTATTGACTTTTTAAGTATCGTACTTAGTGGGGAGAGAAACGGCGCTAGACTTGACCCTCTATGACGTCATCTAAGTTCAAAAGAAAGCCAATGATTGGTCGAGTACCCGACCAAACCGGCGCTCAATTTAACAAAGGGTCAGTAGACATTTTTTGTTACTGAGAACAAAGGACGCACACGTCAGGCCTCCCATCTGGGGACGGCAAAAACAGCTCAAAATATTTCACTCTCTGGAGCTTAGGTACGTTGAAAATACATTATGATTGTAGTAATCATGTTTTTTTTTTTATAAGGTACATATATCATTGTATTAAATAAGTAATTGTTAGAGTGATAAATCAACAATTCATGTAAACGAGGGTCTGATTGATTGCCTTCTGCTAAGCAGCCATGTTTGCCTCGCTGCCGAAATTTCCTATGCTGTACAGTTTCAAATTCCTATGGTTAACCTATTCTATGCATTGTGAAACTATCTCACTATCAATGCCTATAAATCTGCAAACATTTTAGGTGCTGTAGAGTAGTCACTCTAAGTACATTTCATGAAACTTTTCTCTACGCGAATGCCTAATATTGTTATCGCATCTTATGGACCAGTTCATGTTGGAGAAATCGTTTCTGCTAATCTGTAACTTGAGCTATCGTGCTATTTTTGTACAATCTTCTTGTTTACATATTAGTAACCACACAATATGTGTGATGGACATGTAATCCTTTCATAAATGTGTAAGGGAAATGCCATGTGTGAAGAGCAAAATCTCATGTGAAAAGAAAGAAAAACGCACGAGGTATAGGTTTGAATGTCTGGCAGGTCGTGCCTTCAGTCCACATTGTATCAGGGTAGTAGGCGCCTTGATTAATATTATGTTCAGAAATTGCCAACAACTTCAGAAAACTTACCATGCTGCAGAAGTTATTTCCTGAAAGAAAAAAACAACTGGATACTTCTTACACTAGCAGCAATGGGTGAGTTATATCACAGCGTTCACCAACCCCATGCTGCTAGTGGCAAAGAGGAAAGAAGATCATCTATTCGGGTCTTATGGATTGACGAATGAGAGGAAATCTCAAGAATGACCCCTGCATTATTAATATGATTATTATTATTCATATATGAAAGATTCATTTGTTTTCTATGTTATGAGAATTAAGTATTCTATTCATGATTGTTATTTATTGCTGGAATATAATTTTAATGTTACCCCAGTGGGGACATGAATGAGGATGATGTAAGAAGCCTTGTGTATGTCAGTACCACAAGAAGAGAATGTTGATTGGTATGGATGGCCTTTGGCCTAATGCTGTTTACAGCTGTAGAAAGGAGATGGGGAATTCTGAGACAAAAGGCCTATGTCTTAGAGATTCTTGTCAAGTATGGCAGATGCAATATCAAAGTGTTGGATGGAAAGTATTCTCTAAATCATCAGAAAGATCCAGAAGCAATCCCAGAAAAGAATATTGAGTGAGGAGATACCCTACTCATATTTAGAGTTGGAATAACTCTACAATCAGCAAAGAGGGATGGAGCAATTGGAAACCAAACTCCATTCTCCTTCCTCTTTGTTTCTTGTATTTGTGTTGTGATAATGTTAGCACATAACAAGTTGTTTTAATGCTTGGGTTTGTGTTCTTTTGTCATTCCCAGCTCTGGAAAGGCAGGTGGTGGTTTTTGGAAATATCACCAAACCGGATCTTAGGTCAACAGCCGGTAGTAAGTGACATATGGAAAATTGTCCGACGCATAATCTGGACCTATGAAAAAGTTAACTGCCACACGTGTTAGCTGACTCTGCCAGCAAAAGACATGGTCGGAGGATAAACGGACACGAACGCGATTGATATTCTGACTTATGTCGGGATACACCAGATCGGCGTTCCGAGTTATCTTTCAAAGGTTCCACCTGCTTCACAATCAATCAACAAGGTCAACAAAACTAAGGGACAGTCCCAGTTTTTAATACTAAAATGTATTAGCCATCGAAACCTGTCATACAGCAACAAATCAACACCAGGTTTTAGTTATGAACACCAATGGGAAGACACTGAAACACTATGAACTATGCAAGTTCAACACAACGTCCTAGATCTGAATACCAACTAAAAGACACAGAAATAGACTGAGACGAAAGTAGTGGAGTAAACGTGTATACATACACAGCAGAAAGATCATCCGACTTTTGCGACTCCCAGTTTGTGTGCTAGATTTATTCTTCGTTAATTCCTTGCCTGCAGCAGACCAGTCTTGGTGGATATTAATCCCAGATGCTACCAACTAGTGTTGTTCAACAGTGTATATTCCTGCGAATGAAATGAATATAATGAATCAAGACTCTATGCTGGTCCCATGTCAGCCTGATTGCCCAATCATCAAGTGTGGGATGCCCTGTAGACTGGTGACAGGGTGTGTGAACGCACCTGTTGAGCCACAAGTCGAGAATCTGATATAATAAGCAGAGCAGCTGGACGGTCGTCAGTGTATTTCATCTATGTGATGATGTATAGAAGTACCTTTTGCCAAGTTGGAGTTCCTCAAAGTTTGACTGACCTAGGCCTCGATTTCAATAGGACACAGAGTCCATTAGCACAAGAGTATTCTTGAATTCAGCCCCTGGAGGATGGAGATTATATGTTATTTCTATTCCTGGATTATGGATTATAGTGTTCTCTGGAGGAAATTTTCAGTGGATATTGTGAGAGAAGAACACAGTGAAGGAGTATTATTCCGGTTCCCGGATAATAAGGACATTAACTGCCAAGCATTGAAGAGGAATAATGAACAGTACAACAGGAAAGAAAAGGAAAACATAACTCTAAAGAATTAGTTTAGAATTATGAATGGAATGTGTATTCCCTGGTGATTATCCTGACACCATCTCATTTTTTTTTTAAATATATGAATTGTAAATGGTGTGAGAACCAATTGGTTTTATAAGTTTGGTTTTTCTGAACTCAGACCATTTTTCTTACATCTGTAAATTGGTCAATGCTAGTAGAACCAAATAGTAGTTGTTGTTCTGGGTGTAAGAGCATAAATTTTTGGGTCAATGGGGTTATCACATTTTAATGTGTTTATGATATTGCATATCATCTCATGCCTGTTCTTGAAATTCGGTGTGGCCATTACACTTACATATATGTCTAATCAGATCTTGATGTAATGCATGAACTGTTTGTCCAAATGTTGATGATTACGTCAACTGCTTGTTAATGTTTGTTCAACAGTGGTTGTTATATATGTTGTAAACAATCAATGTCCTCTAGCACTATATAAAATTTAAAAGGTGTTCTAGTGGGAATGGAGAAGTACGCATAGACGCAGTTATGAAAAGAAGTGAAGTATTTTCCTTCTTGTGTTTGTGGTAGAATTCCATGATGACCTCAAGTGGTGACATGAGTGAGAATCTAAAATAATCCCATTATGGATCCCCTAGACAAACAAAACAAAATATTCTCATATATTAAATCCTACATCCCACAACTACAGAGACCTGTTATCGTCACCGTAGATGATCTAAACATGCCTGTCTAGAGTGATGCAAACCAAGGGACTGAGAAAAGTATCGTGGTCGCCTTAGCCCAGCTAATCAAGACAAAATATATGTATCTTTGTAAAACGTAAACTAGGGAAATAGGCTTAGCGCATTTCTTCGTGACCAACCAGCCTTCGATGGATCATGCGGTCAACATCAAGCTCATAGCCTTAGGTCTGTTATTTGTGCAGTAACAATACATAAGAATCATCGCCGGGGCTTCGGAGTGTGTGGTCAGAGCTCATACCACCTTCAACAATCAGCGAATAGAGTTAAGAATTGACCGTTAGCAATGGGACTCTTCACTGGTTGTTGAAGATGACGATGGAGCAAGTATAGGAATGCATCAAGTGCTGCGATGTCTGTTCTGGACTCATCTAAACTCAAATGGTTAAGTCAATGGTCAGTTTTCTTGCACACGGATACCTGCATGAGTTCTCACGTACTTTTCATAGATCACACAAGGAGGCTTTCAAAACACAGTCTCGAAATATTTGTATTCCAGAATTACACGCGCGTGCTCCTAGAATTTAGATTTTATCTGAGACGGCTGCATGTCCGATCCACTACCCGAGGGTCTGGGAAAACTTACTATCATGTTATCGTCTTTTTAAACATCCCGTCCAGCGTATCAGGTCTGCTCCAGGTAGGGGCATTGTACTTATAATTGTACTTATTGCTCACGTAAGTGTACTAATACTCACGTACCCACCTAATAGTACTTATTATCTACGATATGGTAACAATTGTTACGGTAATTGTACTAATACTCACGTACCCACCTAATAGTACTTATTATCTACGATATGGTAACAATTGTTACGGTAATTGTACTAATACTCACGTACCCACCTAATAGTACTTATTATCTACGATATGGTAACAATTGTTACGGTAATTGTACTAATACTCACGTACCCACCTAATAGTACTTATTATCTACGATATGGTAACAATTGTTACGGTAATTGTACTAATACTCACGTACCCACCTAATAGTACTTATTATCTACGATATGGTAACAATTGTTACGGTAATTGTACTAATACTCACGTACCCACCTAATAGTACTTATTATCTACGATATGGTAAACAATTGTTACGGTAATTGTACTAATACTCACGTACCCACCTAATAGTACTTATTATCTACGATATGGTAACAATTGTTACGGTAATTGTACTAATACTCACGTACCCACCTAATAGTACTTATTATCTACGATATGGTACAAATTGTTACGGTAATTGTACTAATACTCACGTACCCACCTAATAGTACTTATTATCTACGATATGGTAACAATTTTTACGGTAATTGTACTAATACTCACGTAACCCACCTAATAGTACTTATTATCTACGATATGGTAACAATTGTTACGGTAATTGTACTAATACTCACGTACCCACCTAATAGTACTTATTATCTACGATATGGTAACAATTGTTACGGTAATTGTACTAATACTCACGTACCCACCTAATAGTACTTATTATCTACGATATGGTAACAATTGTTACGGTAATTGTACTAATACTCACGTACCCACCTAATAGTACTTATTATCTACGATATGGTAACAATTGTTACGGTAATTGTACTAATACTCACGTACCCACCTAATAGTACTTATTATCTACGATATGGTAACAATTGTTACGGTAATTGTACTAATACTCACGTACCCACCTAATAGTACTTATTATCTACGATATGGTAACAATTGTTACGGTAATTGTACTAATACTCACGTACCCACCTAATAGTACTTATTATCTACGATATGGTAACAATTGTTACGGTAATTGTACTAATACTCACGTACCCACCTAATAGTACTTATTATCTACGATATGGTAACAATTGTTACGGTAATTGTACTAATACTCACGTACCCACCTAATAGTACTTATTATCTACGATATGGTAACAATTGTTACGGTAATTGTACTAATACTCACGTACCCACCTAATAGTACTTATTATCTACGATATGGTAACAATTGTTACGGTAAGTGTACTAATACTCACGTACCCACCTAATAGTACTTATTATCTACGATATGGTAACAATTGTTACGGTAATTGTACTAATACTCACGTACCCACCTAATAGTACTTATTATCTACGATATGGTAACAATTGTTACGGTAATTGTACTAATACTCACGTACCCACCTAATAGTACTTATTATCTACGATATGGTAACAATTGTTACGGTAATTGTACTAATACTCACGTACCCACCTAATAGTACTTATTATCTACGATATGGTAACAATTGTTACGGTAATTGTACTTATTACTCTAGTAATTGTACTATCACTCACGTATTTGTACTTATATACCATCGTAATTGTACTCATTACTCACGTAATTATACTTATTACCCACGTAAATGTATTTATTACCCAGGTAATTGTAATTATTACATAGGTAATTGTATTTATTACCGACGTAATTGTTCTGTTAACCCATAATTGTCCTTATTATTCCCTATCATTATGCAAATAGAAGAACAATGTGGGTTTCTAGAAAGCAAAGATACAATAAATGCTGTGTACATGCTGATAACATTAATTGAACGTTCTATGGAAATAAACTGAATATGCTGATAACATTAATTGAACGTTCTATGGAAATAAACAAAGACCTACATCTTTGCTTTATTGACTACACAACGGCTTTCGATAAAGTAAGACATTGCAGCATGATAAAGATGCTTGCAGATAAACAAATTTATAAACATATTGGAAACAACAAGCTGCCATAAAGATTGATAATGAAGTAGGTCAATATCAGCCTATTAAGAGAGGTGAACGACAAAGATGTGTAATGTCTCCAGATCATTTCTTTTCCTATACAGTGAAAATATTTTCAGAAATTTAAAAGATATGAGGGGAATCACCATTGGAGGACGCAATCAATAATAACATTATTGATTTGCGGATAATAGAGTATTGATTGAAGACAATGAGTAGGATCTACAACATTTAGTAGATGTGGTGTTTGCACACAGTGAATAACTAGGGTTAGAATTAAATTGTAAGAAGACACAGATTATGGTCGTCACTTGGAAGAAGGAAATGCCACAATGTAATATACAAGTAAATGGGAATATTCTTAAACAAGTGAATCGGTACAAATATCTCGGAACAGTCAGAACATCTGACGGGAGATGCCTTGAAGAAATTAGAACAAGAATCGCCGTGGTGAAGGTAGCCTCTTGCAAGATGGACAACATACTGATAAATAAAAAGATATCATTTGCAACGAGAAAAAGTGTGTTGAAGTGCAAAATAGAACCCATGCTTCTGTATGGATGTGAAGAGTGGACAGTGAGGAGACAAGCCAAAAAACACCTGATGGCTGTAGAAATGTGGTTTCCGATGACAATGCAAAGGATACCGATTTCACACAGAAAAACCAACGACCAAGTACTACACGAAAAAGATGAAAACCGTAAACTGATTAGAAAAATTAGACGTAGACAGTCACCATTTTAGGACACTTTATGAGGAGAAATAAAGCTGGAGCGAAATAATAAATACTGGGGTGCACTGTGCAGTGTTGGCATGGAAGGTATTTAAGACTGATATGAAAGGCTAATACATTACTGTTGTACCAAGATTGTAGAAATATCTTTGATCTCTTGTAAGTTAGTTAATTATTCCGGTAGGAGAAAGGATGGTTATAGAAATAGATATGAAAGAAACAAATGGTAGTAGAATTATCCATAGCGGAGAATTGCTAGATGATTATTGCTTTATATTAACATAGTTACATTGATGGATTGATTTATAAACTACATATATTTGATTTATTGATATAAATATAAAGATGTTATAAGTTTAAAGAAGTATAAAGAAGTTATTAACTTTATAAGTGTCAAGTATTGTTGTTGTCAATTCATACTTATTGATGTTAGTTTTGATGGATATGGTAATTTACAAAGTGAAAAAGGAGTTCTTAGAAAAGAATATCTATATTATTGATTAATTTATTATTTCGGTAACTTATATTATATTTAACCGAAATATTAAATTAATCAATAATATAGATATTCTTTTATATTATACATAATATAATATATAATCTTATATTATCTTATATTTATATCAATAAATCAAATATATGTAGTTTATAAATCAATCCATCAATTTACTATGTTAATATAAAGCAATAATCATCTAGCAATTCTCCGCTATGGATAATTCTACTACCATTTGTTTCTTTCATATCTATTTCTATAACCATCCTTTCTCCTACCGGGATAATTAACTAACTTACAAGAGTGCAGGGAGTGGCCAGCAGTGGCCACGGAAGTGGAAATCCAGCAACTAATTCAGGATAATGCTCGCCCGGGTGATGTGATTATCTACACAGATGGTTCGGTGTTGAGAGGTAGTAGAAGTGCCTGGGGTTTCTTGGCAAAGGCAAATGGTCGACGTTTGGTGCAGGAGAGCCTGGCATATGATACCACAACATCTAGCTTAAAAATGGAGGTGGGGCGGTCAGTGCAGCTTTCCGCTGGATGGAGAATACGATACACACACACATCGTCATTGTAACTGACTCAGAAAGCATGCTGGGTAGGGTGAGGACAGGCTTCGTGCAGAGTGGCTTGCTTCGCTTCGGAAATCACGGGTGGCAAGCATAGTCTGGATCTTTTCTCCGGGGCATGCTGGTGTGCTGGGGAATGAACAGGCAGATAGATTGGCTGGCGCTGCGAAACTTGGTGGAATATTGATGCATGATAAGGCAGACTTGGTTACGGCCTTGTGGGAACACGTGTACACCTCGGAGGAGCAAATGGATCACTTGGTCTGGCAAGAATGCGACAGCGAGAAGTGACGAGAGGATCTGCTCGACGATGCTCGACGCTTAGAGGAAAGGCGAGACGCACATATAATTAGATTGCTACTAGTACTATTGGGGTTGGAACTCTTCGCTGGCTTCTGAGGATGGGAACGGAGCGCTTATGGAAATGCCCCGAATGCTGTGATGTCGGTTCCTAAATCAATCAATCAATCAATCATATTATATTTAAAATTTATTATACTTAAATTATAAAAGAGATAGTTAAGTAAAGAATATAAATTATAAAGATAGTAGTAGTTTTATAGTTGTCAATTAGTAGTATTATTCTGTAGTTATTCGTCTTAGGTAGACACTTTAATAGATTTGGTTTTAGAAAATAGTTATTTGTTGATTTAAAGGAAGAAACGTTTTTCAGATTAGATGGATAGTATGATGTTAGTTATTATTCACTGACGGATTAGTTAGTATTGGATTGGTTATATAGATAATGAAGTGAAAGATAGATAACAGTAATAAATAACAACTATAAAATAAGAACGACCAAGAAAAGAAGAATACATACGAACAAATAATGATTGATATTGAAAGTATAAAATGTATGTAGTGTAAATTTCAGTCAACAGCAATTTGAAACAGTAAACAGAAATTTAAAACAGCATCCTCTGTCAAGACCAGGAGTGCACCAGAGAAAAGAAGGCCGTCATCGAGTTTCCTGACATGTCGTGGACGATGTACAGATGGGTGGATCGGACGCGGGACGTCTTGCTTGTGATCGAGAAGTTTGCCGGAAGGTTGTTATGGGAGCGAGGTTCGTCAAAGGACATGCTACTGAATGAATGATGAATGAATGAGACACCGATTGATCAGGCACTTGTATTTACTTGTTTCTTGAAAAGTAATTACCAGCACCAGTCCAAAGCACAACGTTAGGAATGAGACCGAGACAGAATTTCCTGCTGGACAAAAACAGAAAAACATGTTCACGTGCTCGGTCCCTTTCTACAAAAGCCACCAAATAGTTCTCGTGCTGACTATTCCAAAGCAACGTGATTGCAAGTCCACCTGGTCCATCAGACCACATCAAATAGTGTAAGCAAAAACATTTCTAAGCATTTCACAAGATAAAGTAGATTCCGTGCAACATAGATGAAAAAAGACTGTTCAGCAGCTATAGTTAACCAGTTATAACGTACGGAAGTGAATCACGGACAATTAACAGAATAGGAGAGGAATTATGTGGAAGCTGCAGAGATGTGGTTTTATAGAAGAATGATGAGATCAACACAAAGGAATAAACAGTATAATGAGATCACAATGAAGAGATAAACAGCATAATGATAATCACAATGGAGAGATAAACAACATAATGAGATCACAATAAAGAGATAAACAGCATAATGAAGATATCTGGTAAAAGTTGACTAGTTACTCACATCAGAAGAAAACATTCGACATTCTTTAGGCACGTCACTGGGAAAACAGGGGTATATCATGACAACGAACGAAGGAATGAACGAATACACTTTAGTTTTTAAAGGGTAAAGAATTGGGCACGCAGGCCCGTCTGAAATTCTGCCCTTCTTCTGTATTTCCTCTCATACATTATTGCATTCAACAGCACTTATGAAGCTAATCTTAGACAACAAAAGAACAATAAGCATTAAAACGCATGAAAAATAATCAATAATACATGACTCACTGAGGCAACAACAACAACAACAACAACAAAACTTTATTTTGAAAGGGTTAAGAATTGGGCACGCAGGCCCGTCTAACATTATGCCCTTTTATCACTCTCTTTCATACATTATACCATTCACACATCATTCAAGGCTAACTGAAAACAGCAACAATATAAAAGACATGCATTATAAAGGCATGTGGAAAAATTAAAAATCAATACTACACGACTGGTGTGGCACTTGTTATTAGCTATGTGGAATATACTGGCCTACCAAAAGGGGACTGGCTGTTATACTAGGGTTTTATTATTATTATTACTTCTATTATTAAGGGGGAAGGTAATCCGTACTGAGATAGTGTTCAAATAATTTGCGATTATATGTATAGGGATTGGTGATGTCTTTTATTTCACGTGGAAGACTGTTCCACAGCTGAGCTGCAGAGTACGTTAAGCTTGTTTTGTATAAGTCTATCCTAGGCTTCGGAATGTGTAATATATTTAATCGTTTACTGTGTCTAGCATTATATTCAAACAATGGCCAAAGGTAATTTGGGGCATTCCGATGTAGGATTTTGTGAATTAGTTTGGCCTTATTGAAAAGCAGACGTTTGCGGAGTGGTAGTAACTGAAGGCGTTTATGCAGGCTAGGATTGTCAGTTAAATGTTTGCTATAAATTAAACTCATGGCCCGTTTCTGGAGTGAGTAAAGTCGCTTGGTGCTTGAATTGGAACAACCGTCCCAGATTGTAGAGCAGTAGTCAAAATGTGTCTGTATGTGAGAAGTATAGAATATTTTCCTTGTGTCCTCATCAAGGAAATTTTTAATTTTGGCGAGTTGGTAGACTTTTTTCGCTGTTTGTTTAGTGAGCGCTTGAACGTGAGGATTAAAGGTTAGGTTTCTATCAATGATGAGGCCTAATGTTTTGTGCTCAATTACACTTTCTACTGGCATGTTATCGATGTGAAGTTGAAGTGATCTGTGTGAACTTAGAGTTTGAAGTCTTTGTCTGGTTGTTAATAACATAGATTTTGTTTTAGTGATGTTAATTTGCATACGGTTCGCATAGCTCCACCTAACTACATTATTTAATTCTTGTTGCAAAGACGACTCCAGCAAATTACTGCTTTCAGCGTTTGTATACACTGTACAGTCGTCTGCAAATAGATCGCAGGACGACGAAAGGTGCAAAGGTAGATCATTAATATATATGGTAAATAATAGAGGGCCAAGAATAGAGCCTTGCGGTACTCCAGTATTGAAGGTAGTGGTTTGGGACAGAGATTTATTGTATGATACTACTTGATTTCTGTTTGACAGAAAAGATGTTATTAGCGTCACAACATTAGGGCCAATTTTCATTGTCTCTGGTTTTTTAATTAAAATGGCATGGTCTATCATATCAAATGCTTTTCTGAAATCGATAAACACAGCTCCACATATATTGTTGTTATTTATATTCTGGTGCCAATTTTCTATCATGTTTGTTAGGGCCGTATGGCAAGAATATTTTGGTCGAAATCCTGATTGACTGTCAACTATAAGCTTGTTGCGATCTAAATACTGTAATGTTACCTTACGGATGTGTTTTTCTAGTGGTTTAGATAATGATGATAGTAAAGACATGAGTCTATAATTGTTCGGGAGACCATTGTCCAATGAACCAGATTTAAGGAGAGGATGCACTTTAACTATTTTGAGAGCTGATGGAAAGTGACCTTTGGTGAGACACTGATTATATACATAGGTTAGTGATAGACATATCACTGGCGCAGCACAGCGGAGAAATCCGACTGCTGATTCCATCTAACTCAGATGAGTGTGTTTTTTAGGTTACTGAAGTAAGTGAATAAATACTTCAGTGACTGTCATTAGCGGTATGTCAGAAAGGATATCTCGGGGGCATCTGGTCTGGCAAAACGATGACAGTAAAGATAATTTGCAAGGAGAATTTGGAAGTGTAGCCTTCAACTGATCTATGTCATTCTGAAAAAAGTTACTGAATTGGTCGCATGAAATAGGATTTGATGGTATTGAATTTGAGTAGTTATGCTTGTTTGTCAAGGTGTTTATTGCCTTCCGTATATCCTTTAACATGGGCATTATAAATATCTAAATAAGGTGTAACGTACCATACATATGGGAATGTTTATTGGCTAGTTGTCGTTTGAGATAATTTTCCATTATTATTGTTTTTTTTTTGGGGGGGGGATAGGGGTGGGGGAATGTAGTTTGTACTGAGGTCGTGATTTCTTGTGGAATATTGTTCCACAACTGAGCGACAGAGAATGCTAAGTTTGTTTTACATAAGTCTATCCTAGGTTGAGGGACATGGAGTATATTTAGTCATTCGCTATGTTTTGCGTTATATTTGAACATGACCAAAGTGTCACGAGATCGCCATGAGTTAACCAGATAATGATAATACAGAAAGTTTGCTTAGCGCATATTTTCTAGGCCACAACAGTTGTACAAAATACAGATAGAACCCGTCAGATCCTAGTTACAATCAGATATCAGACAATCCCAGGTCGGGCAAAAATAACAGCTGCAGATGTGTAGGGGAAGTGAGTGAGATGAACCTATACACCACTTTGACAGTTCATAAACAGGTCGGATTCAAGCGGAAGTACTCAGCTCGGGAGAAAACAGTCCGTCTGTCATTTAGAGTTCCGGACATCAAGCGAAATGGCGGCTGGGGTTGTCACCACTCGACAGAAGATTGGCGGTTTGTTGTGGAAACCCGTTGTTGGGAGCATACAGGAACTCGCTAGCTTGTTGTGGGAGTCAAAACAAGTGATGACAACTCTGACATTGATTGAGCCAGGGAAGATAGATTCCTGACAAGGGATGATCTGCCCAAAATAACACCTGTGTGGACATAAAGAATACCGTCACGTGACCAATTTTAGGCGTTTGCCAAAAACCTGATTTTGGGGACAATTAGTGTTGACCAAAATATGGATTAGGATTGACGTGTTTTGTGGGAGAGCTCTACAGTGTTAGATTAATTTAAAATTAACTAGCATGTGTCGTTATGGCAAAGTGTAGCAGCCATCCAGGAATGAGGCGGGTTTGCCTAAGGTAGTTAATATAGTCTATTTAGGCCTAATTAATATAGGCAGTAGTCTTGTTAAAACTAGAGTGTGATGATTAGCACTGTTAGTTGAAAACTAGTTAGAGTAGTGAAGTGATAATTGGCTCTGCTAGGGTGAATAGGATAGCGGGGTGATAATTGGAGAGATTTAAGATGGGTTGGGAGATGGGGAAAGTGCTCAATGGGGAGGGATCTTTCAGTGGGTTGCCCACTGAAGTTTTGCGCTCTGTTATTGGTCTTTCCTTGTCATCGCCTGATTCGGACGTAGGTGAGGAGCTAATATGCTCTATGACAGAGTTTAGTTAGCTGTAAAATAACTGAGCAAGGCAATAGGCTTACACTCAGCCGGTAGGATCAGTGACTAGTACTATCACCAGATGTGTTGTTTCTCTCACAGGTTCCCTACCAGTTACGAGGAAGTTCAACACTGGGTTTGATGAAGTGCAACTTCAAGTAGACATAACACCAGTTGGACACTCAAATGGTTCTTACTAAAAAGGAATAACGTCCGAGAAGAAAGATGGTATTATGTTTACGCTGGACTCATAATCAGGAAGGTTCACCTAAGATGGGTGATGATTGTGATGCAACACACAGCATAAGAACATTGGTAACTAAACAAGAACATTAAAATATAATAGTCACATGGTGTGACATATTCTAGTGAAATAGTACCAAAGACAGGATACGTTAAACTAGATAGACACTAGTTAGGATCAAGTATATTAACAATAACAGTGATACTTAAGTACACACAACAAAGGATTCGTACAATTTTTAGGACCGATAGGAACTTATGTGTGGTGTACAGCAGGTCCATGATCAGCTGTAGATTACAAACAGTATCTATTTCGGATGATCAGGAAGATGGATTACCAGGTAGCTACAGATGACAGTCGGTGTCCGGCAGGAGAGATACAGTACCGGGTGAGATGGACTTGTTCTGACTTAACGTGCTGTGGTGTGTCCTTGCAAGGATGAACTGACTATGTTATTATCTGAAGGTCCGATCCTACACACATTATAGAACACATCACACATTTTCTTCGCATACACGTCTCACGTACATTACACTTTTCTTTTAATAAATTAATCTTTAGTAATTTTTAGAAGCAAGAGTTGTTGAATATGTTGCGTTGGGGAAGTATGAGAGGGGCATAGTACGACAGTGAGAGAGTGATAGGAAAAGGTGTCCATGGGCTGATGGAGTGTGTTGGACGGAAGCTGGTGGATTCTCCAGGATATTGATAAAGGGAAAAAAATTATAATGTGGGTGTTGACTCCCCTCACTCCCGGGACGACACTTTAAAGGAAGACACGACATTATTGGGTGCTCGTAAACGGGATCTTTGGACAGCGGGATCTCTCGTAAAAGTGATCCTTGGACAGCGGGATCTCTCGTAATCGTGATCCTTGGACAGTGAGATATCCTGCAAGCAGAATACTCGGACAGTGGGATCCTTAGTTATAGGACGGAGATATCATATTGGAGAATCCAGCTAGAGTGAATGTGGATAAGGATTAGGACAAATATCTTACCTGTTCACACTTCACACGTCTGCATAGGTCTGTGGTCCTGATTCTACTCTTGTCACTGAGTGATTGTGTTGTGTTGTGTGGTGTGTTAAATATATATATAGATAAATTGTATTTGGTCATTATCTATATAGTTGTTTAGAGATAATTAAACTCAACCTGCTAGCTTACCTCTCTGTAAAATGGCCACTCTTAAATTTACCACTGCAGAATTAAGGGCAAAGGGGGAAGTCATGGGATTGTCGGGTTCTGCACTTACAGATTACATACAGGAAGTGGAGAGAGAGTATCGTCAAGCAGAAAGAGAAGATCGAAAGGCTGAGTTGGAATTGAGAAGGATGGAGTTGGAACAAGAAGCTAGGAAATCGGAAGCAGAACAAGCTGTGAGGAAATTTGAAGCTGAGCAAGCAGCTAATAAATTTGAAGCTGACAAGCAGCTAAGAAACTGGAAGCTGAACAAGAAGCTCAGAAAAGGGAGCACGAGTACCGGATGAGGGAACTCGAGTTGAAGAGTCAATCTAATGGGGAAACTGAGGGAGCAGTTGGAGGTTCCTCCATCCCAGGCTCAAACCCAGCAGGTGGACATGGTTACCATGCTATGAAGTTTCCTTTAGCGGTCTACGAGGAGGACAAAGAGAAGATTGACCAGTACCTTCAACGCTTCGAGGCCATGTCTGTTGCTATGGGTCTGGAGCGTAACAAATGGAATCTCAAGCTATCCCAGGGATTACGCGGGACCGGCTACAAGGTGTATTCTCGCCTGCCACCAGGACATGAGAACAATTATGACGAGTTGAAGACGGCTCTGCTGAAACGATTTGAGGTTACGTCACATACATACCGGAAAAAATTTCGAGCAGCGAAACAAGAACCGGGGGAGTTGTTTGCCGCCTACAGTTTGCGTCTAAAATCCTATCTCCATAAGTGGATGGATTTGGCTGGGTTCGCACATGACTGTGAGAGTCTGGAAGAGCTCATGGTGGTCGACCAGCTGAAGAAGCAAATGTCTAAACCTCTCAGGACGTTCATGGGAGAACAAGGAGCAGAACGTATTGACCTCGTGACAAAATTAGCAGAACGGTTCGTCGAGGTACATGGGGAGGCAGGGGAAAACCTTTCCACTAACACCAAAAGTCAGGAGAAACATGACAAGAAGAAAGCCGAAAACTCAGGAACCAAAAAGTGGGAACCTTATGTGCAAAAATCAGAGGATAGTTCAGAGAAGAAGAAGGAGGGAAGCAAGAGCACTTCAAGCTCTACACCAAAACGACCGTGGTCGGAGAAGTGGTGTTCAATTTGTAAGTCACCCTCTCACAATACGAGGGACTGCAAATCGAAGGCTAAGAACCCTCACTTCGCAGCATGTCAAGTGACTTCCAAGGAGGTTGTCACGGAAAATGCCAAGGTCAACAAGGAAGCTCGCCACCAGGAGAGCTCACTCAAGTCCAGCACTAGAAAATCTAGGACAGAGAAATGGTGTAACCAATGCAAGTCAAACACGCACAATGCTTTTGACTGCAAGGGAAAGTCAGGAGACTCTAAATTCGTCGTGTGGCCTGGGAAACCTAAGGTGGAGCCCACCGAACAGGTCGAGGCCGAGGAAGAGACTCCAGACCAGGAAAAACCACCTGTAGTGGAATTGGTAGAGGTTAACGGTCGTCAAGTGGAGTGTTTGTACGACACAGGACTGGACGGGGAGGCCGTGATTTATGCGGATCCAATTTTTCCAGTAATCCTCGGTTGCCGGTATGACTTTCTGGGAATGCCCAGGGAGCCAATCCATATGGGAGCAATACAGACTCGCTCTCAGACGAGAATGGGAGAGGCAGAAGCAATTGTGACTAACCCACTGCCGGGGGAGCTACGAACTGCCCAGAGTGAGGATGCTACTTTACGTCCTTGCTACAAAAAGCTACAGAAAAGTGCTGATCCACCAGGTCGGGGACAGTACTACATAAAGAACAGGATACTCTACAGGAGAGCAGGAAGGGGAGACAACCTATACGGTCAGTTGGTGGTCCCGAAAGCTCACCGGGCCCAGATTCTTCATATGGGGCATACCATCTCCTTTAGTGGACACATGGGTATTGCCGCCACCATGCAGCGAATTTCCTGCCACTACTATTGGCCGGGAATGACAGATGATGTGCGTCGGTATGTGAAGTCATGCTCTGAGTGCCAGAGGGTGGCACCGAAACACTGGACAGCACCGGTGGTCTTGGGTGAGATGCCCATCATGAACTCTCCTTTCGAGAGGGTAGCCATCGATATCGTGGGTCCACTTCCCAGGACTAGGAAGAGGAACATGTATATACTCACAATGGTGGATTGCTGTAGAATATGGGGTGAGGCCATACCGTTGACCACGATTGACTCGAAACGAGTGGCGGACGCACTGATGGAGGTCTTTACCAGATTAGGCTTCCCTGATCAAATTCTGACGGACAATGGGTCCCAGTTTTGTGGTAAATTCATGGAGGAGGTATTTAGGGTGTTTCACTCTAACCACATACATACCAGCCCTTACCACCCTCAAGGCAATGGACAAGTAGAGCGTTTCAACGGCACGTTGATGACAATGCTCAGGAAACTAGCGCAGGAAAAACCTGATAGGTGGGATGAATATATCCCAGCAGCCCTCTTTGCCTATTAGGAAGTTCCTCATGGCTCAACAGGATTACCACCCGCTACGTTGCTGTTTGGTCGTCCAATCAAAGGACCGTTGGAAGCCATGTTGAGGAGTTGGACTGAAGAGGGGACGTCAGAAGAAGTGATCTCATCCTATAAATACGTGGAGGAACTGAAAGAAAAACTCCACAAGGGATGGACTCTGGCAAATCAAAACTTGAAAAAGGCCAGGAAAAGACATGCAACTTACTACAACCGTAGGTCTAAAGACAGATCTCTAGAGGTGGGAGACAAAGTCTTGTTGCTACTCCCAACGGGAAACAACAAACTGGAGATAGGTTGGCAAGGACCATTTCCCGTGGAAAGGGTGATATCCAGAACCAACTATCAGATCCGGATCCCTGGAAAGTCGAAGATTTTCCATATCAATCTCTTGCGGAAATACGAAGAGAGACCGGGAGACAAGGCAGCGCACCTCATGGCAATGGCAGTTGCAGTGGAGACGGAAGTGGGAACCAACGAGGGCAGGGAATATCCCTTGGTACACCAGGAAACCTATAGGGATGTGCAAGTGAACCCTGATCTGACTTCCCAGGAGAGGGAAAAGATAACCCAGGTTCTCAAGTCTCATAAGGGGATACTGACTGATAAACCAGGACGAACGAGGTTGGTGGAGTTCGAGATGACTTTGACCACGCAGGAACCTGTTCGTCAAAAGGTTTACCCAGTGCCATTCTCTAAAGAAAAGGCCCTGGAGGAGGAAATACAGAAACTGCTGGAGGATGACGTGATTGCACCATCCACATCCCCATACAATGCAGGGGTAGTTTTGTTACGGAAACCAAGTGGAGAACACCGGTTGTGTATAGACTACCGACTTCTGAACAGTCACACACAATTTCAGGTGGAACCTTTGCCGAATCCAACTCAGTTAATTCGCTAGGCTCCATAAGGCTCGGTACTTTTCAAAGGTGGATCTGAGTCGGGGGTACTATCAGATACCAGTCAAACTGGAGATTCGACCACTGTTGGCTTTCAGTACACCCAGTGGACACTACGATTTCAAGGTCATGCCCTTTGGACTCAGCAATGCACCTAGTGTGTTTACACGCATGATGAGGACTTTACTGGATCCTTTACAGGATCCGTCCATCATCTCATTCATGGATGATATTCTGATTTCCAGTGACAGCTTGGATGACCACTTACAATCCTTGGAGAGAGTGTTTAATAGACTCAAGGAAGCAGGGCTATCCGCTCGTCCAACCAAGTGCATGATTGGTTACCAGACTCTGGAATTTCTAGGTCACACCATCACTCCAGGACACATTGTCCCAGCAGAGAAGAACCTGGAGAAAATCAGAAATGCACCAAGGCCGAAAACGAAGAAGGATGTGCGATCTTTTCTCTCGTTGTGTGGGTTCTACCACAAATTTATCCCACATTTCACTGAACTGGGAGCTCCATTGACGGAAACCTTGAAAAAGGGATTCCCGGACCAAATCGTTTGGACACCAGAATGTGAGACTGCCTATAGCCAGTTAAAGGAGGCCTTGGTCAGCAAACCTGTATTACAGCTCCCTGACCTTTCCAAACCATTTGTGTTGAGAATGGATGCGAGTGCGATTTCGATTGGGGCAGCCTTGTTACAGGAAGGAAAAGACGATGCTTCGGTTTTGAAACCTGTGGCATACGCAAGTAAGAAACTTCTCCAGGCTGAGAGGAATTATTCAACCGTCGAGAGGGAGTGCTTGTCCCTCGTATGGGCAGTGCAAAAATTCCAGCCCTATTTGTATGGAGTTAAGTTTCGAGTCCAGTCGGATCATCAGCCCCTGATGTTCCTGGCTACTTCTCAGAAGCTCAACGCCCGTTTGAATGCGGTGGTCGTTGCTACTTCAACCTTATAATTTCACAGTGGAGTACATTCCTGGAAAGGAAAATGTTGGAGCGGACTTCTTGTCGAGACACCCAGCTCCTGAAGAAGAGGAATGAATCATCTGGATTGAACTCATGGTGGAGAAGAGTGAGATGGACTACTCTCTTAAGAGGGGGCCTACGTCACGAGATCGCCATGAGTTAACCAGATAGTGATAATACAGAAAATTTGCTTAGCGCATATTTTCTAGGCCACAACAGTTGTACAAAATACAGATAGAACCCGTCAGATCCTAGTTACAATCAGATATCAGACAATCCCAGGTCGGGCAAAAATAACAGCTGCAGATGTGTAGGGGAAGTGAGTGAGATGAATCTATACACCACTTTGACAGTTCATAAACAGGTCGGATTCAAGCGGAAGTACTCAGCTCGGGAGAAAACAGTCCGTCTGTCATTTAGAGTTCCGGACATCAAGCGAAATGGCGGCTGGGGTTGTCACCACTCGACACAAGATTGGCGGTTTGTTGTGGAAACATACAGTTAACCGTTGTTGGGAGCATACAGGAACTCGCTAGCTTGTTGTGGGAGTCAAAACAAGTGATGACAACTCTGACATTGATTGAGCCAGGGAAGATAGATTCCTGACAAGGGATGATCTGCCCAAAATAACACCTGTGTGGACATAAAGAATACCGTCACGTGACCAATTTTAGGCGTTTGCCAACAACCTGATTTTGGGGACAATTAGTGTTGACCAAAATATGGATTAGGATTGACTGTGTTTTGTGGGAGAGCTCTACCGTGTTAGATTAATTTAAAATTAACTAGCATGTGTCGTTATGGCAAAGTGTAGCAGCCATCCAGGAATGAGGCGGGTTTGCCTAAGGTAGTTAATATAGTCTATTTAGGCCTAATTAATATAGGCAGTAGTCTTGTTAAAACTAGAGTGTGATGATTAGCACTGTTGAAAACTAGTTAGAGTAGTGAAGTGATAATTGGCTCTGCTAGGGTGAATAGGATAGCAGGGTGATAATTGGAGAGATTTAAGATGGGTTGGGAGATGGGGAAAGTGCTCAATGGGGAGGGATCTTTCAATGGGTTGCCCACTGAAGTTTTGCGCTCCGTTATTGGTCTTTCCTTGTCAACGCCTGATTCGGACGTAGGTGAGGAGCTAATATGCTCTATGACAGAGTTTAGTTAGCTATAAAATAACTGAGCAAGGCAATAGGCTTACACTCAGCCGGTAGGATCAGTGACTAGTACTATCACCAGATGTGTTGTTTCTCTCACAGGTTCCCTACCAGTTACGAGGAAATTCAACACTGGGTTTGATGAAGTGCAACTTCAATTAGACATAACACCAGTTGGACACTCAAATGGTTCTTACTAAAAAGGAATAACGTCCGAGAAGAAAGATGGTATTATGTTTACGCTGGACTCATAATCAGGAAGGTTCACCTAAGATGGGTGATGATTGTGGATGCAACACACAGCATAAGAACATTGGTAACTAAACAAGAACATTAAAATATAATAGTCACATGGTGTGATATATTCTAGTGAAATAGTACCAAAGACAGGATACGTTAAACTAGATAGACACTAGTTAGGATCAAGTATATTAACAATAACAGTGATACCTAAGTACACACAACAAAGGATTCGTACAATTTTTAGGACCGATAGGAACTTATGTGTGGCGTACAGCCGGTCCATGATCAGCTGTAGATTACAAACAGTATCTATTTCGGATGATCAGGAAGATGGATTACCAGGTAGCTACAGATGACAGTCGGTGTCCGGCAGGAGAGATACAGTACTGGGTGAGGTGGACTTGTTCTGACTTAACGTGCTGTGGTGTGTCCTTGCAAGGATGAACTGACTATGTTATTATCTGAAGGTCCGATCCTACACACATTATAGAACACATCACACATTTTCTTCGCATACACTTCTCACGTACATTACACTTTTCTTTTAATAAATTAATCTTTAGTATTTTTAGAAGCAAGAGTTGTTGAATATGTTGCGTTGGGGAAGTATGAGAGGGGCATAGTACGACAGTGAGATAGTGATAGGAAAAGGTGTCCATGGGCTGATGGAGTGTGTTGGACGGAAGCTGGTGGATTCTCCAGGATATTGATAAAGGGAAAAAAATTATAATGTGGGTGTTGACTCCTTTCACTCCCGGGACGACACTTTAAAGGAAGACACGACACAAAGGCAGCATGGAGCATTTTAAAATAGGATTTTGTGAAGTAGGTGTGACTGTTAGTGACTATTAGTAACTATTGGTTGTAATTAGTGTGACAACGGGAAGTTAGAGGCGAAGAGAAGCAAGGGAAGCCAGGGAAAGAGAGGGAGAGAGGAAAGAGAGAAAGAGAGAGGGAGAGAGAGACAGAGAGAGATAGAGAAACTGTTGGACAGCCTGAGGTCATGACCTTGAGAGACATCGATATCAGAAACAATTTGCCGTACACCAGATAGAGGCCGGGTCTGTGACAAAGGGGTTGCGAGTGCAATTCATAATCCCGCATACCGACTTCGTCTCTGGAGTGTGTTGTGTCTGGAGTGTGGTGTGTATGGAGTGTGCTGTGTCTGGAGTTCTGTGTATGGTGTGTGATATGTCTGGAGTGTGATATGTCTGGAGTTCTGTGATATGTCTGGAGTTCTGTGTCTGGAGTTCTGTGTCTGGAGTGTGATATGTCTGGAGTTCTGTGTCTGGAGTGTGATATGTCTGGAGTTCTGTGTCTGGTGTGTGATTTGTCTGGAGTGTGATATGTCTGGAGTTCTGTGTCTGATGTGTGATATGTCTGGAGTGTGATATGTCTGGAGTTCTGTGTCTGGTGTGTGATATGTCTGGAGTGTGATATGTCTGGAGTTCTGTGTCTGGTGTGTGATATGTCTGGAGTGTGATATGTCTGGAGTTCTGTGTCTGGAGTGTGATATGTCTGGAGTTCTGTGTCTGGAGTTCTGTGTCTGCTGTGTGATATGTCTGGAGTGTGATATGTCTGGAGTTCTGTGTCTGGAGTTCTGTGTCTGGTGTGTGATATGTCTGGAGTGTGATATGTCTGGAGTTCTGTGTCTGGTGTGTGATATGTCTTGAGTGTGATATGTCTGGAGTGTGATATGTCTGGAGTTCTGTGTCTGGAGTGTGATATGTCTGGAGTGTGATATGTCTGGAGTTCTGTGTCTGGAGTGTGATATGTCTGGAGTGTGATATGTCAGGAGTTCTGTGTCTGGAGTGTGATATGTCTGGAGTTCTGTGTCTGGAGTGTGATATGTCTGGAGTGTGATATGTCTGGAGTTCTGTGTCTAGAGTTCTGTGTCTGGAGTGTGATATGTCTGGAGTGTGATATGTCTGGAGTTCTGTGTCTGGTGTGTGATATGTCTGGAGTGTGATATGTCTGGAGTGTGATATGTCTGGAGTGTGATATGTCTGGAGTGTGATATGTCTGGAGTTCTGTGTCTGGTGTGTGATATGTCTGGAGTGTGATATGTCTGGAGTTCTATGTCTGGAGTGTGATATGTCTGGAGTGTGATATGTCTGGAGTTCTGTGTCTGGAGTTCTGTGTCTGGAGTGTGATATGTCTGGAGTTCTGTGTCTGGAGTGTGATATGTCTGGAGTTCTGTGTCTGGAGTGTGATATGTCTGGAGTGTGATATGTCTGGAGTGTGATATGTCTGGAGTGTGCTGTGTCTGGAGTTCTGTGTCTGGTGTGTGATATGTCTGGAGTGTGATATGTCTGGAGTGTGCTGTGTCTGGAGTTCTGTGTCTGGTGTGTGATATGTCTGGAGTGTGATATGTCTGGAGTGTGATATGTCTGGAGTGTGATATGTCTGGAGTGTGCTGTGTCTGGAGTTCTGTGTCTGGTGTGTGATATGTCTGGAGTGTGATATGTCTGGAGTGTGCTGTGTCTAGAGTGTTTTGTGTCGGGACTGGGCTGTGTCTAGAGTGTGCTTTATTTTATGTTGTGCGATTTCTGCAGTATGCACCTGACGAGACGCAGCGAAATATGCCAGGCAATAAATCGTGCCATCAATTGTTTGTATCTTCATTTTTAAAATATGATACATGTATGGTTTTCTCAAGAGAATGTCGTTTGCGGGGAGGTATGGTGTTGTTTGTTTAATCAGTTAAAGTTTGAATATTGTTTACATTAACCAACAATAAACAATTCTTAGCAAATCAATGTCGGCAACAGTTATACTGTATTCACAACAAAGGCGCCATTGTGAATTCAAGCAAAAAGAAATCTCGTTTAAAAAAAAAAAGAAGTTACAAATACAATTAACCAAGAAATTAAATGATAACTATCAGACACATTTCGTTGTTGGTAATTGTAGATTTAATTTTCAAGCAAAGCAAAATATATGATGAGAAGGAATACGAGATTATTATGAAAACGTTTAAAAATTTCATCGATATGAACTTATGAAAAGAAATGCCTAGATACCGTAGCGACATGGGGTATCTCATTTCAACAAAATATATACCTTCTTGTACACACACAGTATTAATGTGGACGAAATTGACACCACCAATGAGACACCGATTGATCAGGCAGGTGTATTTACTTGCTTCTTGAAAAGTAGGTTGCCATCACAATTCCAAAGCACAGTGTTAGGAATGAGACCGAGACAGAATTTCCTGCTGGATAAATACAGAAATATATGTTCATGTTAATGTGTTGGCAAAAAATATGACCGTTAACACATGAAGTAAATCATAACATTTCCTATAGCCTAGTTTTAATTAATGAAATAAGAATTCTGAAATTGTTTATAGTTTCACGTGTGGGTTGAGGTGTTGTGTACACTGGTGAGTTGAGATGTTGCGTACACTGATGGGCTGAGAAGTGTACACTGGTGAGTTGAGATGTTGCGTACACTGGTGAGTTGAGATGTTGTGTACACTGATGGGTTGAGATGTTGTGTACATTGGTGGTGGGTTGAGATGTTGTGTACTCTGGTGGGTTGAGATGTTGTGTACACTGGTGGGTTCAGATATTTTGTACACCTGTTGTTGATTGCGATATTGTGTACACTTGTGGTTCGTTAAGATATTATATTGGAGAAGAAGAAGAAGAAGAAGAAGAAGAAGAAGAAGAAGAAGAAGAAGAAGAAGAAGAAGAAGAAGAAGAAGAAGAAGAAGAAGAAGAAGAAGAAGAAGACGAAGAAGAAGAAAAAGAAAGAAGAGGAGGAGAAACAGTAAGGGGAGGCAGAGAGGGAGTAGAAAGAGGAGGGAAAAAAATAATATTATGATTGATTGATTGATTGATTTAGGAACCGACATCACAGCATTCGGGGCATTCCCATAAGCGCTCCGTCCCTATCCTCAGCGAAGAGTTCCAAGACCAATAGTACCAGTAGCAATCTGTTTATATGTCCGTCTCGCCTTTCCTCTGAGCGTCGGCCAGATCTCCTCGTCACTCCTCGCTGTCTCATTCTTGCCAGACTATGGTGATCCATTTGCTCCTCCGAGGTGTGCACGTGCTCCCACAAGGCCGCAATCATGTCTGCCTAATCATGCATCAATACTCAAATACTCATCAAAACAACGAAAAACAAAGCACAAATAACACAACTACTCGGTTCCCATGTGGGAGCCATTTGGTAATTTCAGCTCCCACATGGGAACCGAGTAGTTGTGTTATTTTGTGCTTTGTTTTTCGTTGTTTCATCTATTTGTGTTGTCCTTTCCTTGACAAAGATTCTTAGAATCGAAACGTCGGCCGTCCTGTGTGTCCTATTGTACGTATTTGCGTGTTTTTTATTTTATTATTTCATTCTATATATTTATTTATTGATTACTTCTGATTTTGGATAAGCCACCGACTTTATTTTCACGTGTGTACGATGGATCTCCTTGTAAGGTATGTGTAACGTGTCTGTGTTTAGTATGTTTCTTCTAGCAGGAGCTAAATATAACCTATTTGTTTCCAATTCATATTGTTATATATTACTGCAGCTGCTGATTTTTCTTTTGTGACAGATTATAGTGTGCTTAAAAAAGGCCTAATAGCTACAACCCATGGCGGTAAGACTAGGTATGGAGTTATACCTTTCCATGGCACACAGCCTGGGATGAATTTTAGAGATCATGTGTTGCCCATGAAGCTCGATCCCTCTCTCGGCCTGTCTAGTTTACTCCAGAGAAAGGTAACACTAATACATCTGGAACAAGACAAGCTACAGAAGCTGCCGGATCAGCAAAACAATGCTCTAACTGTCCGCCTGTCGGAGCTTTGATCCTAGACCAGCTGCCAACCAAGGCTTAGGGCCTAGACTGTCCTGCCACGAAATTTAGTCTTTAGGTTGCATTTCCTCGCACCAAGATAAGAAGTAATAGCTAGGTCCGATGAAATTAAGGGATATATAGTTTGTCGTGACTCGAAATACGCTGGATTTTTCAGGGAGGCACTGTCATCATCTTAAGGCGGCTGATTCAAATCCCTTTGTGGCCAATATAACTATATTGTATATAGACGTTCCAGCCAGGTTTCAACCAAACAGAAAAAGTTCGTGTTAAAGTTAAAATTATAGTGGGGATAACAGATGTTCCACATTCGAACAATACCTATCACTATGTGTTTTAATTGTTTCAGCAAAAGTAGTATTTATTCACTTCACATGGCTTGTACCACCGCAGTATGGACCTGACGAGATGCAGCGAAATACACCAAACAATAAATCATGCACCATCTTGTTTGTTCTTCTTCTTCTTCTTTCGTTCGCTTGAAATATGTCTATAACTGCAATGCTGTCTCTTGTATGAATTGAACTGTCTTTTTCAGTTCACACAGCAGTCCATAGAGTTTATCTTCCACTGTCGTTTCTCTAGGCCAGAAGGTTCGCCTGGATATGTTATATTTTGGGCAGTCTTGCAGTATGTGCTCTGCTGTCTGCGACGCCAATCCACATGTGCACATGGCTGAGTCACCAATCTTGAATTTTGTATACATGTGGTTGCGTAATCTATTGTGCCCTGTTCTGAGGCGCAGAATAATGACTTGTTCTGGTTATCCATAACGTGGTAGTCATCTTGAGCAGGTTTTGGTGGCTTTCTGACTGATTTGATCATTCTTTTCTTTTGGTGGTATGTAACGGGCACATCAGGCTGTTCTTCTTTGGCTCCTTCCTTAGCCAATTGATCAGCTCTGTCGTTTCCTGGGTACTCCACAGTGGGATGGTATCCACTGTATGGTGACCTTATGCTGACTGCTAAGTTCAGAAAGTAGTGTCCTTAGTATTGGCAATTTCCCAGACAGGAGGCCTCGAGTACTGATTTTGCATTTGTCAATAGCACCACAGGTTGTGTACCATTGCTGGTATTTAGTAATTTCTCTGTTGCTATCTTGATTGCCTCAATTTCAGCATCGTAGTTATGGCAGTACTTTCCTGTCGGTACTCTAGCTGCGTCCCTGGTATTATTTGGGTTTTCTATGTACACTCCCGCTCCTCCATTTCGAACAGCATTTTGTGCTGACCCATCTGTGTAGACTCGGATCCAGAGGTCCTGTGGGTATTCTTCATCAAGGAAGCTGAGAGTGGCTGTTCTGCGCTGAACACTGTTCTGTTCTTCCTTGTCAAATATTCCTCTGGATTTGTAATGATAGTCTATGCTCATCTTTCCATGGAGTTCGCTCTGGAATAGTTGTTAGGGGGATACCAACTGTGGGCAGATCGGTGGTTTATCTGCAGAGTCGTTTGACCTGGTGGATAAAACTACTTCTTTTCATCCGCCCCATAGCTAGGTTTTCAAATCTGTTCTTCATAGGGTGGCCTGGCAAGCTGAGGAACTTTTCTGCTTGTATTAGCGTTTTCGTATCTCTGCGCTCACTCAGTGCTTGTGTCCTCCCCATCTTCTCCATTTCCACTATAGGGGTTGATCTCATCCCGCCTGTGGTGACTAACTGCTTGATTTTGCACTTTGTCCAGCTCTTGTAGTGTGGTTTTTGATGCCGAACACCATGCAGTTGACCCGTATTCCAGGTGTGGTCGTATGCTCTGTTGATAAACTTTGCTAAGTATTTTCCCACTGGCTCCCCATGTGGTTCCACTTAGCTTTCTCAGGATGGCTATTTTCCTTCTGGCTTTTGCTACTGCTTTGTTGATGTGCTTTCTCCATGTCAGCCTGCCATCAAATGTTACTCCAAGGTATGTTGGTTCTTTATCTTCTCGTAGGGGTGTTCCATTTATCTGGATGGTCCCTGCCTTTTGTTTTGGAGAGAGGGTAAATAGGGTGTGTAACAGTATTGGGTATTATTAGGATCTAGTGGGAAACACAGATACAGCACGATTGAGCATTGAGACTGAAAGGGGGGGAGATGCTCAATCGTGACGTATTATGTTGTTAAGGTTAGTCAACATCCGACAGTCCAGCTGAGAAGACACGGCTTGTCATCTTGAGAATAAAGTATGAAGTTTTAGTCCAGATCAAGTCTTGTTACTTCATTTGACACTGTTAAAGGAGTAATAAATGGTGCCCTGGACCGAGGATCTGAGGTTGATCTAGGCCGGCCAACAACAACTATCCACTGGCGGCATGCTGTAAGACAAATTATGAAGGTAATGGCCTACCACGCGAAGTACTAAAGAATCCAGACAAAACTGCCAAAACAAGAAGGGTTTCCTGGAGCCGTGGCTGAACATTTGAACTGTATCATTTTCAAGGAGCCTAACCTGGCCGTTGCCTGAACCTTGCCACTTTCAAGGGACTTGCCTCCAATTTAAGTTCAAGATTTTATCGGAAGTCAGAACTCGTTCAAGGTCAGGTCATCACTAGCCGTTGGCTGATACTAATCCATTTTTGGGCCTCGTCATTCCTATGACCCAAACACACCTAATCCATTTTTGGGCCTCGTCATTCCTATGACCCAAACACACCTAATCCATTTTTGGGCCTCGTTATTCCTATGACCCATTCAATACGACGTTGAAGTACCCACTTGAGAATCAAGGAAGGGACCCAACCAGGGGTCGAAGATTGTCTGGCAGCCCATGAGATGTGACCCAACCAGGGGTTGAAAATTTTCTGGCAGCCCACGAGAAGGACGAAATACCTGAGGGAAGAGAAGTGATAGTCTGAACTCCGCCACCTTGAATTCCGAGACTAAATTTCACTTGATGCGGGCTCTGGTTGGTTGAACTGAATCCGTAAGTTGGTAAAAGAAGGTAACGGATTAATTAAGGAAATAGACTCAGAGTAAAAGTTGTGTATTTCGAGGTCTCCCGTGATGTTCCGAATTTCTTAATTAGAGTGGAGTACAGGACATTATGGTGGTTTAAGAAACAAATATCTACAAGGAACCTTCTGATTGCCACAAATTTGAGTTTTTTATTGAGGACAGGGTTCATTCTTCCTATACTCAGACAGGATATCGTTGGTGCTTCTTCTAATTAATGTAATATCTTACAATATTATAACCAACTGAATTGTGCTGTTTGGGATTTGGGAAATTGTAATTGTGTGATTGGTTGCTTGCTTTGTTTCTGTATTTTTCAGCATGGCGGAACAGAACACCTGAGCACAAGTGTTGACGTTACATTAAGAAATTACAAAAATGAAATTGGTTACTTGTATAAATATTGCAGCTTAGAAGACTCAGCACAGCACATATTTCAGCTGAACTCAGGATAAGTTTTTTTCCAGGTACCAAAGAAGTATACAGAAGAATATTGTTTCAGCTGGATAGATATTTCAAAGGAACTGAATATGAATTTCTTGTGCGGGGAGTTACAACGGGTTAGCACATGGTTAGGAGAATTAAAGATGTCAATTACGGAAGTAGAGAATTTTCTGAAAATATTGAAGAAAAAAACGATTAGACAAGACCCTTATAGAATTGTGGTAGACGGTAATAGAGTAGAAAAGAATAACAGGAGACAGCCGTTGCTTAATAAAGACAGAAGACAATATGGTTATGACAGTGAGAACAGACGAAATAGTGAAAGGTTGGACTGGTATAGTAGTTATAAAAACAAAAATGGGCGTGAGAGAAACTTTTCAAGGAAATCATGGAACTGGCCCTTCTCACAGTGCAACTGCTAGAAAAAGACGTGACGACTGGTTAGAGCAAAGACAAAGACAATATCTAAACTCAGGTGTAAGAGACAGAGTTGAACCATGTAAGTAAAATACAGACTAGTCCTAAAATAGGTTGCGAATGTGACTAGTAGACAGGAAAAGAAGACGACGGGTACTGGTAAAGAAAAGAAACTAGAGAGACACAGACAGCAGACAAGGTAATACGATAGAAAGTAGTACGCAGACTCAGGTACAATCAGTCAGCAAGATAACAAAGGGAACTCAAACGGATGTAATAGAGACTCAGTCAAAACCAACTCATTTGACTAAGAGAGACAAGGTTGAAGTTAGGAAAGATGGACAGACAAGGACCAAGGACGAAAGGAAGTCAATAAAGAAAAGTGTTAGTATGGTTGTAAATAGAGGTAGTGCCATGTCAAGTTATTCAGACATAGACAAGAAACTAGTTCCCAGATGGTGTAGGAATATTAGTTGTCAGAGTTCAAGCTACGGAGAAGATATTCCCACAGCTGAATATTATAGTGATGCTGAATCAGATATTATTACAGATGATTCGGAGAATGAGAGTGTTACACTACGAGCAGATCCTGAATTGAAGAGTGTTGTTCCCTCATACGGAATAGTGACTGGTGGACAGACGGATAGAGTTTTAGTTAGTGACTATGTAGGGAAGGCTAAGGGACGAAGACCGAGAAAGAGAAAGAAAGCCAGACGTTTTAAAGATGACTGTGGGAATAGGGCCGACGTGTTTGCAGTAAACTATAACGGGTCTGATGAAGGAACTATAATTAGTGTGTCATCTGAAGACGAGATGGGAAGGTATAAACGTTACGTAAGGTATACAGGAAACAGTGAGCAGACTGACGCAAATATAGGAAATAGAAGGAACTCATTTAAGAAGAAGAATAGTGGTAGACAGTTAGCGGGAATTTATTCAACGACAGAAAGTGATTTAAGAAAAATAGAAGACCTTAGGACCTTAAGACCTGAATACTTTAACAGGTTGACAACAGATAGTGATGATGACATTATAACGGAAAGACGAGTGAATGTATTGAAAGACAGTGAAGTGTTTAATTTGGACACACTATATAACGGTTAAAATTCCTTGGGTGAAGAAGGAAAATGAAATAGGTCTGGCTTATGAGAAGAACCCCGGTTTGAGAGTATAGGTATATGAGCTGTCTAAAATAGGCAGATGAATTTTGTTGGTGATAAGGAAGTACGGCAAATGATATTCCACGTGGATTACGTAATACAGGATGTCGTCTGGTTGGTAGCGAGGTAGAGAGAGTAAAATAGGGTAGATTCAGGACAGAATTAATAGAGGGTGAGAGATATGTTAGGCATGAATATTAGTATTAGAAATAGTTTGACTCAGAGTTATGACGTGAGGTCCGAGATAGTTTCGCTTGTTGGTTGGAGAAGAAAGAATAGTATTGTTGACAGGTGAACCGAGAGTGTCTGGTGAGGAGATATAGATTGAGGAGGCACTGAGTATCCTGTGTATAAAATAGCCAGTTGAACGTGAGAATAAAAGTAAAAGACTGTAGAAGTGGATGCTTGAAAAATACGAGTTACGTCGTGCTTGCGGAGAAAGAAGAAACTTGTTGTGTCTGGAGAAGTATAGAATAATAGTTACGAGATTTGTGACATGTTGGAATGAAGTTTGTTTTGAAGAGACAGTAGATAGTGCTGTGAAAGCAATATAAGTTACGAGATGTCAAGTATAGGGTTTGACCTTCGTATAGGACTAGAGATATAAGAAAGCAGTGAATTGAGAAAGTCCTCTGGAAAAATTCGTCTGGTTGTGCGTTGTTCATAAGTGAGTATAACTGTCAGACAGGTGTTCGGCGTGATGAAAGAAGTAGGAGAGAGGTGTGATGAAGTCACCTAAGTGAAATACGTAGATAGAATGTAAGAGTGGCGTTAATATGTCTTGTGTCAATGTGTGTAGAGGAGATCAATACGTGTTGATATGTGGGAATGATTGATGGAATGTTGAGGTGGCGTCTAAAGTATTTTGTTGTAGTAATAGTATGGAGACGTTAGGTTGTCGCGACACGAGAGTAGGCGTGAGATGAGAGCGAGGTTGTGTTGTGTATCATTGTCCGTGTGAATATGAGAAGAGCGGTTGATAAGTAACGTTGATAAATCGTGGAACATAGAGCATGCGAAAATCGAGAGATAGAAAGAAAATTGTAATGTCTTTTCGTAGAATATCTGAACTTGGAAGGAAATTGTGGAAGTTATATGCTGAATTAACATTATGAATGTTTAGTATGCTTGACAGGAAAATGGCGAAACAAGGGTGCCTAAGACTGAGAAACGAGGAAGGAGAGGTCTGCTGTTGCTTGTAGGTGGCGTGGGTTGCAGTTCTGAAAAAGTTCCGAGAAATAACAAGAAGAATGAAAGATACGAAGGTAAACAAAATAAGGTAAATAAACGTTAGAAAAAGTGTTCCGATAAAAGTGATTGGTTGGATTGTCGTCACGATGTGAAAAGGATAGGAGAGACTTGAGGTAATGGTGCTGAGATACAGAAAGTACTGATGCAAAAGAATGAAATATTAATTGCGTAGGGTAGACGAGAAGGTGGAAATAGAGTTAGTTGTTTTGGTGAGAGGTCTATAGTAAATAGACAAAGTTTTGTTGGTTGTAGGAGGGTGGAGATACTGTGGTTGACGGTAAGGATTGGGAAGTGGTGGTGATGGTTGGTACAAAGCCATAGAAGACAGTTGGTGTGCCGAGCCACAGGTTAATTGATAAGTAGATGGTGGCTGGTACATTGAGATGATATTGGAATAACTGTAGTTTACAGTGCTTGCTTATGAGGATATTTTGGATGTTATGATGTATTAGGAGTTAGGATGGAAAAAGATAGAAAATTGTGAGGGGAGATAATCAATGTTTGACTTCCAGAAAAAGGAACGGTCACTTGTTGAGTAATGGTTTTGGTTGAGGGGAACAAGTATGGTTCCGCATTAAGATAATCTGTAGATAACAGAGGGATATTTGTATATATGTATATACGTATTTTGGCATTAATGCTTGGTATGGAGTTGTTTTGTTATACATGACTTGGCTAAATAGATAGGTGTTACATTGGTTAAGAAAAGGAGGCCAATGTTGCTGGGTCACTTTACGTAGTAATTTGAAGGGAGTTGTATTTTTTTTGAAAACCT
This sequence comes from Cepaea nemoralis, assembly GCA_014155875.1. Taxonomy (NCBI): domain Eukaryota; kingdom Metazoa; phylum Mollusca; class Gastropoda; order Stylommatophora; family Helicidae; genus Cepaea; species Cepaea nemoralis. The sequence continues at coordinate 57,806 of JACEFZ010015168.1, forward strand.
TATCTTTGTTTTATTGCCTCATGTATAAAGTTTTTTTTTGCTTGATTTGGTCCTGTAAAATGATTGTTATTATTTTAGAATAGGTTATTGTCTTCGTAGACCTTTATGTGTAAACTACTGGTCCGTAAAAGAGACCAGTAGTAGTAGAAAAAAATAGATTAGGATGTATGTTGTATTATTTTAATCATCGTCACCATCATCATCACTATCATCATCATACTTTTAGTTGAATTGCGGGGAAACATAAATGAGTGTTACAAAAATTTGGGGGGGATTTGATGTCCTGTTGTGATTTTATTTCACTGTTTTGTGTGTTAAATAGTAGTTAATTAAGTTATGTTTAATTTACAAGGTTTTCGTAAAGACAATACAGGGGGCTTTAATTATGACCCTTCGTTCAGAAAAGAGTTCATAAAACTACGGAGAACTAATAGAGAGACACATTCTCTTTGTGAAGAAGAAGTTCATAGATATTTTGATGCTTTGATTATCAGCGTAGAAAGGTTAAAGTGGCTATGAACTGTAGACGGGGTTACTACACAAGTAAAATGGTTATGGTAAAGTCATTATTAGAAAAATATGGGATTGGAAGCCACATGGGAGGAGAAAAGATTAATGAATATAGTAGTAGAAAAAAAGAGGGGAAAGTTTTGAACATGGTTTCCGGGGGGGGGGGGGGTCAGAAGAGCCATGATATACACGAGATTGCTGGGTTATAGAAGAATAAGAAAATTACCCCAGATGAAGAGTAAACATGAATTGGATCCATGTTTGACTAGACACTGTGGATAACTGTATAATAGAAAAGGGTAAAGTGTGTAAATGAGAAATGAACATAAGGGGAGACATAGGGACATGGGGTGTTTGTGGGTCCGTAATAAAGGGACTGAGATTAAAGTTGATTACAAGCAGTCACAGACATGAGTGGTTATTTTTGCTGCTGTAGATTACGGCATGAATTATGAATTGAGAGGTGGAAGATTTTAGAGAGACATTGGGTTACATAGCCTGGGCAGGATGTAAATGTTTATAAGTGGGTCAGATTACAATGTTGTGTTTGATGGTTAATATTTAAGGGGAGATTTCAAGGTTACTAGGTTGCTGTTGATAACGGCATAAGTGGAGCATTTTAGTAGATATGCCCATAAGAAATGGACATTAAGAGAGAACCTGAGGTATTGGAGAAGATTAGTTATACGAGGTGATGAGGTTATGTGAGGTGTTGTGTTGGAGGAGGTCTTAAGGGATAATAGACCTTTTTAATTGTGTCTTCGGGATGTGTTTTATGGTTTACATTACAATGTGAGGTTGAGGGTAGGTAGTGTATGTTATAAAGACACTTAGAAGTGAAGAATATTTTTGGATGATGGTTGATATTTGATGCTGTAGATAGCAGCGTAAACTGTTACCATAATGAGTGGTACTGTGGGAGATATAATAGACTTTATTACATAAAGTCTCAAAGAACAAAGGGGTGTAAAGGGGTGTGTGGTTTAGGTGAATGTTGTTTTTTTTGAAAGAGTTCTATTTCTTCTTTTAAATTCCGGTGGCCACCGATTCTTTGTCTTCCTATCGTGTGAAAGTAATTTCAGCTTAGTTGAAAGTGGGGGATTTGTAGCGTTGGTGATAAAATAAGGAGTTGGTTAGAGTTGAGTTTGAAATTTTAAGCAGATTGCTTATGAGGAAGGAGTATTTAAGAAGACGTGTTATGATGTTATTGTATATAGTTGAAATTGAAATGTTATTAAAGATATGTAAATATGTTATGGTTGGTTGAAGGGCCGGAAACGAAGAAGAAGTGGGTTGACTATATAAAAAGGGAAAAAGTAAAGAAATTGAATATTCATTTAAGTTAGAGTTGATTTTAGGAAGATTAGAAGACAAAGAGGGAATAGAGTATGGGGATTTAGAGTAAAGATTTTTCCTTTAAAAGGAAAATTCTTTAATTAACATGGGGAGGTGTAACAGTATTGGGTATATTAGGATCTAGTGGGAAACCACAGATACAGCACGATTAGCATTGAGACTGAAAGGGGGGGAGATGCTCAATCGTGACGTATTATGTTGTTAAGGTTAGTCAACATCCGACAGTCCAGCTGAGAAGACACGGCTTGTCATCTTGAGAATAAAGTATGAAGTTTTAGTCCAGATCAAGTCTTGTTACTTCATTTGACACTGTTAAAGGTGGTGCTGCACTTGTCAGTGTTTATGCTGACACACCATCTATTTGCTCATGCAACAAATGTATCTACAACACTTTGTAGTAATCTGGTGGCCACTGATGCATGTTCATTTGTGCTCCATAGAACCAGGTCATCGGCGTACATTGCGGCTTTAATTCCATGCGGTAGATTAGCAACGAGATCATTGATGAAGATTAGAAAGAATGTGGGGGACAATACTCCGCCCTGGGGAACACCGTGACGCAGTAGTACTTTCTTGCTCTTTAGTCCGTCTATCTGTACTCGGGCTCTTCTGTTGTGCAAGTATGCTTTCACCCATTTGTACATTCTTCCATTGACTTTGCAGTTTCTCAGTTTATTCATCAGACCTTCTTTCCAGACTTTGTCAAAGGCTTTCTTCAAATCTATCCATGCCGCAAGCACCAGCTTCTTCTCTTGGAATGCATCTCAATTTCTTGAGAGAGGTAGGTTGTCTGATCTTCCGTAGAGTAGCACTGCCTAAAGCCAGCCTGCTGTGGCACAAGGATGTTTTTACTTTCAATGTACCACTACAGTCTGTGATTAATGATGCGCTCCAGTGTTTTGCAGAGACAGCTGGTGAGGCTAATTGGTCTGTAGCTAGAGGCAATGGAACTATCTTTCCCTGATTTTAGGAGGGGTATCATGATTATTTCTCTCCAGGCTTGTGGAACACTGCCTAAGGTCCAACTGTTATTGAAGATCTGCAACAGCTTTGCTTTGGGCTCTGTTCCTAGGTTCCTGATCATTTCATTGGAGATACCATCAGCTCCTGGTGACTTTCTCATTTTCAGTTTTGATATGGCTAGCTCCAGTTCGCTGATAGTGATGGGTGCCTCCAGAACCTCGTGTACTATTTCCTTCTGTCCTGTATGTTGCAGTTTCTTTCGAATCTCTTGTTGTTTCTCTGGACTAATTTTGATATTGTTATCTTGTGCGAATGAGTCCGCAAAATGGTCAGCTGCTTGCTTTCTTGTTAAGATGTTTCCTTCTTTATGTAGTGCAATTTTTGAGTTTCTCCCTGTGCCCTCATCGTTAAGTTGTTTTATTAGCTTCCACAATTTCCTTGTGTCTCTTTAAAAGTTCAGAGACTCTGTTTTTTCCTGCCAGCTTTTCCGTCTAGCCTGCAGCTTGGCCCTTTGAAATTTGGCTTTTGTATGCTGGAATTTATTGTGGTGCTCTTGGCTGGGTGTGGCCTCTGCTTGCTTTCTACATACTTCCACATCATTATGCAGCTGTTCCAGTTCACTACTTCAGTAGGGTTTATATTGTTTACGGGCTCCTCTTGGTACTGTTTCTCGCGCTGCCTGTAGTATGCATTTCCCAAACTCTTCAACTACTTTATTTATGTCTTTCTCAGTGTTCAGGTTTCTAACCAGTATGCTGGTGCGATTCTTGTACATTGCCCAGTCTGCTTTCTTGTAGTTCCACCTCGAGAGGGTGCTGCTTTCACTTACAAGCTCATTTTTTACAGTTAGAAAGACTGGTCGATGGTCACTGCCACCTAGTTGTTTCCCAACAATTCGTGTAATGTTCCACTCCAGGTCTGGTGAATGAAAAGCCAGGTCAGGTGTAGTTGTAGAGTGCCATGATCTCGAGTAGAAAGTATGTGGGTCGGACGGCTTGTTAACCAAGATGAATCTATTCTCATCCTGCCAGTCTTCCAGTCTCTCTCCTCTCTGGTCCATGTGATCATAGCCCCAACTCTGCGAGTGGCTGTTGAAATCGCCACACACAATCATTTTTTCTGTTAATGGTAGTGTGTCCAGTGCCTGTGGGCGGTCACTTGGACAGTAGTAATTGATCAGATGTAGGTCTGTATAGCCTGTTTTAAGTTTAAGTGTCTGATACTCAGCCCCTTCCATGTAGACTTCGATTTGGGAAGCAGTGATGCTATTTTTTACAAGGGTCAGTATCCCACCTTTTCGCCTGTCCTTTCGGTCAGATCGGTAACACTGGTAGCCTCTGATTTTGAAGGCTATATTTTCGTTGAGGTGAGTTTCTTGCAAGCAACATATGCTTACTTTTTCTTGGTCCAGGATGTTTTCTAATTCTACTTTTTTGTTGCTGACTCCCTCCGCATTCCAGTGCATTATTTTAAGTCTTTGTTTAGTATGGCCAGTTGTTCTATTCTCATGTCCCCTGGCTCCACAGGACATCTGAGAAGGACCTCCAGTAGTTGGGGTTGGACCCTTTCGAGACATAGGGCCCTGCACTGCACCTGCCTGGGGGTCTAAAGCAGGGCGAGCACCATAACTTTTAGCAGTAGTCGACATATTCCATTTTGCGTAATTGCGTGGCATCCTGATTTCTGTGGTGCGCATCCTGGCTGGTTGCCTCCGTCTTCAGCACCTTTCCTTTGCTAGAGCAGACTGTGGTCTCACTCGAGTTTAGATGTGTACACACGCACACACGTGTCTGCGCATGCATGTATGTGTATACACATCTAGAGCACACTGGTTATTTTCCGGCGCCAGATACTCGCCGTCGCCCCTTCTCCTGTTAGTTAAAACAGTTCCGCCACGTGAAGGCCAGGAGTTGGACTTTTGCTGCATAGGTTATGTATTCACGAGCCATTGGGGTATTTAAGCAATGTTGGGCGCTCACCCCAACACTGCGCCCCGGCTACATACAGCAACATTTTGTTTGTGAACTGTGTGTTTCCATTCACTTAGGGAATTCCTTGTTTTGCATTTTTATTTTCTCTATGTCCTCCGGTGTGCAGAAAGCAAGATAGTCAATTGCAGAAAGCTGGCCTGATCCTCCCCTCGCCACTAGGAACTCCACTTGACCACTGCAGAATATCAACTTTCGTCGGTCTGACCTTGGCTCCAGAACGTTTAAACCGGCTGCAGCTGCCACCTTCACCGCCACCTTTCTACCCATACATTCCGCTACACCCCAATAATGCAGCTGTCGCCGCGGCCATGGCAACACATAACGCTCTCCACCCCATGCTGTTGTTTCAGCACCACCTCGCAGCGCTGCACGCGTCTCTAAACTCCTCCAGTTCGAGTCTCCTCAGCAACAGTATCCGCGGTCTAAGAGGCATCATCTCCACCTCGTCGCCAACGCCAACAGTTACCAATACCAGTCAGAACAGCCTCATGTCGAGTATCAGCAGACGAGACAGCAGCAGCGGCGGGATGTCCCATAGTGTAGCTCTCCACAACGCAATGCGTACTGTCAGTATCACACTCACAGAGCAACCCACTTCACCAACGAGCCACAGCAACAGCAGCAGTCCCAACAGTGGGTGTGGGTTTCGGTTTAGCAAAAACACCAGCATCGCCGACCTCAGAGTGAAAGCGCGGCAACATTTAGCAAGTCTGGGGATATAGTGGACGCCATTTTTAATTTGCATGTTCTATTCTGCTGAGGGCAGAATGTTCGTATGACCCTGAAGAATCAACAGAAGGGCCACAATGAGAAATAGTGGTAGCATACGAACTCCTAGATCAATATTACCTATCATCTAGCATGACAAATAAGTATTGATCGCTTAAAGTCGCTTAAAAGTCGACAGGGTCGACTTCATTGCACCGGGTTTTATCCCATATGGCTCTGTCTCTTTCCGCAGCACGGAAAGCGTCGCACAAAGCACGAACTCCGTAGCTTTTAGCGACGACCCACATGAGTCTCCGAAACATTTAACTCGTAAACCGAAGGGTGCGGCCCGGAATCGAACCCGCAACCTTCGGAGCACGAGTCAAACGGCTTGACCACTTCGCAACAGAGATTGATCGGCAATCACAGAAGTAGTCTAACAGATTCAATGATAAACACAAATTAAGTATAGATGAAACACGGGACACAATCAAATGAACAAGTATTATACAGTGGTACCTCGCGTTACGAACGCCCCATGTTACGAACAATCCAGGTTACGAACAACAACTTCGAAAATTGTATGTCTCGGGTAAGGAACAGTGCCACCGGTTACGAACGAAGGCGAGAGAGAGAGAGAGAGAGAGAGAGAGAGAGAGAGAGAGAGAGAGAGAGAGAGAGAGAGAGAGAGAGAGAGAGAGAGAGAGAGACAGAGAGAGACAGAGAGAGACAGAGAGAGACAGAGAGAGATAGAGAAATGTGTAACGTTGGAGACAAACGATCGCGTGCAGTACAAACAGTACTACAGATGAGCTTGTGGATCTTCAGACAACATTAAAGGAGGAGCAGTCGTCCGATGATGAGATGTCAGTGACTGTTTAAATTGCCAGGATTAAAGAAATTTGCAGCAAGTGGGCAGACGTCGAAGACTTCATTGTGAACCATCATCCAAACAAACTTGTTGCTAACAGGGCAGTAAACTTGATGAATGATAACGCGATGGCCCACTTCAGAAAGATTGTCCAGCAAAGCAAACGACAAATTTCCCTTGATAGTTTCTTTGTGCAGAAAAATTCCCAGTCGACTTCTAAGAAACAGCGACAAGATACTCCAGAAACTAATCATTCAGAATAAAAGAGAAAGTGACAAATATCCCATGATCGTTTTCTTGGTAATAAAGATTGACTAAATCTTTTCTTTTTTTTTAAATTTTACAATTAATTAATTTGGTTGCTTTCTTTCTCTTTATTTAATACGTGAAGTACACGTATTCTTTGCGTTTTGTCAGGTAAACGACCGGATGTTAATAACAAAAGAACGATTCTTTCATCTTGAAACTGATTGTCTTTATTTCATTGATTTTAATGTTTCGGGTTACGAACGTTCCGGGTTATGAACCGAGATCTGGAACGAATTAAGTTCGTAACCCGAGGTGACACTGTAATGTAAATTTTTGTTGTCTGAACATTGAAATTGCGAAATATACAATGAAACAAAACATATAACATGCTATAGTATGGCTAAATATCGTCCTTCTGTCCACTTTGTTGATCAAATTTGGCGATATATTATCCTTCAGCACTGAATCAGTTAAAAGGAGAAAGATGACAATGATGGAGAATAGGATAAGAATGATGACGATAAATATTAGTATGATGATAATGATCATAATATAGATGCGGTTGTTGCACACAGTGAACAACTAAGGTTTAAACTGAATATTAAGAAGACACAGATTATGGTCGTCACTGGGAAGAAGGAAATACCACAATGTGATATACGAGTAAATGGGCATATTCTTAAACAAGTGAATCGGTACAGTTATCTAGGAAGTCATAACATCTAATGGGAGATGCCTTGAGGAGATTAGAATAAGAATTGCCATTGCGAAGGTAGCGTTTTGCAAGATGAAAAACATACTGACCAATAAAAAGATATGAATTGAAACGACAAAAAGAGTGTTGAAGTGCTAAATAGAACCTGTACTTTTGAATAGATGTGAAGCGTGGACAACGACCAGTCAAGCTGAGAGACAGCTGATGGCTGTGGAAATGTGGTTTCTGAGGAAAATGCAAAGAATACCACGGACAGACAGGAAAACCAACGAACAAGTCCTTCAAGAAACAAATGAAGATCATAAACTGATTGGAGTCATTATACGTAGATAGTGAAAATGTTTTGGGCATATTGTGAGAAGAAATGACTTGGAGAAGTTTGTGACGACTGACAAGATCGAAGGGAAGAGACCACGGGGAAGACCAAGAAGTAAATACCTGGATGGCTTGGCCACGTGGCATGGTCGAGACAGGAACACGGAGCTGATCCATGACTCTGGTGATCGAGTGAGATGGCAGAACATCGCTTATCGGCATGGCACATGATGGATTGATGGATGGATAATGATGGAGAATAGGACAAAGGATGATGACGACAAATATGAGTATATCGATAATTCTTGTTCTTCTTCAGCGTTCCGAGCCACTGAGGTTCTTTGCTGCAGGTACAATCCGTCTCCATTCGTCTCTCTGGTTGACCTTCTCTTGCCAGTCGTTGATTCCAAGTGCTTGTAGGTCTGTATATATATTATTTATCTCTCCACCGCCTTCTTGGTCTACCTCGGGGTCTACGGTCATTTATTCCCCGAGTGTATTATAATGATAATGCTCGTGAATATTATAAGGATGATGACGATAAATATGAGTATTATGATAATGATGGAGAAGAGGATGAGGACGATGACGATAAGTATTATTATTATGATAATGATGCAGAATAGGATAAGGATGATGACGATGAATATGAGTATGATGACAATGATGAGGGGAAGGCTAATGCTGCTTTTGATGAGGAAGACGAAGATTATTCCTAAAAATCATCAATATGTGCCATGTCGATAAGCATGGGTGGTCATGTTTCGCCATCTCGCACGATCACCAGAGTCAACTCTGTGTTCTTGTCTCGACCATGCCACATGGCCAAGCCATCCAGATATTTTCTTCTATGCCTTCCCCTTGTTCTGTTATCCCCAATCTTGCCAGTTGTCACCAAGCCCTCAAGTTTATAATAAGATGCCAACAAATTTGACTGTCTACGAAAATAAGAATACATACTCGCGTACAATGTTTTTGAAGACACCTAACAGTAACTTTTTGTTACATACCTCCACAGTAACACTGGATGAGCTTCTTGACTCGTGTAACAACGGGGTCTATATCCTTCTTTAAGGCTGCACAGTCAGGGTTGTTGTCAAGCGTCCTCTCTGCACAGTCGACAGCATCCTTCGCAGCGCTGCAATGATATGAGCTTCAGTGACCATGCTTTTCCACATTAGTAGATCTGTAATTCTTGTTATGAAGTTTAAGACTAGAATCTACAATCTGTTCACACGCTAACGATGTCGATTAAGTTTATGGAATTAGTTGTATATCATTTACATGACCTCGCAATCAACCCCAGCATTTTAGCTGTTGCGATTTCTTGGCAAGTTTACCAAGTTTACGTTCAGTAGTTTGCCATTGCTTTCTAAACTGCCAGCTCTCATACCATTGAATGAAAACCAGCGCAGGGCGGTCTGCTTCCAAATGGCCCACAGATGTCTGGTAAGTTTATAAGCCAGGCTATTATTGTAGGTTTTATATTACCTTTCTTAGTAAAGTCAAAGCTCGTTGTTACATAGACATACATACACACTCATATTCACACGTACATAGGCAGCCACACACACAGCCACACACATATTGCCACACACACATAGCCACACACAAACATAGCCACACACAACCACACACACAAAGCCACACACATTCACACACACAAATCCGCAAACACACGCAGAGCCACACACACAGGCCACACAAAGTAACGCACACACAGCCACACACAGCAACACACATATCCACACACACATTCACATACACACCTACACAGACACATCCACACGCATACAGCCACATACATACGCAAGCACACAGCCACACACGCACACAGTCAGACACACAAAGCCACACACATAACACCATACACATGAAGCTACACACACAGTCACACACATACACACAGCCATACAACACAGCCACACACACAAACACATGTTGGGCTCAACCCTGGGTAGTTTTGCCACAGCTGTCTGAACGAGAAGTCATCATTTCAGTTCAAGTGTGTGAAACGAAGCCCCGATCCCGATGTCAGCACACAGAGAGTTTAAGCGTTAGTGCATTACACGCCACGCCAACCCCGTTTCACACTTTGCGAAATAATGACGACGAGGAAGGGAACAAGCCAATGCACTTCGACACGTCTTATGGTGGAAATATATTGAAAATATATTGAAAATATAGACGGTGAGCTTTCTTGATAGACCAATTACTATGCTTGTTTGCTTGCTTGTGTTCGTTGGCTTGAGCTCCAACGCCAAGTCCTGTATGTCGGATGAAGGCCTCCTGTTGTCCAACATCACTGTGATGTCATACAGGAAATGAGGTTTGCGTGAGTATCCGTTGTCCCATGTCTGGCTTATTGGTGTGCAAACTGGTGGTTCCTCGCCGTACAGGTAGCCACTCTCCGACTTCGGAGGAGAACAATTAGTATAATTAGTCACATCACAATGATTTTGTTACGAATTATCATGCAAAGAGTGAGGAAGAAAATACAACCTGAAATAGGGTAAGAACAATGTGGGTTTGTAGAAGGAAAGGGTACAGTAAATGCTGTGTATATGCTGGGAACAGTTAGTGAACGTGCTATAGAAGTAAACAAGGATATACATCTTTGCTTTATTGACTACACAAAGGCTTTTGATAGAGTTAGAAATGTCAACATGGTGGATAAGCTTACAGATCTACAATTTGATGGGAAAGACATTAGACTTATAAAAAAACATATATTGGAAACAATAAGCTGCCATAAGGATTGATAATGAAGTGGGACAATGTGTGTTGTGTTGTTTGTCCATCAAGAATGATGATGACCATTCATTTCATCCAGTGGGGTTGAAGGTATGGAGCCGTGGGTTCTAAAATGGCTGATAAGGCCTATTTTGGCTCGAAATGTTCTTTGACAATGTGGGCAAAGAATGCTTGACGTCTCTGGAGGAGGATTTCCTGCAGTGGTTTTTCTGTCCTGCCTTTTCTTCACAGCTCTTGCATTCCTGGTTGCCTCACATATGACTGCACCTTTGCGTAATGATGCACGCCACGAATTTCGGTCTCTGGCTGCAGCCTCCCAGGTGTCATGATGAATTCCAAAAGCATTCAGTGAAATCTTAAGAGTGTCTTTAAAGCGTTTCCTCTGGCCCCCCTTGGGAGCGTTTACCACAACGCAGTTCGCTGTAAAAAATTCGTTTAGGGAGCCTGTGATCTGGCACGCGAGTCAAGTGACCAGCCCAGCGAATCTGATTCTTCATCAGTAGAGTGTGGATACTGGGCATGGACGCTCTTTCTAGGACTTCAGTGTCTGGAATCTTGTCTTGCCATTTAATCTTCAGTAGCTTCCTTAGGCAGACTGTGTGGAATGGTTTAATTTCCTAGCGTGTCGCTGATAAACAGTCCAGGTTTCACAAGCATATAGCAGTGTGGATAATACAACTGCTTTGCAGACTTTTAGCTTTGTTGGCAGGCTTATTCCAGTTCTGTCCCATACATTCTTGTACAATCTGCCAAAGGCCGCACTGGCCTTGGAGATTCTTGCATTCACTTCGTCATCAATTGTGGCAGCTTGTGACATAGTGCTGCCAAGATAGGTGAATTTGTCCACAACACTTAGTCTATGATCATTCACTTTGATATTCGGCACAGTGTGATTATTCCCTGGAGCTGGCTGGTACATAACTACAGTCTTCTCCAAGTTGATATTGAGCCCAAAGGTGGCACAGGCATGTGAGAAAGCTGAAACATTGTGTTGCATGTCCGCCTCTGAGTTGGCGTATAGAGCGCAATCATCAGCAAACAGGAGCTCTCTGACGGTGTCGCTGTTAATTTTGGTTTTAGCTTTCAGCCTTCCGAGATTGAATAACTTTCCATCCATACGGTAGTTGATGTCTATTCCAATGTCGTCGTTCTCGAAGGCATTCATCAACATGGCTGAAAACATGAGGCTGAACAGTGTTGGTGCCAGGACACATCCTTGCTTCACTCCATTGGTGACAGTAAAGGGCTCAGATAGTTCACCATTTTCCTGTACTCTTGCCTGCATGCCGTCATGAAATAGCCGCACTATTTGGACAAACTTTCGTGGACAGCCATATTTTGCCATAATCTTCCACAGTCCTTCTCTGCTGACTGTATCAAAAGCCTTGGTAAGGTCAATGAAAGTGGAGAACATTTCGCAGTTCTGTTCCTGACATTTCTCTGCGAAAATCATGTCAACAGTTCCACGTTCTTTTCTGAAGCCACATTGACTCTCAGGAAGAAGACCTTGATCGAGATGGGCTGTGAGGCGATTGAGAAGAATTCTGGCGAGTATCTTCCCTGCAATTGAAAGCAAGGAGATGCCTCGGTGGTTGTCACAGGATTGGCTGTTTCCTTTACGTTTGTAAAGGTGGACTATTGACGCGTCCTTGAAATCTTGTGGCATGGTCTCATTCACCCGTATGTTTGTAAAGACTTGGTGAAGCTGCTCTGTTAGGACCGGCCCACCTGCCTTGTGTATCTCTGCTGGGATGGAGTCAGGACCAGGGAGAGTTGCTGGATGGCTTTGTTTACTTCCACTATGATTGGCAGATATTGGGACAATATCAACCTATTAAGAGAGGTGTTAGGCAGGGATGTGTAATGTCTCCAGATCTTTTTTCCCTATACAGTGAAAATATTTTCAGAAATGTAGAAGATATAAATGGAATCATCATTGGAGGACGAAACATCAATAACATTAGATATGCATATGATACAGTATTGATTGCAGACAATGCGCAGGACCTGCAACAATTAGTAGACACGGTTGTTGTCCACAGTGAGCAGCTGGGGTTGGAATTAAATTGTAAGAAGACACAGGTTATGGTCGTCACTAGGAAGAACGAAGTACCACAATGTAATATACAAGTAAATGGGAATATTCTTCAACAAGTGAATCGATACAATTATCTCGGAACAATCATAACATCTGATGGGAGATGCCTTGAAGAGATTAGAACAAGAATCGCCATGGCAAAAGTAGCCTGTAGCAAGATGAAAAACATTCTGACCAATAAAAAGATGTCAATTGAAACGAGAAAAAGAGTGTTGAGGGGGTACATAGAGCCTGTTCTTTTGTATGGATGTAAAACTTGGACAATGTGCAGTCAAGCTGAAAAACATCTGATGGCTGCAGACATGTGGTTTCTGACGAAAATGCAAAGAATACCATGGACAGATAGAAAAACCAATGACCAAGTACTACAGGAGACAAATGAACATCGTAGACTGATTAGAGAAGTTAGACGAAGACAGTCAACATTTTTTGGACATGTTATGAGAAGAAATGGATTGGGGGACTTATTGACAACTGGCAAGATCGAGGGGAACAGACCGAGAGGAAGACCGAGAGGAAAATACCTGGATGGCCTAGCCTCGTGGTATGGACGATACAGGAACACTGAGCTGATCCACGACTCTGGTGATCGAGTGAGATGGCAGAACATGACCGCCCACGCTTATCGGCATGGCACATGATGGATGGAAAATACAAGCAGACAATTTACGATTTTGTTACGATTGTCAAAATACTAGCAGACAATTTACGATCTTGTTATGACTGTTAAATACGAGCAGACAATTTACGGTCTTGTTATGACTGTCCAAAATAACATTACATCATCTCATCTCATCTCAACATGTTCCTCTTGTACTTTGCGGTGTCGAGGTGAAGTATAAACAGCGGGAGAGTGCCCGCTTATTGGCTTCATGGATCAATATTCCCATGGACTCTGTTAATCCCTGCGTCCATCGTTTATGTGGTCGGCCTCCTCCAAAAAAAGCAGTCAATTTACGGTCTTGTTATTATTGCCAAAATACTAGCAAATAAGTATTCCCTTATACTTGTATATTACATTGTGGTACTTCCTCTGTCCTGGTGTCTTCTTACAATTTAATCTTAAACCTAGCTGTTCAATGTTTGTCACAACCGCATCTACTAAATGTTGCCGATCCTGCTCATTGTCTGCATTCAAAATTGTATCATCCGCATATGTAATGTTATTGATGTTTCGTCCTCCAATGATGATTCATTTCATCTCTTGTACATTTCTGAAAATATTTTCAGTGTACAGAGAAAACAGATCTGGATACATTACACATCCTTGTCTCACACCTCATTTAATACGCTGATATTGGCCTACTTCATTATCAATCCTAATGGCAGCTTGTTTCAAGTATATGTTTGTTTTACAAAAGACCTTCTAAGGTCTTTCCCATCAATTTGCAGATCTGCAAGCATCTCTATCATATTGACACGTCTTACTTTATCTAAAATATTTGTGTAGTCAATAGAGGAAAGGAGAGGCTCATTGTTAACTTCTATAGAATGTTCAATTAAAGTACTCAGCATATACACAGCATTTACTGTACCCTTGCCTTCTACAAACCCACATTTTTCTTCTCCTCATTCTAGTTGTGTGATCTTTCAAACTCTTTACATGATAATTCTTAGACAATCTTCGTAATAAAGCTCATTTTACTAATTGTTCCATGCTCCTGATTTCTTCGGGATTGCAATACATATAGGATTACACAATTCAGGAGGTATATCTCCTGTGTCATATATTGCGTTTAGCAGTCTGATGACCTGGTCTATACCATATTCTTCTAAAACACTGATCATTTCTGTTGTGACGTTATCTGGCCCTGGGTCTTGCCAATTTTTATATGGTTAAGAACATTCTTAACATCCAATTCAAAATTTATTGTCCTTCTTTATTACTCTGAATATCATACTTTTCTTCTCTTCTTCTCTCTTTCACATAATCTGACCACAAACATTTGATCTTTTTTCTATTATGATTTTGGCATCTTTGGGTTTTAGGTAACATGTTGATATATGTGATCTATTGTTCTTATGATTGTCAAAAGATTAGCATTAAATTTATTATCTTGTTATGACTGTCAAAATACTTGCAGACGATTGTGTTGCATGTCTGCCTCTGAGTTGGCATATAGAGCGCAATCATCAGCAAACAGGAGCTCTCTGACGGTGTCGCTGTTAATTTTGGTTATAGATTTCAGTCTTCTGAGATTGAATAACTTACAATCCATACGGTAGTTGATGTCTATTCCAATGTCGTCGTTCTCGAAGGCAATCATCAACATGGCTGAAAACATGAGGCTGAACAGTGTTGGTGCCAGGACACATCCTTGCTTCACTCCATTGGTTACAGGAAAGGGTTCAGACAGTTCACCATCTTCCTGTACTCTTGCCTGCATATCATCATAAAATAGCAGCACTATTTGGACAAACTTTCGTGGACAGCCATATTTCGCCATAATCTGCCATAGTCCTTCTCTGCTGACTGTATCAAAAGCCTTGGTAAGGTCAATGAAAGTGGAGAACATTTCAGAGTTCTGTTCCTGACATTTCTCTTGCAGCTGCCTTGCAGCGAAAATCATGTCAACAGTTCCACGTTCTTTTTTGAAGACACATTGACTCTCACGAAGAAGACCTTAATCGAGATGGGCCATGAGGAAGAATACTGGCAAGTATCTTCCCTGCAATTGAGAGCAAGGAGATGCCTCGGTAGTTGTCACAGGATTGGCGGTTTCCTTTAAGTTTTTAATGGTAGACTATTGACGCGGCATTTAAATCTTGTAACATGGTCTCGTTCACCCATATGTTTGTAAAGACTTGGTGAAGCTGCTCTATTAGAACCGGCCCATCTTCCTTTTATATCTCTGCTGGGATGGAGTCAGGACCAGGCGCCTTACCGCTGGAAAGTTGCTGGATGGCTTTGTTTAAGTGAGGCATTATGTATGTGTCTAGATGTGAGATGAGATGCCATGAAATGGATACGATAAACAGAGCAATTGTGTAAAACGATGTCAGTAAGACACGAGTTGAGAAATCAAGCTAACACCGGGGCACGAGTGGGCGGAGTTAATGGTCACATGACTGCGCCCAGGACAAAGACCGGAAAACGTGTTCTCGTTAGACGGAGCTGAGACTCGAAAGGGACAGGTCGATTTTTGAGAAGTTTGAGAGCGTTTTGCAATGTTTGAAGTTATCGGAGACGCAGTCGACAGTTAAAAGAATGTTCCTGTTGTAGAAGTCTGTGATTGAAAAGCAACACACTGAAACTAACGCCTGACGATGGTCTAGTAAACGCCGACCAGTGGTGGCGAGATAGCTGACACAGTTTTGTGAACGCCTCGACAAGAATGGCGGGGAGAGACACGACGTGACAAAGACTGGTTGGTCACAAGTGGTGCGTGAGTAAATAGAAGTTTTATAACGTTTACAAGTACATTATACAATCTATAATATGCATCAACTAAAGTTCCCACTTACGATTAGATGTACCATGCATTATATATTGGCAGTTAGTGGATGTGTTGGTCATATGCAGAACTCTGAACGGCTGGAAGCCGGCGGTGTATGACAACCACTGTGATAACTGGTCTACAATAAAAGTGACTGTATTATCTAAGGACGCATGGGACTTGTTGAGTTGTGTGCATAATAGATTGGTGATTCTTACAGTGTTTATACGAGCCAGTAGAGATACTTCACCCTAGACCAATTCCAAGATGTCAGACATTGTCAGTGATTCCGGCTCTTGGCAGATGTGTGTGTGTGTGTGTGTGTGTGTGTGTGTGTCTGTGTGTGGAGGATGTGTGTGAGTGTGGGGATATGTGTGTGTGGGGGAGGTGTGGGTGTTTGATTGGAAGTATGCTTTTGGATGGGTTGGGGTGTGTGGGTGTTGGTGGGTAGTGAGATTTGTGGGTGTTGGTTGGATGTGTGGATGGATGTGTAGGGGTGAACGTAGAAGTGTTGGAATGGGTGTGGGAGATGTGTGTATGGGTGGAGGATGTGTGTATGGGACGGGTGCGGGGGATGTGTGTGGGTGGGGAATATGTGTGGGTGGGTGGAGATGTGTGTATGGTTTGGGGGAAGTATGTGTAGGTGGCTGGGTTGGGTGGGTAGGGGATGTGTGTGGGTGGATTGGGGATGTAAGGGCGGGTGGGGAGAAGTGTATGGTGTGTGGTTTGGGATATGTGTGTGGTGTGTTGGTGCGAGATGTGTGCATGGTGTGTGGGCGGGGGTGTGTTTGTGGTGGGTGGGTGAGGATATTTGTGTGTGTGGGGGATAGTGTGTGGTGTGTGTGGGGGATTGTTTTAATGGGTGCGGGGATGTGTGTATGCGTGGGGGATATGTGTGGGTGAGTAGGGAATGTGTGATGGTTGGGGGAAGATTGTGTGGGTGGTGGGGTGTGTGAGTGGCTTAGGGATGTGTAGGTGGGTGAGGGATACGTATGTGTCTGGGCGGGATGCGTGAGTGGGTGAAGGATGTGTGGGGGTTGGGGTATGTGTAATCGATAGATGTTTGGTTGGTAGGTGTGTGGGGGTGTGTGGGTGCGTAGTAGAGGATATGTGAGTGTGTGTGTGTGTTGGTGGATGGGTGGGGAATGTGTGTGTGTGGGTGGGTAGAGGTGTGTGGTGTGTTTGTTGGGGATATGTGTGTGGTGTATGGGTGGAGGATGTGTGGGTGGGGGATTTGTGTGGTGTGTGGGTGGGGGTATGTGTGGGGAGGGTGGGTGAGGGTATATGTGTGGGTGGGGATTTTGTGTGGTATATGGGTGGGGGTTATGTGTGTGGTGTCTAGGCGGTGGATGTGTGGTGGTATGTGGGTGTGGGATGTGTGGGTGAGGGATATGTGTGTGTGGTGCGTGGGTTGGGAATATTGTGTGGTAGGGGATGTGTGTGATGTGCGGCTAGGGGATGTGTGTGGTGGGGGATGTGGGTTAGGGCATGTGTGGATGGGTGAATGATGTATGTGTGGGTGGTGTGGTGTGTGTGAGTTGATTGGAGATGGGTGAATGATGTATGTGTGGGTGGTGTGGTGTGTGTGAGTTGATTGGGGATGTATAGGTGGTTAGGGAATGTGTGTGTGTGTGTGTGTGTGGGTATGGAGATGGCAGTTGGTGGGGATGTGTGTGTGGGGGATGTGGGTTAGGGCATGTGTGGATGGGTGAATGATATATGTGTGGGTGGTGTGGTGTGTGTGAGTTGATTGGGGATGTATAGGTGGTTAGGGAATGTGTGTGTGTGTGTGTGTGTGTGTGTGTGGGTATGGAGATGTCAGTTGGTGGGGATGTGTGTGTATGGTTTGGGGATGTGTGAGTGGATGTGCGATATGTGGGTTGGTGGGGGATGTGTGTACGTGGGTTGGGAATATGTGGTCGATGGAGGTGTGGTTGGGGGATGGGTGGTTGGAGGTGTGGATGAGGAGAGGATGTGTGGGTGGGGAATGGGTGTGGATTAGGATGTGTATGTGGATGGGATTGGGATGTGTGGGTTGGTGGGAGATGTTTGTGTGGGTGGGGAGTGTGTTTGGGTTGGGGAACAGGTGAGGGCAGTGTGTGTGGGTGGGGGATGTGCAGGAGGTGGATGGGTCGGTTGGTGGGGTATGTATGTGTCCCTTGGTGTGTGTGTGTGTGTGTGTGTGTGTTGGTAGGTGTGTGTGGGTGGGGTGGTGTGTTGGTAGGTGGGATATGGGCCTCATAACATGGTAATTTGCCTTGTTTATGTTTACAACATTCATTTCACAATGTTTTTTCTTCCTATGTGAATTTATAATGCACTTGATGAACGAAAGATGAGTGATTGGTGACTCTTTTAAAGTAATGTTGATTTGATTTGATTTGATTTTGATTTGTTTACTTCCACTATGGTTGGCAGGTCGTCAAGTGTATCATTAGTACAATACGAATAGACAACGGCCTTGTTTTGATTGTCAAAGTACTAGCAGACAATTTAAGGGCTTATTATGATTGTCAAAATACTAGCAGATATTTTACTGTCTCCTTATGATTGTTAAAATACTGGAAGACAATTTACGATTTTGTTATGATTGTCTAAATATTAGCAGACAATTTACGGTCTTGTAATGGATGTTTAAATAGTAGCAGACAATTTACTATCTTGTTATGATTATGAAAAGATTTGCAGTGAATTTGCGGTCTTGATATGATTGTCGAAATGCTAGCAGACAATTTACGATCCTGTTATGATTGTCAAAAGTATTGCAGCCAAATTTACGGTCTTGTCGTGATAGTCAAAACACTAACGGACAATTTACTGTCTTCTTATGATTGTTAAAATACGGGCAGACAATTTACGATCTTGTTATGACTGTTAAAATACTATCAGACAATTTAAGGTTTTGTAATGCTTGTCGACATACTAGCAGATAATTTACGGTCTTATTATGATTTTCAAAATACTAGCAGACAATATACTGTTTTGTTATGATTGTTTAAATACTAGCAGAATATATAAAGTTTTCTAATGATTGGTTAAATAGTAGCAGACAAATTACGGTCTTCTTATGATTGTGCAAATATAGAAAGATAATTTACTGTCTGGTTATGATTGTTACATTCAATCAATCAATCATGTGCCATGCCGGAAAGCGTGGGCGTTCATGACTCGCCATTTCACTCGATCACCAGTGTCGTGGATCAGCTCAGTGTTCCTGTCCCGTCCATGCCATGTGGCCAAGTCATCCAGGAATTTTCCTCTCGGTCTTCCTCTTGGTCTGTTCCTTTCGATCTTGCCAGTTGTCACTAAGTTCTCCAATCCATTTCTTCTCATAACATGTCCAAAAAATGTATACAGTCTACGTCTAATTTCTCGATTTTCATTTGTCTCCTGTAGTACTTGGTCATTGGTTTTTCTGTCTGTCCATGGTATTCTTTACATTTTCCTCAGAAACCACATTTCTGCAGCCATCAGATGCTTTTCAGCTTGACTGCTCATTGTCCAAGTTTCACATCCATACAAAAGAACAGGCTCTATGTATCCCCTCAACACTCTTTTTCTCGTTTCAATTGACATCATTTTATTGGTCAGAATGTTTTTCATCTTGCTAAAGGCTACTTTCGCCATGGCGATTCTTGTTCTAATCTCTTCAAGGCATCTCCCATCAGATGTTATGACTGTTCCAAGATAATTGTACCGATTCACTTGTTGAAGAATATTTCCATTTACTTGTATATTACATTGTGGCACTTCTTCCTTCATAGTGACGACCATATCCTGAGTCTTTTCACAATTTAATTCTAACTCCAGTTGCTCACTGTGTACAACAACCGCATCTACTAATTGTTGCAGGTCCTGCGCATTGTCTGCAATTAATACTGTATCATCTGCATATCTAATGTTATTGATGTTTCGTCCTCCAATGCTGATTCCATTTATATCCTCTACATTTCTGAAAATATTTTCACTGTATAGGGAAAAAAGATCTGGAGACATCACACATCCCTGCCTAACACCTCTCTTAATTGGCTGATACTGTCCCACTTCATTATCAATCCTTATTGCAGCTTGTTGTTTCCAATATATGTTTTTTATAAGTCTAATGTCTTTCCCATCAATTTGTAGATCTAGACAATGTACGGTCCTGATATGATTGGTAAAAAACTAGGAGACAATTTACGGTCTTGTTATGATTGGTAACATACCAGTAGACAGTTTACGGTCTTGTTAATGACTGTTAACATACAGGCAGACAATATGCTGTCTTGTTATGACTGTTAACACGCTAGCAGACAATCTACGGCTTATTATCATTAATACAATTCTAACAAACGGTTTAATGTCCTATTATTGTTAAAGTACTACCAGAAAATTTACTTTCCTGTCATGATTTGTAAAATACTAGCAGAAAATTCTAGATATCTGCATATCAACACACGGTTGATTGCATACATATTCACAACAACTTTGTGTCTCAAAGATTGCCATAAATTATCTAAAACGGGAACACGTTATAAACAATGGAAGCCTTACATGCAAACTACATTGTCGTTTTTGTCAGTGATAGTAAGCTTCCGGTAACAAGCATTATAGTCACAGTCGCCAAGTGCTGAAGCAAACAACGCTGAAACAGAACAAATACACGTAAAGTTACAAGCAAATACAAGTGTATCTTGGATTGTTGTTATAACCATTTGTT
This sequence comes from Cepaea nemoralis, assembly GCA_014155875.1. NCBI lineage: Eukaryota > Metazoa > Mollusca > Gastropoda > Stylommatophora > Helicidae > Cepaea > Cepaea nemoralis. Next base: position 78,472 of record JACEFZ010015168.1, read on the forward strand.
CATGTTGCACTGATGGGCTTCTACAGACAGGATCAGAGAAAGCAAGGTAATCCCAGAGACAATGATAAACAGAGGACGTTTTGTTGTATCCTTGAATGTCTACGTGCCAGGGCAGAAGAAAAGAGGCTTACACAAGACCACGGTAAGGAGACAGCACACATGTAAGATATTTCTACATCTTAGGGCAGACGAGGACAGGCACAACAAGAATTCTATCTTGACATCGCATTTTAGATGATGACAGACAAAACATGGATAATGACATGTTTACATCTCAGAGCAGACGATGACAGACTGAACAGTCACAAACACAGACTGAACAATAACACAGACTTAACAATCACACAGACTGAACAGTCACTAGCAAAGACTGAATAATCACTTACACAGATTGAACAGTCACTAACATAGACTGAACAATCACTTACACAAACTGAACAATCACTAAATAGACTGAACAGTTACTTGCACAGACTGAACAATCACTTACACAGACTGAACAGTCACTTACACAGACTGAATAATAACTTACAATGAACGATCACTTACATAGGCTGGGCAGTCACTTACACTGAACAATCACTTAAAAAGACTTAACAATCACTTACACATACTGAACAATCACTAATACAGACTGAACAATGACTTAAACAGACTGAACAATGACTTAAACAGACTGAACAATAACTCACACACACTGAACAATCACTTACACAGACTGAACAATCACTTACACAGACTGAACAATCACTTACACAGACTGAACAATCACTTACACAGAATTAACAATCACTTACACAGACTGAACAATCACTTAAACAGACTGAACAATCACTTACACACACTGAATAATCACCTACAGAGACTGAACAATCACGTACACACACTGAACAATCACTTACACAGACTGATCAATCACTTAAACAGACTGAACAATCACTTACACACACTGAACAATCACTTACACAGACTGAACAATCACTTACACAGAATGAACAATCACTTACACAGACTGAATAATCACGTACAGAGACTGAAAAATCATTTAAACAGAATGCATTTTTGTTATGTGGCATTGTCGGTGTGTTTGTTGTTTATATGCTGACGAAAGCTTTAGCCGCAACGTGCATTTTGTCACTTGTGCCCGTGTTCTAGTACAGCATACCAGTTCTACTTCTGTCTGTCGTTGATTTTCCACCAGTGCCATTTGTCTGCATGCAAGCGTGTTCGGACACAACAAACTATCAAACATACCCTTCCAGACTGTCACATGTTTTGTCATGTGCCGTCTCGACATTGGCCCACTGAGACAGACATGCATACACAGCTTCTTGAGAGTCTCCACGAGCTCTTAATTAAGCAAACTACGTGTAAAAACAGGACTTGTGTGTAGACATAACAATAGAAGATTAAATACCTGTTTATTTATTTGGATTGTTTACACAAGTTTACCTGGCAGGACAATGAAAAGAAGCAGGGTCGAAAACGATGTCATGGTGTGGACGCTTGTAGACTGGAGATCCTGGCAACTCAGTAGTTAATCTTCTAGGAATAAAAGAACTAGATTGGAATTATTGAATACAATAAGGTGTATTAAACACTCTAACTATAAACGTTGCTTTTATAAATGTGTGGAACATTCTAGCCAAACAACTATTCAACCCTCTTGTTACAACAATATATATATATTGAGATTAAGATGAAATTTTGTACAATTGATGTTCTCACTCCCGCGGATCCATCTGAAATAGTCAGTTAGTTTAAAATCAACAATTTTTCCTCAAGTACGAAAGAAAAAGGCATTACGAGCTTCAGAAACAGACGGGCAACAGGAAACAAGCCTGGAAACCAAATTAGTACGCACTGTTCAAGCACGTTCATCTGGAAACCAATCGAGTACGCACTGCTTAAGCACGTTCATCTGAAAGAGGCAAGCAACAGCAAGTGGAAACGGGGCTAAGCACGCCGGGCCGGGTCGTCAGCTAGAATATATATATATATATATATATAATGTGCCGTGCCGGAAAGCGTGGGCGGTCATGACTCGCCATTTCACTCGGTCACCAGAGTCGTGGATCAGCTCAGCGTTCCTGTCTCGACCATGCCATGTGGCCAAGCCATCCAGGTATGTACTTCTCGGTCTTCCCCTTGGTCTGTTCCTTTCGATCTTGCCAGTTGTCACCAAGATCTCCAATTTATTTCTTCTCATAACAAGTCCAAAAATTTTTTGACTGTCTACATCTAATTTCCCTAAACAATCTACGATTTTCATTTGTCTCCTGTAGTACTTGGTCATTGGTTTTTCTGTCTGTCCCTGGTATTCTTTGCATTCTTCTCAGAAACCTCATTTCTGCAGCCATCATATGTTTTTTTCAGATTGACCGCTCATTGTCCAAGTTTCACATCCATACAAAAGAACAGGCTCTATGTATCCCCTCAACACTCTTTTTCTCGTTTCAATTTACATCATTTTATTGGTCAGTAAGTTTTTCATCTTGCCAAAGGCTACCTTCGCCATGGCGATTCTTGTTCTAATCTCTTCAAGGCATCTCCCTTCAGATTTTATGACTGTTCCTATATAACTGGACCGATTTACTTGTTGAAGAGTATTCCCATTTACGTGTATATTACACTGTGGTACTTCGTTCTTCCTAGTGACGACCATAATCTGTGTCTTTTTACAATTTAATTCTAACCCCCGTTGTTCACTGTGTGCAAAATTCGCATCTACTAATTGTTGCAGATGCTGCTCATTGTTTGCAATCAATACTGGATCATCTGCATATCTAATGTTATTGATGTTTCGTCCTCCAATGTTGATTCCATTCATATCTTCTACATTTCTGCAAATATTTTCACTGTACAATGAAAAAAAAAAAAAAACCAAACACACAATCTGGAGACATTACACATCCCTGCCTAAGACCTCTCTTAATAGGCTGATATTGTCCCACTTCATTATCATTCCTTATGGCAGCTTGTTGCTTCCAATATATGTTTTTTATAAGTCTAATGTCATTCCCGTCAATTTGTAGATCTGCAAGCATATCCACCATGTTGACATGTCTAACTCTATCAAAAGCCTTTGTGTAGTCAATAAAGCAAAGATGTACATCTTTGTTTACTTCTATAGAACGTTCATTAACTGATCGCAGCATATACACATCATTTACTGTAACCTTTCCTTCAGTCAAATTTTTTTGGACATGTTATGAGAAGAAATCGATTTGAGAACTTAGTGACAACTGGCAAGATCGAAGGGAACAGACCAAGAGGAAGACCGAGAGGAAAATACCTGGATGGCTTGGCCACATGGCATGGACGAGACAGGAACACTGAGCCGATCCACGACTGGTGATCGAGTGAAATGGCGAGTCATGACCGCCCACGCTTTCCGGCATGGCACATGATTGATTGATTGATTCCTTCTACTTCTACACACCCAAATTGTTCTTCCCCTATTTCAGATTGTATTTTCTTCCTCACTCTTTGCATGATAATTCGTAGCACAATCTTCGTTATGTGACTCATTACACTAATTGTTCTATGTTGATCACATTCCAAGGCTCCTGATTTCTTTGGGATTGCAATAAATAAATATAGAATTACATTAATATATATATATATATATATATATATATATATATTCATACATATTCTAAACAACATTGGTCCAAATTCCAAAATAATTACAACGAGAACATTTATTACAATTCTGCCTTACAAAATTTAATCAACACTCTGGCAGTAAGAGCCATGATATCAGATTCACCCATCAGCCACGATATGAGACACACTACAGACACGATTGGTCTTTCACACACTAGCACACGATATAGAGGGATGTGTTCAAACACACAATCTGTCATATCTTTCACATACTGGCTCACGATATAGAGGGACGTGGTCAAACACACAATCTGTCATATCTTTCACACACTAGCACACGATATAGAGGGATGTGTTCAAACACACAATCTGTCATATCTTTCACATACTGGCTCACGATATAGAGGGACGTGGTCAAACACACAATCTGTCATATCTTTCACACACTAGCACACGATATAGAGGGATGTGTTCAAACACACAATCTGTCATATCATTCACATACTGGCTCACGATATAGAGGGACGTGGTCAAACACACAATCTGTCATATCTTTCACACACTAGCTCATGATATAGAGGGATGTGTTCAAACACACAATCTGTCATATCTTTCACATACTGGCTCACGATATAGAGGGACGTGGTCAAACACACAATCTGTCATATCTTTCACACACTAGCACACGATATAGAGGGACGTGGTCAAACACACAATCTGTCATATCTTTCACACACTAGCACACGATATAGAGGGACGTGGTCAAACACACAATCTGTCATATCTTTCACACACTAGCACACGATATAGAGGGATGTGTTCAAACACACAATATGTCATATCTTTCACATACTAGCACACGATATAGAGGGACGTGGTCAAACACACAATCTGTCATATCTTTCACACACTAGCACACGATATAGAGGGATGTGTTCAAACACACAATCTGTCATATCTTTCATATACTGGCTCACGAAATAGAGGGATGTGTTTAAACACACAATCTGTCATAGCTTTCATATACTGGCTCACGATATAGAGGGGTGTGTTCAAACACACAATCTGTCATATCTTTCATATACTGGCTCACGATATAGAGGGGTGTGTTCAAACACACAATCTGTCATATCTTTCACACACTAGCACACGATATAGAGGGATGTGTTCAAACACACAATCTGTCATATCTTTCACACACTAGCACACGATATAGAGGGACGTGGTCAAACACACAATCAGTCATATCTTTCACATACTAGCTCACGATATAGAGGGACGTGGTCAAACACACAATCAGTCATATCTTTCACACACTAGCTCACGATATAGATGGATGTGTTCAAACACACAATCTGTCATATCTTTCACACACTAGCACACGATATAGAGGGGTGTGTTCAAACACACAATCTGTCATAGCTTTCATATACTGGCTCACGATATAGAGGGGTGTGTTCAAACACACAATCTGTCATATCTTTCATATACTGGCTCACGATATAGAGGGGTGTGTTCAAACACACAATCAGTCATATCTTTCACACACTAGCACACGATATAGAGGGATGTGTTCAAACACACAATCTGTCATATCTTTCACACACTAGCACACGATATAGAGGGATGTGTTCAAACACACAATCTGTCATATCTTTCACACACTAGCACACGATATAGAGGGACGTGGTCAAATACACAATCAGTCATATCTTTCACACACTAGCACACGATATAGAGGGATGTGTTCAAACACACAATCTGTCATATCTTTCACACACTAGCACACGATATAGAGGGACGTGGTCAAACACACAATCAGTCATATCTTTCACACACTAGCACACGATATAGAGGGACGTGGTCAAACACACAATCAGTCATATCTTTCACACACTAGCACACGATATAGAGGGGTGTGTTCAAACACACAATCTGTCATAGCTTTCATATACTGGCTCACGATATAGAGGGGTGTGTTCAAACACACAATCTGTCATATCTTTCATATACTGGCTCACGATATAGAGGGGTGTGTTCAAACACACAATCTGTCATATCTTTCATATACTGGCTCACGATATAGAGAGGTGTGTTCAAACACACAATCTGTCATATCTTTCATATACTGGCTCACGATATAGAGGGGTGTGTTCAAACACACAATCTGTCATATCTTTCATATACTGGCTCACGATATAGAGGGATGTGTTCAAACACACAATCTGTCATATCTTTCATATACTGGCTCACGATATAGAGGGATGTGTTCAAACACACAATCTGTCATATCTTTCACACACTAGCACACGATATAGAGGGACGTGGTCAAACACACAATCAGTCATATCTTTCACACACTAGCACACGATATAGAGGGATGTGTTCAAACACACAATCTGTCATATCTTTCACACACTAGCACACGATATAGAGGGACGTGGTCAAACACACAATCAGTCATATCTTTCACATACTAGCACACGATATAGAGGGATGTGTTCAAACACACAATCTGTCATATCTTTCACACACTAGCACACGATATAGAGGGACGTGGTCAAACACACAATCAGTCATATCTTTCACACACTAGCACACGATATAGAGGGACGTGTTCAAACACACAATCAGTCATATCTTTGAGTCGAGAACTTATTACCATAAATTGGGGATGGAAACTGCTTGCCAAGAATGTTTAGTTTAGTTTAGTTTAGTTTATTTTAGTTTAGTTTAGTTTAGTCGATGGATCAACATCACGGCACACGGGTGCAACCCATAATTGCTCCGTTCTACTCCTAACTCAAGCCTGAATCTGGAGAAACGCAGCTCAGTGCAGGAACTCCGTAGCACCGGCGAGGATCCTGAAATACTTTGGGTAGATTTTTAACTCTAAATTTTGCTCGGGCAGCGCCGTTAGGCTACTCTTTTTCGATTTCCAACTGCCAAGGGATGTTTACGTGCGCAACAATACACCGGGTGTCCGATCTCACTACCCAGAGACCAGGGGAAATGTTGTTACTAGAAGTCCACGTGAAAAAATCCCGGTCCTCACCAAGGCTTGAACCGAATGAATGATAGAGGATGCAACAGACAACAGACAAGGGGTACATGATAGATTATAAAGCAGACAACAGACCATAGACAATAGGCAACAGACCATAGACAACAGAATACAGACAGATAATACATGGTATATTATACAGCAGACAACAGACCACGGACAACAGAATACAGACAAAGAGTGTATGATAGATTATAAGGCAGACAACATACAATAAACAACAGATTGCATACGAAGAGTGCCTGATATATTATAAAGCAGACAACATACCATTAACAACAGAATACAGACATAGAGTATATGACAGATTATAGAGCAGACAAAAGACCATAGACAACAAAATACAGACAGAGAGTGCATGATAGATTATAACGCAAACAACAGACTATAGATAAAGAAATACAAAAAGCGCCTGATAGAGGATGCAGCAGACAACAGACAAGAATACATGACAGAGGATCCAGCAGTAACCAGACAAAGAATAATTTATAAGGACGCAGAATAGAGCAGACAAAGAGTGAACCACAAAGACAGACTAAGACAACAGACAATGATTACACGAGAGAAAATACAGCAGACAAAAGTCACACATGATACAACTGAGGCCAGAAGAAGATATCACAGCAGGCAATAAACAAGCAATGTGCAGACTATTGAAGCCTTGTCTGTATACAGCTAAAATCTTAGTTTGCTATCGAGTATGGTCTGTAATGTCTGCCTCGTATTTATATGTCTGTCAGTCTGTCTCATCCAGTGTTTTTTTTTTTTATTGTGATGTCTGCTTCGTATTTACATGTCTGTCTGTTTCAACCAGTGGTTTGGTATGTGAAGTCTGCCTCGTATTTACATAACCATATGTTGCCTCTAGTGGTTTGGTAAGGGCAGGATTCAGCCCTCAAAACAGTGTTTCGCAGTTTCTCTCTGTCGTACGCCAGATGCCCTGTCCCCGTAGCTGCCATGTTTAAATTATGAATCACATTGTGAGTCCATCTACGTTGTGGGCTTCCTCAGCGCCACATCTCCGATACACTCCACTCCACTATTAACTTTCCTAGCTCTATGGAGTCGTGTGTATAGTGGAGAAAAACGGGTAGCTCATCACGGCTTGGAGAGGATGGTGCCACAGGGAGTGAAAAGAGGATTTCGCTGAGAGTCACTATTCAGAGGACTGACCAGTCGGACATATAATAAAACTGCTACAGGTACCATTAGTAATGGGACTCTTCGCTGGCTGTTGTCGGTGAGGACGGGGCACGTATGGGAATGTCCCGAGTGCTGTGATATCAGTTCTCGATTAACCTTTTCCATACTTTCATGTCTTCTATATTGTATATATTTCATGTCTTCTAAATTGTATATATTTAATGTCCTCTAAACTGAATATAAGTGGATATTTTTAAATACCTTTTGGCATTTATATCATCAGACAGAAGATGCACAACCGAGATTAAGAGCAGAAAGGGGCAAGCAAAAGTTGAATTTCAAAAAATGAAGAGTATCCTATGCAATAAGACGCTATCATTGAATGTAAAGAAGAGTATGCAAAAGTGCTATATAGAACATGTATTGATGTATAGCAGTTAATCTTTGAATGTAAATGAATAAATTAGGAAGAATCTGGAAGCAACAGAGATGTGGTTTCTGAGACGAATTTTGCGAATTCTTTGGACTGCCGAAGTAACTAACAACGACTGACTGAAAGAGGCTAATGAAACTAGAACATTATATACAGCAATAAGAAAGAGACAAACAGCTTTCTTTGGTCAGTGGTGAAAAGACGGGCATTGGAGAACATCGTCTCAACTGGTAAGATCGAGGGGAAGAGAGGCAGAGGCAGATCAAGAGAAATTATACTGGATGGACTGTGACGGTGGCCTGGAAGAGTGTCATCAGCAGAATCGATCTAGAAAACCAGACTGAGATGTGTAGAAAATCATGAACGCCTACGCCAGCCGGCATGTCACTTGATGATGATGATGATGAACTGTGAAACAGAATAAAGTAGATTGGAACGAAGCGAGTCATGCGTGTTCAAACAACACAAAAAAGAGGTATGCAACGAGAAATGAGATTCATTAACTTACCATCAAAGTGCACTGACAAATGGCGGCAACGGATGGGCTTAAATAGCTGGGAAACAACGCCAGTGCAGCGTATCCGCAACGCGAAGCTGAATCATTCCAGGAATTGTAGCCTAACCCAAGAACTACCATTGGGTTCAAATGGACCCAGGTGTCAACTTTCGCTTTCTCTACTTTCTTTAAATTTGCTGTAATATGTTTGATATGTTATGACATTGTTAGCAATATATTCCCAAAAAAGCATGTTAAAATAGGTTTTGAAAATCGTCAGAAACTTACATGTACTATCATACATTTTTACACTTGTTACCAACTGGACACCAATCTATTTTCTATAGAAAATAAGCTTATATTCAATATTAATTATATTAAACTTGATTACTTCATAACACATTTATTTCAGCAGGTGTGAAAAAACGTTTTCACACAGGAAAAATAGTGTTTCAAGTTTATCAAGTACAGAACATCTATCCATTGACGTAAATAGTTGTGAAAGTGACAGTAGAAATGAAAATGATTATTCAAGTACAAATGCAATCTCAGACTCGACTAAAGACCAATGACTGATGTACCTTCCGAAAAATAAAGACATTACTTGGTTAGTTAATTAGTTAGTCGTGGTTCCAACTTCACGGCCACGGGGTGTCCCCATATTGCTCCGTTCCTGTGCCAGTGAATATCACACAAAATGCTCCTCACTGCCAAAAGTGAACAATGGAACAGACAGCCCGCACAGGTACACTGTGCATAATGCAGCCGCCAGAATGCCAACAAAAAAGTCCTCCATGAAAGACACAGTTCATCGTCGATGGAATCGGCAGTCACCAAGAAGACTCCATTGACCCGGGTTTTATCCCATATGGCTCGGTCTCTTTCCACAGGACGATCCGCCGAACGCGACGCACAAAGAACGAACTCCGTAGCTCCAGCGGTGACTCCCAGGAGTCTCCTGAAAAATGCACTCGTGAGCCGAAAAGGCAAACCAGTCAATCCAGCAACAGCCGCCCGCCATCGTTCCGAACATGCAGTTCACGGTAAATACAACCGTGGACAGATGTAAAAGCATTCCACGCGAAACTCACAGCTCACAGTGTCGCGCCACGCACTTACCCAGTAGCAGGGCGACGGAACCATATCCTCCTTAGTCGCCTCTTACGACATGCATGGTAGGCAACAGTGTTACTATTCTTTGCTCTCCCGTATGGGCCCCGGCAACACACAGGCGAGACATTACTTGGTATTCCACTCCAAGAAAGACGGCAACTTGTAGAAGAGATTCTGATAATGTTTTCATTCGAAATCATGGCCCAACTCGACATGCAAAAAGAAACATTGACTCGATAATTTCAACGTTTCAATTATTTATGGCAAAAGGTGTGACAGATGACATACTGAAATGGACACGCCATCAAGGGATGTGTGTGTTTCAGGACAAATGTAAAACTTTGGAGAGATAATAGAACTGCAACATTATTATTATTATTTTTTTTTTGAGTTTTGATTTTGGCTGGAGTGTATAAATCACAAAAGAGTAAAAGACAAGGACGTGCAATATTTTCAAAGGCAATACAACGAAATAGATTTACTGCATACGATTTTATAATGTTCAAAAACGACGACAACATAAAAGAAATTATACATCTGAGTCAATATGGCAAGTTTTCAACAACTGGGAGAAAATCTATAGGACTGCTATTTTCCGACGTGCAATGTAATAATTGGAAAGAGTCATTATTGATACCTATCGTTAAGAAAGGAGACAAGTTCCAATGTGAAAATTATAGAGGAATATCACTACTGACCACAAGCTATAAGATACTATCCGCAGTATTACTAAATAGACTAAAACCATATTCAGAAGACATATTAGGTGACTACCAGGCGGGTTTTAGACAAAACAGATCAACAATAGATCAGATATTTATCTTACGACAAATTGCCGAGAAAAATTGGGAATATAAAAGAGATCTCCATAACATTTTTGTGGATTTAAAAAGACTTATGATAGTGTCCATAGGAATAGTCTATGGAATGCTATGCAGGAATTTGGAATACCAAGGAAGTTAATCAACATGACCAGACTATGCATGGAATATACTTATAATATAGTAACATATAAAGGCAGGAAATCAGACCCTTTCCAAATAACATCTGGCTTGAAACAGGGTGATGCACTGTCGCCGCTGCTCTTCAATCTGGCTCTAGAGAAAGTTGTAAGGAAGGTAAAGAAGGAATATGATATTGGAGGAACATCCAAGCTGCTTGGTTATGCAGATGATATAGATATTATAGGGCAAAGTGAACAAAAGACATTGGAAATATTGACTCACTTAAAGGAAAAAGCCCAACAGATGGGGCTGGTTATCAACCAAGATAAGACAGAATATATGGTAATTTCAAGAGACGGAATGGCTAAAAACTCTGGCCACATACAAATAGATAATATGACCATTCATTGGCACCTTTCCGTCTTGACAGACGATAGTTTGGTACATTGTGCTTCAAAAAGGCTTAATAACTAGGATCCATGGCGGTGGCGAGTGTGGCTGGTAAGGCCAATTCTTGCTGCAAATGTTTGCCCACAGTAGGTGCATGTGAAAACATGGTCATTTCCACCATTTTGCACCATCTTACGTCTCTCACGCTCTGTGTGTGCTTTATCTGCAATCATTTTCTCCTTTGTCTTTATTCCATTTCTGATAGTTGCCCTCCATGCAACACGTTCAGCGGCGACGTGCTCCCAATGTGCATTATCAATGCCTGTATCAATCATGTCCCGCTTACACACATCTTTGTATCGTAGTAGAGGCCGACCCTGAGATCTCCTACCCGTCTGTAATTCACCAAAAAAGATGTCCTTTGGTATTCTACCATCATCCATCCTCCTAACGTGTCCTATCCATCTAAGTCTACGAAGACTGAGCATGGAATACACCGTCACACAACCTGATCTTTCCAATACTTCAGTATTTGTGATTTTGTCTTGCCACTTAATACCAAGTATTCTTCGCAGACACCGCATATGAAAGCTGTTTAAACGTTTCTCTTGGTGTGAGTAAGTTGTCCAGGTTTCACTGCCATAAAGAAGAGTACTAAGGACACAGGCTTGGTAGACGAGGACTTTTGTTTTGGCAGTAAGCTTCCTGTTCTCCCAGACTCTTTTTGCTAACATGTTTATTGTTGTTGCTGCCTTGCCAATCCTGGTGTTGATTTCCTGATCGAGGGATAATTTGCTATTTACCTCTGATCATAGATATGTAAAATGGTCTACTATCTCCAGTTCGGCGTCGTCAATAAAGATTGATGGTACACCATGTGCACCTTGTGACATAATCTGTGTCTTCTTTTTGTTAATTGTTAAACCAAATTCAGAACAAGCATTGGAGAATGCAGATAGTAGATGTTGTAATTCTTCCTCAGAGTGGGTCGTAATCGCAGCATCATCCGCAAAAAGCAACTCTCTGATTAGTACCCTGCTAATTTTGGTCTTGGCCTTCAATCTCTGAGCATTATAGAGGCCACCATCTGAGCGTGAGTGAATGTATATACCGTCATCCTGATCACGAAAGGCATATTTCAGTAGAAGTGAAAAGTATATCCCAAAGAGGGTGGGGGATAGTACACAACCTTGCTTAACTCCACTCTTGATTTCAAACTCTTCTGAAGTTGAGCCATCAAACTTGATTATACCCTTCATGCCTGTGTGGAACGATTCCACAATGGACAGAAGAGTTGGTGGGCAGCCAATCTTCTTTAGTGCTTTGAACAGACCCTCACGACTGACCAAATCGAATGCCTTTGTGAGGTCGATGAAGGCAATAAACAGTGGCTGATTTTGTTCCCGGCATTTTTCTTGCATCTGTCGCAATGAGAATATCATATCAATGGTAGACCGGTTCTGACGGAAGCCGCACTGTGATTCGGGGTAGACTTGATCTCCCAGGACTTGAAGTCTGTGCAGGACAATTCTGGCAAATACTTTCCCAACAATACACAGAAGTGAGATACCCCTATAGTTGTTACAGTCGCTCCGATCTCCCTTGTTCTTGTACAGCGTTATGATGTTTGAATCTTTGAAATCCTGTGGGACTTGTCCTTCTCGCCAGCTTAGCTCTATTAGCTGGTCTATCTGTAGAGCGAGTGTGTCTTGCCCACTCCTGATTACCTCTATTGGAATCCCATCCTTACCTGGAGCCTTGCCAGATGCAAGCTCATTTATAGCACACTTAACTTCTGTTATAGTGGGAAGTGTGTCCAGGTGGTCAAGAGTTGGCAGGGCCTCTATGGCGTTGAGGGCATCATCCGCTAGCTTGGTCTCACTTGAGTAAAGCTCTAAATAGTGCTCGACCCATCTATCCATCTGCTGTTTCTTATCAGTGATGATTTCTCCAGTCAAGGTTTTCAGCGGTGCACTTCTTTTGATCATTGGACCACAGGCTTTCTTTATCCCTTCATACATGCTTCTGATGTTTCCCTTATCACTTGCGATTTGAATGGACTCACATAACTTGATCCAATAGTCATTCGCACACTGCCTGGCAGCCTTTTGTACATCCTTCCTCGCTTGCTTCAGCTCACTCAGAGTGTTACGCGTTGGTCTTTCCTTGTTTCTTAAGAGAGCTATCTTCTTTTTATCAATCAAGGGCTGCAGTATCTGGCTGTTTGCCGCAAACCAGTCCTGCCACTTATGATCCACAGTGCCGTAAACCCCTACCGCTGTTTTATAAATAGTTTCCTTAAGTTTACTCCATTTATCATTTACTATACAATTTTCTGATGTATCATTGAAAGCGTCTTCAAGTTGCTGTTGAAATTCAAAGCACTTTCCAGGATCGTGAGTGTTAGTAATATTAATCCTGGGGCTAGACTTGTGTTTAGCTGTGTAGATTCTCTTTGGTCTCAGTCTAACCCTTGCAACAACCAAAGAATGATCTGTATCACAGTCAGCACTGTGGTAACTTCGAGTTAATGATGTATGGTTCAGATGTTGTCTCCGTGTGATAATGAAGTCCAGCTGATGCCAATGGCTGGATCTTGGATGTTTCCATGTGACCTTATGCATCTCTTTTGTTTTAAAAAAGGAGTTTGTAATACATAGGTCATTTCTAGTGCAATGCTCCAGCAGCCTTTGCCCATTATCATTCATGCGACCGATGTTGTATTTTCCAAGACACACTGGCCATGAACTCGAGTCCTTGCCCACACGAGCATTGAAATCACCGAGCATATAATGTAGTCGGATTTTGGAACTGCCTTGATCGCAGAGTCTAGCTGCTAATAGAACGTATCCCTCACATCATCAGAGGAAGCGAGTGTCGGTGCATATGCAGTGAGAATGGTGGCAAATCCACAAGAGGTTGCCAAGCGCAGTGATAATAATCTTTCATTACCTCCAGCTGGGATATCAATCATTCCCTAGTAGCGAATTCTTCACTGCAAAGCCCACACCAAGTTGCTTTTTTTCTGCCTGCCCTCTTCCCTTCCAAAAAAAGGTGTAATTGTTTTCCCTGAGTGACCCTTCCTCAGCGAGGCGAGTCACCTGCAGGCCAGCAATATCAATGTTAAGACGACTGAGTTCAGCATCAATCACAGCCGTTTTTCTCACATCGTCAATATTTGTCAAGTCAGTGGAAAATCCTGGACACATGGTTCTCACATTCCAGGTTGCAAGCCGTAGCTTGAGGTTTCTATTCTTTTTATTAGTACCTAGTGCATTGGTTTTACTGCCTGCGAATCAGATTTTGTCCTAGCCCCAAGCACCCATTGAAGCAGGCAGGCTGTGGCGGATCAGCACCCAATTGGCTGGGGGCTGCCCAGCTTGAGGCGGGCGGTAGCTGATCAGTGACAGCTGTAGGTGTCTCCCACCGTCAGAAGCAACGCGTAGCGCCCCATGTCTACGCCAACTGACAAGGACTTATAACCCGTAACAGTTGCCTCTCGCTTTAATTCCGAGACCGGTTAAGACCAGGGATGGAGTTATTGCCTCTCCATAGCACAAAGCCTGGGCTAAAATAAAGAAACCATGTGTTGCCCATGCAGCATGATCCCTCTCTCGGCCTGCCTAGTTCACTCCAGAGGAAAGGACCATTAAAAGAACGGAAACATACAAATATCTGGGTACAATCTTCAACGGCTCCAACATCATAAGGGAAGAAATACAAACTAGAATCAACTCTGGAAATAAGATACACTATGCACTACAACATCTACTAAAATCAAATGCGCTATCTCGTAACACCAAAAACACAATATACAAAACACTGATCAGACCAGTTGTGCTGTATGGCTCTGAAACCTGGAGTACAACGAAAGGAGACGAAGCCTTGTTACAAACCTTTGAGAACAAAATTTTAAGACGCATCTTTGGACCCATTAGGGATACACAAAGTGGAGAGTGGAAAAGAAGAAGTAACAAAGACATTTATGATCTGTTTAAGTCCCCGATAATCACTGGTATCATGAAGGCTAATAGACTACAATGGCTGGGGCATATAGAAAGAATGGAAGATAATAGGTAAACAAAACTCGCTTACACTCAGGAAATAAATGACCGTAGACCCCGAGGTAGACCAAGAAGACGGTGGAGAGATAATACATATACAGACCTACAAGCACTTGGAATCAACGATTGGCAAGAGAAGGTCCATCAGAGAGACGAATGGAGACGGATTGTATCTGCAGCAAAGAACCTCAATGGCTCGGAACGCTGAAGAAGAAGAAGAATGTAATAATTGATGAGCAGTTAATTACGTTTAGAGGAAGATGCCCTTTCGAGCAATATATTCCCTCAAAACCTGGCAAATATGGTATACATATTTGGTGCTGAAGTGACAGTGATACTTCATATGTTTCAATATGCAAGTGTACACCGACATATAACCTGTGCAACCACAAGAAAAGAACATAACAACCCAAGGAGAAAATGTTGTACTCGACATGGTAAAAGGCTTGGAAAATGGTGGACGGAATATTACTTGCGACAACGTTTTACAAGATTGACATTGGGACAGATATTGAAGAGAAAAAAAAGTTTAAAATTGTAGGAACAAAAAAAAAAAAAAAAAAAAAAAAGAGCTGAACTTCCAATAGAGCTAATTTCAGGAAAAGATCGTGTTCAATTTTCCACAAAGTTTGCTTTCATTGATGGTGCAGCACTGACTTCCTATTGTCCAAAGAATGGAAAAGTGGTTGTACATCTTAGTACAATGATTGCTCAGCCAGATGTGAATCAAATTTCTGATTCCAAAAAGCATTGATGATTCTTGACTTCAATCACACGAAGGGCGGAGTCGACACAGTCTAACAAATATTGCGCTATTATTCAGCCGAACGAAAGACAAACAGATGACCTGTAGTCATTTTCTACAACATCCAAATGTTTCTTCCATGAATGCATTTGTTCTGTGGATGCACCTCAATCCTGAATGGAACAGCCACAAGTCACAGAAACGCCTACTGGTTTTGATTCAACTTGTAGAAACTAGCCGAGTATCCTTGTGGATCTAAAACAAGAGGTAGCTGTCACCTTTGCCCAAGAGAGATTGCCAAAAAACGAAGAGATATTTGTGGTACTGGCAATAACTTTGTTTGTGGCCAACAAAAGAACATTGCTTGTGATCGCTTCACCTTATAATGTTTAAGATTCTATGCTGGGTTCATGCGTGTAAGTACATATTTAAACATTCATTTATCTAAAACATTTGTAATGATTAATAAATAGAAATAAACAAAAACAAAAAACAAAAACAAAAAACATTGCATTAAAAACTGTCTAGTTTTAACTATATTATGTGGTAGAGTGCATATGTACCCCATTGGAAACCGGTGTTACTAAAAAAGCCTGGTAGTTCTAGGGTTAACCAGAGGTTTAGATAATGTCCAGGTTTCCGAGAAAGCAAGTAAGTTGTGGAAGTTAAGTTTTTTTTTTTTTGTGGGTTCTTTTGGTTTCGTTTTCAAATTAACACCTTCATACTGTACATGGCTACATACAAAAGTCCTACATTCTTCTCCTATATTAACACCTTGATTGTATACACGGCTATCTAGTAAAGTTCTATATTCTTCTCGTATATTAACATCTTCATTGTATACATGGCTATCTAGTAAAGTTCTATATTCTTTTCCTATATTAACATCTTCATTGTATACATGGCTATTGCCATGAGATGGATACGGGAAACAGAGCAAGTGTGTAAACTTATGTCACTAAGACACGAGTTGAGAAACCAACCCGACACTGGGACACAAAGGGGCGGAGTTATGTGGTTACATGACGGCGCCAGGTCAGAAGCCGGAAAAGGGTGCGCTGGGGAGAGCGAGCTGGGACGTGAAAGAAGAAGGTTGATTCGGAGAGATTCGGAGAAAGTTGACAGCGGTTTGCGATGGTTGCAGTTATTCAAGATGCAGTCGACAGTAAAGAGTGTTCTTGTTAAAGAAGGCTGTGATTGCAGTAGCAGGACACTGAACCTACGACTGACGATGGCCTAGTAAATGCCGACCAGCGGTGGTGACAGAGTTGTCCCTGTTTTTGTGAACAGGTCGACAAGAATGGTGGAGAGAGAGACACGCCGTGACAACGATTGGTTGGTCACCAGTGCAATGTGAGTGAGTAACTAACCGTTGATTAACATTTATCAGTTGAATTGTGGAAATCTATATTGTGCAGCAATAGTAAGGTGAAAATGACGATTAGTTGTACTATGTATTCTCTATTGATAGACAGTAGGTGTGTTGGTCATACACAGAACGCTGAAAGGCAATAGCCGGCGGTGTATGATGGCAACCACGGTGATAACTGTGCTACATTAAAGTGATCGTGTGCTCTAAGGACGCATTGAACATGTGTTGTGTGCACGAAAGATTCGTACAGTGTTTATACTAGCCTGTAGAGATATTCCTAAATCTTCTAAACCCTAGACCAAAACCAAGGTGTCGGACATGATTAGTGATGCCGGCTCTTGGCACGTGGGTGCTACGTCTGTTTGAGTGAACCCAAATACAAACAAGGGAGAATGTTTCGTCAGCACAATAGTGAACAGTGAACTGCTAGAGAAACGAATAATACAGCATTTATCTGCATTTCATGAAGAAATAGAGAAGTAAATATCAAGCGTGGAAGACAAAGAACGACATTGTCCAAGGTCAATAAGATGGCGACAACCAACTACAACAAATAAGCTCACGTCTCAGCCAAACATCACGTTAGGTGAAGTGTGTGATGTATTAAATCAGTGTGCAGTTGCAAAGAACACATCAAAGAACTTTAATTCAACATTCTATATATTTATTCAAGGAAAAAGATTATGGCACTCAGCCACACAAATCATCAATCTAGAGCCGTGTTCATGTTTTTCACGCACTATAGTGCTCCAATGAACTAATCGCAGTGTCAGATTGAAGAATTTTTTCAGATCCAATTTTCCAGTCCCAGCAGTAGTATGATAGGAAGCTTTGACACCACTTTGGGAGAATCATCATTTTGAAGACCAAACTTCTACTGATTCCTGGTCAGCCGCAAATGCAGAAAAGCTGATCCATACCATCTTTTCAAGAAGTCTTAAGTGGAGCCAAGCATCTGGACCAAGCCACCAAGGACACCAGAGCTAAATTTATACAGGTTAAGTTGTTTTCACTTGACTTGTGTATGTGTCCTGCTTAGTAGTCCAGAGTCAACAGGCACCCTTTCACCAATATGTTTGCTCACCCTCATCATTAGTGTTAGGTTGGAGGGCTACTTTTGTGGTTATTTCATCATCACTAAAAAGTACGTTCCATTCGGTTAGCATTCGAAATTGACTTATAATTCAAGTAAATTTCGACTGCTAGCGAGAACTTTGTCTTGTTTTGTAACCTAGTCTATTATTTGTTGTTATTTAACGTCATTAATGTATCTATTATTTGTGATTATTTTGTCCACAGGTGTTATGTCATTTAGCTAAAACTTCTGAGAGGTGTTATTATTATCCAGTATTGTTATCATTATTGTGGTACAGCATTGTTACAAAAAGGTCATCACAGTCGGCTTTGCCAGAGCAAGACCACCAGCGACACTGACTAAGATATATCCTTGTTGTTGAGATTCTTTGCCATCATCAACACAGATACTAGTATTCCAAAACACTGATACTGATAGTATCTGCAGTTTTGTACATTGCGTCCAGCTACAGATTATTGACATAGATAGTAGACAGGTACACAACTACAACATGTCTACATTAACTGATTTTGTAGCACTTGGTGAGAAATGTGCTTGACAGGCCCAGAACTTATGGCATGGGCAAAGGAAGAACTCTCTGCCTTTCAAGCACAACAAAGAGAAGACAGAGCCGCAGCCAGAAAGGCCAGAGAAGCACAAGATAAATCAGCCAGAGAGGCCAGAGAAACACACGAAAAACAAAAAGATAAAGAAACTAACTTTAGAAAGAGAAATATTATATCGCGAAGCAAAAAGACTAAAGTTTGAAATAGACAAATGGAATTTCGAGAAAGAGAAAATGAAGTTACCATTAGCACAAACAAACTGCAAAAACAACGTAAAATGTTATCTTTGTCATAGTTTTGGACATGAAGTCAAGAATTGTAAGACTGGAACAAATGATTAAAGAAGCTAAATAAAAACATATGTCAAACCTAGGAGAAATGAACAACCTGACCAAAAGATAAACATAGTATCCATACTAACAAACCAGAACACACAAAACAAAAGCTGCAAAGATGTCCAGGAAAAGGATAACCTCACCGGCGACCATAAAGTTGCGACACAAGAGGTGAATAGAACAAATATGCTAAATAGAACTCTAAAGGTCCAAACAGCATGGGTCAACGGCATACCCACCACATCCATAAGAGACACCGGAACGTCGATAATAGGAGTTCACCAAATGTTTGTTAAAAAGAAAGACTACACAGGGGAAAGGGTAACTTGTCGAACATTCGGTGGAACCCTCGAGAGATATGACATAGCATGGATCGAAATCGACAGCCCATAACTATACTGGGAAAGTGCAAGCAGCAGTGTTACCAAAATCTTACGCTATGTTAATAATTGGCAACATACCACAAGTGAAAGATTGTACACAAGAAGAAATCTAAGCATGGCAATTAAAACACAATGTAGCAAATCCCTAAAAAGAACAAGGCATAAGAAAGATAAAAAAGAAGATAAAGTAGTCAGAATGCAGAATAACCAGATAGACACCATCCCAGATATACAAACAGAGAAATACAACAATCAGCAGGGAGAAAACACACTTGAGAAACACTGTCAACCAGGTGACGAGAAGCCAGGAACACACCTCATAGAACAGGTTACTGATAAAGAGACAGATAAACCACTGACACAAGAACAACCAACAGTCATATTAACATCACAGAGCGTAATACAAGAGCAATCTCGAGATACAGTTACACAGTCCATCAGACTTAGATTGGTAACATTCAGCATGTTGATGACAACTTCTCCTATATTAACATCTTCATTGTAAACACGGCTATCTAGTAAAGTTCTACATTCTTCTCCTATATTAACATCTTCATTGTATACATGGCTATCTAGTAAAGTTCTACATTCTTCTCCTATATTAACATCTTCATTGTATACATGGCTATCTAGTAAAGTTCTACATTCTTCTCCTATATTAACATCTTCATTGTATACATGGCTATCTAGTAAAGTTCTACATTCTTCTCCTATATTAACATCTTCATTGTACACACGGCTATCTAGTAAAGTTCTACATTCTTCTCCTATATTAACATCTTCATTGTATACACGGCTATCTATTAAAGTTCTATATTCTTCTCCTATATTAACATCTTCATTGTATACATGGCTATCTAGTAAATTTTTATACTCTTCTCCTATATTAACATCTTCATTGTATACATGGCTATCTAGTAAAGTTCTATATTCTTCTCCTATTTTAACATCTTCATTGTATACATGTCTATCTAGTAAAGTTCTATATTCTTCTCCTATATTAACATCTTCATTGTATACACGCCTATCTAGTAAAGTTCCACATTCTGCTCCTATATTAACATCTTCATTGTATACATGGCTATCTAGTAAAGTTCTATATTCTTCTCCTATATTAACGTCTTCATTGTATACATGGCTATCTAGTAATGTTCTATACTCTTCTCCTATATTAACATCTTCATTGTATACATGGCTATCTAGTAATGTTCTATATTCTTCTCCTATATTAACATCTTCATTGTATACACGGCTATCTATTAAAGTTCTATATTCTTCTCCTATATTAACATCTTCATTGTATACATGGCTATCTAGTAAATGTTTATACTCTTCTCCTATATTAACATCTTCATTGTATACATGGCTATCTAGTAAAGTTCTATATTCTTCTCCTATTTTAAAATCTTCATTGTATACATGTCTATCTAGTAAAGTTCTATATTCTTCTCCTATTTTAACATCTTCATTGTGTACATGGCTATCTAGTAAAGTTCTGTATTCTTCTCCTATTTTAACATCTTTATTGAATACTCGGAACTCTTGACCACCTGGACAGTCTTCCCACCATAACAGAAGTTAAGTGTGCTATAAATGAACTTGCATCTGGCAAGGCTTCAGGTAAGGATGCGATTGCCATAGTTTTAAGTGCATTGAGTCCCTTTTGAGACCTTGTTACAACCGTCTCCATATGGTCCTTGAAGGACAAGCTCCTGTCAAATGTGATTCCCAGATACTTCAGTCTGTTCTATCTGTTGACGCTTCTAGCATCTATCGCGAGGCTTGGGACATCAGCTCTCACAATCCTGTTGTCCAGAGAGCACCACAAAACAGCTGCCTTTTCTGGGTGGATGACAGCACCAATTTCAGTGCACCAGTCAATCACTTTGTCTAATGTCACCTCTAGCTCCTGGGCTGTTTGCTCCCTATCTCTCCCCTGCCTATATGCAAGAATATCATCTGCAAATTTTAGTTAACTTGCTTTATTGACTACATATAAAGTGAGACATGTCGACATGATAAGGATGCTTGAAGATCTACAAATTGATGGGAAAGACCTTAGACTTGTAAACAACATATATTGGAAACAACAAGCTGCCATCAGAATTGATTAAGATGTAGGTCAATATCTGCCTATTAAAAGAGGTGTGAGACAGGGATGTGTAATGTCTCCAGATCTTTTTTCCCTGTACAGTGAAAATATTTTCAGAAATACAGAAAAAAATACCACAATGTGGTATACAAGTAAATGGGCATATTCGTAAGCAAGTGAATCGATACAGTTATCTCGGCACAATCATAACATCTGATGGGAGATACCTTGAAGAGACTAGAACAATAATTACCATTGCGAAAGTAGCCTTTTGCAAGATGAAAAACACACTGACCAATAAAAAGATATCAAATGAAACGAGAAAAAGAGTGTTGAGGTGCTACATAGAACCGGTACTTTTGTATGGATGTGAAGCGTGGACAATGAGCAGTCAAGCTGACAAACATCTGATGGCTGTAGAAATGTGGTTTCTGAGAAAAATGCAAAGAATGCCACGGACAGACAGAAAAACCAATGAACAAGTCCTTCAAGAAACAAATGAAGATCGCAAACTGATTATAGTCATTAGACGTAGACATTCAAAATTATTTCGGCATGTTATGAGAAGAAATGAATTGGAGAACTTGGTGACAACTGGCAAGATCGAAGGGAAGAGACCAAGGGGAAGACCTAGAAGTAAATACCTGGATAGCTTGACCACATGGCATGGTCGAGACAGGAACACGGAGCTGATCCACGACTGTGATGATCGAGTGAGATCGCAAAACATGACAGCCCACGCTTATCGGTATGGCACATGATGGATGGATGGAAGTGGTTAGCTAAGTGGTCCAGAAAGACAGTCGGATGGATAAGTCTGTGAACTCTAGAGACAAAATACTCCAGTTTCACGACAATAGGCAGAGGATCTCTGTTAGGAGACAAAGATGATCAGTTCTAAAAACATGAACTATTATCTTGTTATAGCAGTAGTACAACTGGAGAGGATGGTAAAGAGGGTGATTTAATGATAAAACATTGATTGTTATGTCTAACAATTGAGGACTTAATCCCCAGAGAGAGCGAAAGTTATTATTCATGTAATACGATGCATATATGACATGATTGTGCAGCACTGACGATCAGATACTGTTTTATTTTATGTTGCAGGAGTGGCTGGCTAATGCCAAAGAAGTCCTGGGCGTATGTTAGTGTCGCTATTCTTAGATGTTGATGTTTACTTATGGTTTTGTTATGTCTTATTGTTGTAAGTGTCAAAGTTATTAGTTGTGTCACATTCTACTCGGTTCAGGTGTTTGAGCATTTGTGGTACTTGGTGTATGACCCAATGTGTGTGAACATCAGTTATCATAGAGGTTGTAGTAGTCGATAAATAAAGATCTTTGTGTGTTGTTCTTGATTTGTTCGTTTAGTCTGTAAGTTTAGTTTGTACATTCACTGTTGATGTCCAACAGGCGATGTAGTCATATGGAGGCGTCAGGTTCGAATTCCCAATGTGGTGACTATTAAAACAATAATGTCTAGTGCTGTGGTTCTCAACCAGTGAGGAATTCCCACCAAGGGGGTAATTTTAGGATTTCTATGCTGGAGGGGGTATTAAGACCACAGATTGGCAGATTCAGAATGGCTTCAGGCACAATATCCTCGTTTTCTATTGAGCGTTTTTTTTGATGAAGAACAATTTTCTGG
The DNA here is from genome assembly GCA_014155875.1 of Cepaea nemoralis. Classification (NCBI taxonomy): domain Eukaryota; kingdom Metazoa; phylum Mollusca; class Gastropoda; order Stylommatophora; family Helicidae; genus Cepaea; species Cepaea nemoralis. The sequence goes on from JACEFZ010015168.1 coordinate 101,946, forward strand.
AATTCTGGTGTCGTGTATTAAGTGACAATTCTTTGACATTTTACTGCCCTATAAAATTTATCTATGCATGTAAAGGTTGTGTAGAAATATGGAAGAAAATAAGGATTTTCGGTATTATAGGCATGTTATTTTGAATGCACCTTTTCAGGCTGACAATTTTGGAAAGGAGGGAATTCTTTTTTCATTCACAAAAAAGGGGGAATGACATTATGGCATATGGTAAAAGTGTGCTAGGGCTATAAAAGGTTGAGAACCACTGGTCTAGTGTGTCTTCTAATCTCTACATTGTTACTCTACTTCAATGGGTGCAGATAAGTATCTTGAAACGTATTTCTTATGCTAACAAATGAAACCTATGTATTCTAGGAACGGTCAGGTATCCAGGTAGACTAACTATGACTGAAAACGTAAAGAGTTTCAGACAGTGACACAATAGCTCACATGAGAACAGACTTTTGCAAGACGGAAATACGTGACATGCCCAGAAAGGGAGTCGGGCGGATAAGCCTGTGAAAACTAATGACAAAAACACGGGTTGGCACGACCTGAGTTGAT